>CM024963.1:20498945-20951019 GCA_014282245.1 Rhododendron simsii | reverse complement strand
TTTAACCAAGCTGCCTCCTCACTAGCCACAGCTAGCGCTATCATCTCAGACTCCATAGTGGATTGCGCCAAAATTGTTTGTTTCTTGGATTTCCAAGAGACTGCACCCTCCTGCTATGTTGAACACATACCCACTAGTTGCTTTGGAGTCATCTGAAAGGGTGTTCCAATCAGCATCACTGTATCCCTCTAGAACAGCGGGAAACTTCTGATAGTGTAATCCAAGGTTCATGGTTCTTTTCAGATACCGCATGAGCCTCTCAATAGCAAACCAATGCTCCATCCTGGCCTGCTAGTAAACCTGCATAATACCCCACTGCATAAGCAATATCTGGTCTCGTACAATCACAAGCATAACGAAGACTACCAATAATGCTAGCATACTCAGATTGTCTAACACTATCTCCAGTGTTCTTAAACAATTTAATGCTAGGATCAAAAGGAGTGCAAGCAGGTTTACAGTCAAAGTAATTGTATTTCTTCAAGATCTTTTCAATGTAATGTGATTGATCAAGAGAAATTCCATTTGCAAATTTAGTAACTTTAACTCCGAGGATTACACTAGCCTCACCCAAATCCTTCATGTCAAAATTTTGGCTAAGCAGTAATTTGGTTTCATTCACAACAGATAAGCTAGAGCCAAATATCAGAAGGTCATCCACATACAAACAGATAATGGTGCATGCATGATTATCAGACTTATAATATATGCATTTATCACTCTCATTGACTTTGAAACCATTTGAAACAACTAGACTGTCAAATTTTTCATGCCACTGCTTTGGAGCTTGTTTAAGGCCATAAAGAGATTTAACTAATCTACACACCTTGTGTTCTTGACCATGGACAACAAATCCCTCGGGTTGATCCATATAAATCTCTTCTTCTAAGTCTCCATTTAAGAAAGCAGTTTTAACATCCATTTGATGTACAACTAAGTTATGAACAGCAGCTATGGCAATCAAGACTCGGATAGAAGTAATCCTTGTCACAGGAGAGTAGGTATCGAAAAAATCTATGTTCTCCCTTTGCCTATATCCCTTAGCTACGAGTCTAGCTTTATATTTATCCACAGAACCATCAGGTTTCAATTTCTTTTTAAGCACCCATTTGCAACCTATAGCTTTGCAGCCCTGTGGTAGGTCTACTAATTTCCAAGTTCTATTGGACTCCAACGAGTCCATTTCATCATTTATGGCTTCTTGCCAAAAATCAGAGTCTGGGGAAGTCAAAGCCTCATTAACAGTAGTGGGGTCCTCTTCTAAAGAAAATGCAAAGTCAGGACCAAAGTCCTTAGCAATTCGAGCTCTTTTGCTCCTCCTTGGTTCAATCTCAGTGTCCCTAGAGTTTTCGTTTCTAGGTTCTTCTAATCTAGGCACACTACTACTAGATTCAGCGCCCCCACTATTTCTGGATTTAAAAGGAAACTTTTCTTCATAAAAATCAGCATCTATGGATTCTACGATCACCTTATTGTTAATATCGAAGAATTTATATGCTTTACTATTCACAGCATAACCAATAAAAACGCATTCATAAGCTCTACTCGCAAGTTTTGACCTTTTCGGGTCAGGAATACGAACATAGGCTAAACAGCCCCAAACTTTAAAATATGACACATTGGGCTTCTTGTTTTTCCACAATTCATAAGGTGAAATCAAAGACTTAGAATTAGGAATTCTATTCAGCACATAACATACAGTCAATAAAATTTCACCCCACCAATGTGAAGCTGCTCCTGAACTAAGCATAATCGCAACTACAAGTTCACATAAAGTTCGATTCTTGCGTTCTGCCTTTCCATTCATTTCAGGTGAGTATGGAGCAGTTTTCTCATGTATTATACCAGTAGAGTTAAAAAAAAGCAATGAATTCATTCGAATCATACTCAGTGCCTCTATCACTACGGAGTCTCTTAATCTTTCTATTAAACTGGTTCTCAATCTCATTAAGAAAGATTTTAAACATATCAAATGCTTCACTCTTATGCTTCATTAAATACACAGAGGTGTAATTCGAATGATCGTCAATAAACGTGATAAAGTATCGATGTCCATTTCTAGTGAGAACTCCATCTAATTCACACATATCAGAATGGATCAAATCTAGCAATTCGGTTTCCTTAAAAATTGATTTATGAGGTTTCTTTGTGATCTTAGCCTTGCTACATGATTCACATTTTTCAAAATCATTTAAGGAAATATTAGGGATAAAACCTAAGTTGCTCATATTCTTAATCAGTTTCTTGTTAACATGACAAAGTCTAGCATGCCACATATTAACAGAACAAACAATGTAAGAAGAAGATGCAATTTTATTCATATCAATGGTAAGCTTAAACATGCCATCAGATGCATAACCCTTTCCAACAAACATGCCATTTTTAGTAAGAGTATACTGATCTGCTCCTATAGTCTGGGTAAATCCGGCCTTATTGAGGAGGTAGCCGGATACAAGATTCTTCCTCATTTCTGGAGTGTGCAGGACTTCCTTCAGAGTGACAGTCCTTCCAGAAGTGAACTTGAGATCAACCTCACCAGTACCAAGAACCTTAGTGGTGTGGGAGTCACCCAACAACACTTTCTTATCATCAGCCTCAGAATACTTTTTGAACAAGGAGCGATCGTAACAGACATGGCGAGAGGCGCCAGTGTCTATCCACCACCCTTCTGAACCACTTATCAGATTAACCTCTGATATCATAGCCACTAGTGGTTCTCCATCCACCAGGTTCGCCTGTGGAGCACGACGCCTGGGGTTCTTGCAATTTCTTGCCATATGGCCAGGCTTGTTACAATTGTAACACACAAATTGGACAGAGTCCGTGTTTCGAGCCTGGCCTTCAGAAGGGGGTAACTTCTTGTTCTGATTCAGTCTTCCGTTCCGGTTCTGGTTCTGATTTGGCTTCCCAATTCCTCCTTTCGGCTTGAGCGCAGCCGAACTGTGGTTCTTTTTGTTTGCAACAAAGAGAACCTCATCCTTCTGATCTTGTTTCCGAGCCTCCTCCTCAATACGGAGCCGAACAATCAAGCTTTCCATTGAAAAATCTTTTGACTTGTGACGGAGATCCTTTTTAAAGTCTTTCCAACTAGGAGGCAGTTTATCAATAAGAACAGCAACCTGAAATTGTTCACAAATAGACATGCCCTCAGAAAGAATTTCATGTGCAATTTTCTGTAAATCGTGTGCCTGGGAAACCACGGATTTTTCATCAATCATAGAAAACTTCAAGTAGCGACTAACGGCATATTTCTTAGTCCCAGCCTCTTCGGTATCATACTTTTTCTGGAGGGCATCCCAAAGTTCTTTAGCAGTGTTGAAATTGGAATAATAATCATAAAGGTCATCAGTCAAAGCATTCAGAATGAAGTTCTTGCACAAAAAATCATCATTGGTCCATTTTTCTATTGCCTTAGTGTTTTCAGTAGTAGGAGGGTTAGCAGCAACAGGTTTCACAGAGTCACAACAGCCAGCAAGTTTTTGAGTAGTCAAAAAGAAAAACATCTTTTGCTTCCAACGTTTAAAATGCAGCCCCTCAAAGCGAAAAGGTTTGTTGATATCAGTAGTAGTAACAGAGATCTTGTTTTCAGAATCCATGGCAGATTTGAACGTCTTAAAATTGTTGGAAAACTGCTGTAAAACAAGAACGTATTACCTCGAATCCTGCTATTGAAAACAGAATACCAATTCGCAGAACAATGGCTGGGTTGAGTCGCGGACTAGGTCGCTCTCTTTAAGACGTTTCGCGGCTCTGCCCAGATTGTGCAAGCAGTTCGTATATGCCCCGCCGTCCCCAGGATAAAACAGCCCAGAATTCAGCACCTCTGCTCGGCCTTCTCTGCACAGAAGAAAACCGAAAACAAAACACAATTCTACCTATTGCTCGAACTCAACAGAAAGGTTTTTAGTGAGGAAGAGAGATGACTGTTTTCTGTGTAGAAAAACCAATTCCGAACTCTGTATTTATAGTGTGTAGGCCGGGCTTGATTTTTGGAAGCAAAAAATCAAATTACTTTGATTTAGCACATGTTTTGTAATCAATCCGAAAATCATTTCTTAATCAGCCACTAATCAAATCCCGCTGATTATGCACACGTTTTTTTCTTAATCAAATCAGTAAGAAATTTCAGTTTTCCATTTTGAAAAAGATTTGATTGACTCTGAAAATTCTGTAATGTTAAAAACGTGTTTCAAAAATTTCTTTAGCAAAAACGTGGGCTTTACTAGTACGTGCGCGAGGATCAAATCCCGGATTTGCACCCCCCTGCGCGAATAACTCGTGACGCACACCCGGTTAATTGGTTTCCGAATCAGTTTTTCAAATTGCCGCCCATTTTCCTGAGCGCGGGAGACCTCTCCTTGATTCCTTATTCACAAACTCATTTGTGTGTAAACTCATTCAAAGTAGAGAGAGGTCTTGTGTCTAGCCAATGTGGGACTAGAGAAAAACACATTGTTTTTGGAAATACACACTAAGTTCCAACAATCCCCCACTTGTATTTTTAAAACAAAATATTCGAGCAAAGGTATAAAGCTGTGCATAAGTAAAGGTGTTTATTGACTTGAACCATTACATAGTGATAATGCTTCAGATAGTAACTAGAGTGACTTGTGATCTTGAACTCTAAGTCTGAGAACACTACACACACAACTCTACTAATGTGTAATGTTTAAAGCCAGCACTTTACGGCCATGTGCTTGTATCCCAGTTTCATAAATGACCTAGAGAATTTGCCCAAATTCTCCCAAGAAGCGGCCACACTTCAACATTCATATAGGTGAGTCTATCAAGAGTACTCCTGTAGTCTAGGTACTCCACTCCACATAGAGCTATAGAACTCATTAAGTGTTAAAAGTAACACAACCTCTTTCGCTACAGGATGTCATGCTTCTTAGGGATGGACTTGGAGTGTAACTCCTCATAGCATGATTCTTACCATATCACCATGTGACTCGTTTATCCCTTTGAACCTATTTCTTGGGATCTCCAGTCTATAGGTTGGGTATCCATCACAAGTGACTCATTTCTCAATGGGCTTTAGCCCCATCCCTTTCGAGGTGTCCCACACCTTCTCTCGAGCTAATCCTTTCGTCAAAGGATCAGCCAGGTTCTCAGCTGACCTTACATAATCCACTCTAACAGCCCCTTTAGTGAGCAACTCTCTAATTGTGCTGTGCTTACGACGTATTTGTCGTTTCTTATCGTTGTAAAAACGATTCTGAACTTTTGCAATAGCCGCGGTACTATCGCAATGGATTAGTATGGCCGGTATCGGTTTTTCCCATAAGGGAATCTCTGATAGAAGGTTTCTTAACCATAGGCTAGGCAATCCAACCCGCCCCGCCCCGAACCTGCCCGAACCCGCCCCGAACGGGGCGGGTTTTCTATAATATTTTCGGGTTTCGGGTCGGGGTCGGGTAAAAAAAATGAACCCCGGCCGGGTTCGGGTAGGGTTCGGGGTAATAGTGCCCCGCCCCTAAACCCGCCCCGACCCCGACCCGAAATACCCGCCCTGAAATTACCCGACCCCGACCCGGCGTACTTATATATATGTATTTATTTATATATGTATATATATATATATACTTATATACATGTTATTTCATTTTTTTAGCATTAATCCAAAAAACAATGTCTCTTTACTGTCAAGTAGCCTAATTAAATTTTAAAAAGAAATAAAAATTGATATTTATTGGTGTTTAGTGGATTTTTTAAAAAGTTTTCTTCAAATATTTACATTAAATTCTACACATAAAAAAAATGGAATGAAGTATCTAAAATATTGATTGCAATTAAAAGTTTAAATTTGACTGTGATACCAAAAGACATAAAAATAATTTCAAAAGTTTTATTTTCTAGATAATTTTTATTCTTATTTAGCTCTTTTTTTTTTTACCTTTTTTTACTTATACTTTAATTTTTTAAAATTTTTACGGGGCGGGGCGGGGCAGGTAAACCCGTTCCCCGATCGGGGCGGGAACGGGGGTACCCAAAAAAACCCGGCCGGGGTCGGGGCGGGGCCGGGGGCGGGTAATGATTTTCGGGTCGGGGTATGCAAAAACCCGCCCCGCCCCGCCCCGCCCCGTTGCCATTCCTACTTAACCAAGCTGCCTCCTCACTAGCCACAGCTAGCGCTATCATCTCAGACTCCATAGTGGATTGCGCCAAAATTGTTTGTTTCTTGGATTTCCAAGAGACTGCACCTCCTGCTATGTTGAACACATACCCACTAGTTGCTTTGGAGTCATCTGAAAGGGTGTTCCAATCAGCATCACTGTATCCCTCTAGAACAGCGGGAAACTTCTGATAGTGTAATCCAAGGTTCATGGTTCTTTTCAGATACCGCATGAGCCTCTCAATAGCAAACCAATGCTCCATCCCTGGCCTGCTAGTAAACCTGCATAATACCCCCACTGCATAAGCAATATCTGGTCTCGTACAATCACAAGCATAACGAAGACTACCAATAATGCTAGCATACTCAGATTGTCTAACACTATCTCCAGTGTTCTTAAACAATTTAATGCTAGGATCAAAAGGAGTGCAAGCAGGTTTACAGTCAAAGTAATTGTATTTCTTCAAGATCTTTTCAATGTAATGTGATTGATCAAGAGAAATTCCATTTGCAAATTTAGTAACTTTAACTCCGAGGATTACACTAGCCTCACCCAAATCCTTCATGTCAAAATTTTGGCTAAGCAGTAATTTGGTTTCATTCACAACAGATAAGCTAGAGCCAAATATCAGAAGGTCATCCACATACAAACAGATAATGGTGCATGCATGATTATCAGACTTATAATATATGCATTTATCACTCTCATTGACTTTGAAACCATTTGAAACAACTAGACTGTCAAATTTTTCATGCCACTGCTTTGGAGCTTGTTTAAGGCCATAAAGAGATTTAACTAATCTACACACCTTGTGTTCTTGACCATGGACAACAAATCCCTCGGGTTGATCCATATAAATCTCTTCTTCTAAGTCTCCATTTAAGAAAGCAGTTTTAACATCCATTTGATGTACAACTAAGTTATGAACAGCAGCTATGGCAATCAAGACTCGGATAGAAGTAATCCTTGTCACAGGAGAGTAGGTATCGAAAAAATCTATGTTCTCCCTTTGCCTATATCCCTTAGCTACGAGTCTAGCTTTATATTTATCCACAGAACCATCAGGTTTCAATTTCTTTTTAAGCACCCATTTGCAACCTATAGCTTTGCAGCCCTGTGGTAGGTCTACTAATTTCCAAGTTCTATTGGACTCCAACGAGTCCATTTCATCATTTATGGCTTCTTGCCAAAAATCAGAGTCTGGGGAAGTCAAAGCCTCATTAACAGTAGTGGGGTCCTCTTCTAAAGAAAATGCAAAGTCAGGACCAAAGTCCTTAGCAATTCGAGCTCTTTTGCTCCTCCTTGGTTCAATCTCAGTGTCCCTAGAGTTTTCGTTTCTAGGTTCTTCTAATCTAGGCACACTACTACTAGATTCAGCGCCCCCACTATTTCTGGATTTAAAAGGAAACTTTTCTTCATAAAAATCAGCATCTATGGATTCTACGATCACCTTATTGTTAATATCGAAGAATTTATATGCTTTACTATTCACAGCATAACCAATAAAAACGCATTCATAAGCTCTACTCGCAAGTTTTGACCTTTTCGGGTCAGGAATACGAACATAGGCTAAACAGCCCCAAACTTTAAAATATGACACATTGGGCTTCTTGTTTTTCCACAATTCATAAGGTGAAATCAAAGACTTAGAATTAGGAATTCTATTCAGCACATAACATACAGTCAATAAAATTTCACCCCACCAATGTGAAGCTGCTCCTGAACTAAGCATAATCGCAACTACAAGTTCACATAAAGTTCGATTCTTGCGTTCTGCCTTTCCATTCATTTCAGGTGAGTATGGAGCAGTTTTCTCATGTATTATACCAGTAGAGTTAAAAAAAGCAATGAATTCATTCGAATCATACTCAGTGCCTCTATCACTACGGAGTCTCTTAATCTTTCTATTAAACTGGTTCTCAATCTCATTAAGAAAGATTTTAAACATATCAAATGCTTCACTCTTATGCTTCATTAAATACACAGAGGTGTAATTCGAATGATCGTCAATAAACGTGATAAAGTATCGATGTCCATTTCTAGTGAGAACTCCATCTAATTCACACATATCAGAATGGATCAAATCTAGCAATTCGGTTTCCTTAAAAATTGATTTATGAGGTTTCTTTGTGATCTTAGCCTTGCTACATGATTCACATTTTTCAAAATCATTTAAGGAAATATTAGGGATAAAACCTAAGTTGCTCATATTCTTAATCAGTTTCTTGTTAACATGACAAAGTCTAGCATGCCACATATTAACAGAACAAACAATGTAAGAAGAAGATGCAATTTTATTCATATCAATGGTAAGCTTAAACATGCCATCAGATGCATAACCCTTTCCAACAAACATGCCATTTTTAGTAAGAGTATACTGATCTGCTCCTATAGTCTGGGTAAATCCGGCCTTATTGAGGAGGTAGCCGGATACAAGATTCTTCCTCATTTCTGGAGTGTGCAGGACTTCCTTCAGAGTGACAGTCCTTCCAGAAGTGAACTTGAGATCAACCTCACCAGTACCAAGAACCTTAGTGGTGTGGGAGTCACCCAACAACACTTTCTTATCATCAGCCTCAGAATACTTTTTGAACAAGGAGCGATCGTAACAGACATGGCGAGAGGCGCCAGTGTCTATCCACCACCCTTCTGAACCACTTATCAGATTAACCTCTGATATCATAGCCACTAGTGGTTCTCCATCCACCAGGTTCGCCTGTGGAGCACGACGCCTGGGGTTCTTGCAATTTCTTGCCATATGGCCAGGCTTGTTACAATTGTAACACACAAATTGGACAGAGTCCGTGTTTCGAGCCTGGCCTCCAGAAGGGGGTAACTTCTTGTTCTGATTCAGTCTTCCGTTCCGGTTCTGGTTCTGATTTGGCTTCCCAATTCCTCCTTTCGGCTTGAGCGCAGCCGAACTGTGGTTCTTTTTGTTTGCAACAAAGAGAACCTCATCCTTCTGATCTTGTTTCCGAGCCTCCTCCTCAATACGGAGCCGAACAATCAAGCTTTCCATTGAAAAATCTTTTGACTTGTGACGGAGATCCTTTTTAAAGTCTTTCCAACTAGGAGGCAGTTTATCAATAAGAACAGCAACCTGAAATTGTTCACAAATAGACATGCCCTCAGAAAGAATTTCATGTGCAATTTTCTGTAAATCGTGTGCCTGGGAAACCACGGATTTTTCATCAATCATAGAAAACTTCAAGTAGCGACTAACGGCATATTTCTTAGTCCCAGCCTCTTCGGTATCATACTTTTTCTGGAGGGCATCCCAAAGTTCTTTAGCAGTGTTGAAATTGGAATAATAATCATAAAGGTCATCAGTCAAAGCATTCAGAATGAAGTTCTTGCACAAAAAATCATCATTGGTCCATTTTTCTATTGCCTTAGTGTTTTCAGTAGTAGGAGGGTTAGCAGCAACAGGTTTCACAGAGTCACAACAGCCAGCAAGTTTTTGAGTAGTCAAAAAGAAAAACATCTTTTGCTTCCAACGTTTAAAATGCAGCCCCTCAAAGCGAAAAGGTTTGTTGATATCAGTAGTAGTAACAGAGATCTTGTTTTCAGAATCCATGGCAGATTTGAACATCTTAAAATTGTTGGAAAACTGCTGTAAAACAAGAACGTATTACCTCGAATCCTGCTATTGAAAACAGAATACCAATTCGCAGAACAATGGCTGGGTTGAGTCGCGGACTAGGTCGCTCTCTTTAAGACGTTTCGCGGCTCTGTCCAGATTGTGCAAGCAGTTCGTATATGCCCCGCCGTCCCCAGGATAAAACAGCCCAGAATTCAGCACCTCTGCTCGGCCTTCTCTGCACAGAAGAAAACCGAAAACAAAACACAATTCTACCTATTGCTCGAACTCAACAGAAAGGTTTTTAGTGAGGAAGAGAGATGACTGTTTTCTGTGTTGAAAAACCAATTCCGAACTCTGTATTTATAGTGTGCAGGCCGGGCTTGATTTTTGGAAGCAAAAAATCAAATTACTTTGATTTAGCACATGTTTTGTAATCAATCCGAAAATCATTTCTTAATCAGCCACTAATCAAATCCCGCTGATTATGCACACGTTTTTTTCTTAATCAAATCAGTAAGAAATTTCAGTTTTCCATTTTGAAAAAGATTTGATTGACTCTGAAAATTCTGTAATGTTAAAAACGTGTTTCAAAAATTTCTTTAGTAAAAACGTGGGCTTTACTAGTACGTGCGTGAGGCTCAAATCCCGAATTTGCACCCCCCTGCGCGAATAACTCGTGACGCACACCCGGTTAATTGGTTTCCGAATCAGTTTTTCAAATTGCCGCCCATTTTCCTGAGCGCGCGAGACCTCTCCTTGATTCCTTATTCACAAACTCATTTGTGTGTAAACTCATTTAAAGTAGAGAGAGGTCTTGTGTCTAGCCAATGTGGGACTAGAGAAAAACACATTGTTTTTGGAAATACACACTAAGTTCCAACAATCCCCCACTTGTATTTTTAAAACAAAATATTCGAGCAAAGGTATAAAGCTGTGCATAAGTAAAGGTGTTTATTGACTTGAACCATTACATAGTGATAATGCTTCAGATACAACTAGAGTGACTTGTGATCTTGAACTCTAAGTCTGAGAGCACTACACACACAACTCTACTGATGTGTAATGTTTAAAGCCAACACTTTACGGCCATGTGCTTATATTCCAGTTTCATGAATGACCTAGAGAATTTGCCTATATTCTCCCGAGAAGCAGCCACACTTCAACATTCATATTGTTGAGTCTATCAAGGGTACTTCTGTAGTCTAGGTACTCCACTCCACATAGAGCTATAGAACCCATTAAGTGTTAAAATAACACAACCTCTTTCGCTACAGGATGTCATGCTTCTTAGGGATGAACTTGGAGTGTAACTCCTCATAGCATGATTCTTACCATATCACCATGTGACTCGTTTTACCCTTTGAACCTATGTCTTAGGATCTCCGGTCTATAGGTTGGGTATCCATTACAAGTGACTCATTTCTCAATGGGCTTTAGTCCCATCCCTTTCGAGGTGTCCCACACCTTCTCTCGAGCTAATCCTTTCGTCAAAGGATCAGCTAGGTTCTCAGCTGACCATACATAATCCACTTTAACAGTCCCTTTAGTAAGCAACTCTCTAACTGTGCTGTGCTTACGACGTATTTGTCGTTTCTTATCGTTGTCAAAACGATTCTGAACTTTTGCAATAGCCGCGGTACTATCGCAATGGATTAGTATGGCCGGTATCGGTTTTTCCCATAAGGGAATCTCTGACAGGAGGTTTCTCAACTAAGGCTAGGCAATCCAACCCGCCCCGCCCCGAACCTGCCCGAACCCGCCCCGAACGGGGCGGGTTTTTCTATAATATTTTTCGGGTTTCGGGGTCGGGTCGGGTAAAAAAAATGAACCCCGGCCGGGTTCGGGTAGGGTTCGGGGTAATAGTGCCCCGCCCCTAAACCCGCCCCGACCCCGACCCGAAATACCCGCCCTGAAATTACCCGACCCCGACCCGGCGTACTTATATATATGTATTTATTTATATATGTATATATATATATATACTATATACATGTTATTTCAATTTTTTTAGCATTAATCCAAAAACAATGTCTCTTTTACTGTCAAGTAGCCTAATTAAATTTTAAAAAGAAATAAAAATTGATATTTATGGTGTTTAGTGGATTTTTTAAAAAGTTTTCTTCAAATATTTACATTAAATTCTACACATAAAGAAATGGAATGAAGTATCTAAAATATTGATTGCAATTAAAAGTTTAGATAAAACTGCGATACCAAAAGACACAAAAATAAATTCAAAAGTTTTATTTTCTAGATAATTTTTATTCTTATTCAACATTTTTTTAAAAACTTTTTTACTTGTACTTTAAATCTTTTTAATTTTGACGGGGCAGGGCGGGGCGGGTAAACCCGTTCCCCGATCGGAGCGGGAACGGGGTACCCAAAAAACAACCGGTCGGGGTTGGGGCGGGGCTGGGCGGGGTCGTGTAATGATTTTCTGGTTGGGATATGCAAAACCCCGCCCCGCCCCGCCCCGCCCCGTTGCCATTCCTACTTAACCAAGCTGCCTCCTCACTAGCCACAGCTAGCGCTATCATCTCAGACTCCATAGTGGATTGCGCCAAAATTGTTTGTTTCTTGGATTTCCAAGAGACTGCACCTCCTGCTATGTTGAACACATACCCACTAGTTGCTTTGGAGTCATCTGAAAGGGTGTTCCAATCAGCATCACTGTATCCCTCTAGAACAGCGGGAAACTTCTGATAGTGTAATCCAAGGTTCATGGTTCTTTTCAGATACCGCATGAGCCTCTCAATAGCAAACCAATGCTCCATCCCTGGCCTGCTAGTAAACCTGCATAATACCCCCACTGCATAAGCAATATCTGGTCTCGTACAATCACAAGCATAACGAAGACTACCAATAATGCTAGCATACTCAGATTGTCTAACACTATCTCCAGTGTTCTTAAACAATTTAATGCTAGGATCAAAAGGAGTGCAAGCAGGTTTACAGTCAAAGTAATTGTATTTCTTCAAGATCTTTTCAATGTAATGTGATTGATCAAGAGAAATTCCATTTGCAAATTTAGTAACTTTAACTCCGAGGATTACACTAGCCTCACCCAAATCCTTCATGTCAAAATTTTGGCTAAGCAGTAATTTGGTTTCATTCACAACAGATAAGCTAGAGCCAAATATCAGAAGGTCATCCACATACAAACAGATAATGGTGCATGCATGATTATCAGACTTATAATATATGCATTTATCACTCTCATTGACTTTGAAACCATTTGAAACAACTAGACTGTCAAATTTTTCATGCCACTGCTTTGGAGCTTGTTTAAGGCCATAAAGAGATTTAACTAATCTACACACCTTGTGTTCTTGACCATGGACAACAAATCCCTCGGGTTGATCCATATAAATCTCTTCTTCTAAGTCTCCATTTAAGAAAGCAGTTTTAACATCCATTTGATGTACAACTAAGTTATGAACAGCAGCTATGGCAATCAAGACTCGGATAGAAGTAATCCTTGTCACAGGAGAGTAGGTATCGAAAAAATCTATGTTCTCCCTTTGCCTATATCCCTTAGCTACGAGTCTAGCTTTATATTTATCCACAGAACCATCAGGTTTCAATTTCTTTTTAAGCACCCATTTGCAACCTATAGCTTTGCAGCCCTGTGGTAGGTCTACTAATTTCCAAGTTCTATTGGACTCCAACGAGTCCATTTCATCATTTATGGCTTCTTGCCAAAAATCAGAGTCTGGGGAAGTCAAAGCCTCATTAACAGTAGTGGGGTCCTCTTCTAAAGAAAATGCAAAGTCAGGACCAAAGTCCTTAGCAATTCGAGCTCTTTTGCTCCTCCTTGGTTCAATCTCAGTGTCCCTAGAGTTTTCGTTTCTAGGTTCTTCTAATCTAGGCACACTACTACTAGATTCAGCGCCCCCACTATTTCTGGATTTAAAAGGAAACTTTTCTTCATAAAAATCAGCATCTATGGATTCTACGATCACCTTATTGTTAATATCGAAGAATTTATATGCTTTACTATTCACAGCATAACCAATAAAAACGCATTCATAAGCTCTACTCGCAAGTTTTGACCTTTTCGGGTCAGGAATACGAACATAGGCTAAACAGCCCCAAACTTTAAAATATGACACATTGGGCTTCTTGTTTTTCCACAATTCATAAGGTGAAATCAAAGACTTAGAATTAGGAATTCTATTCAGCACATAACATACAGTCAATAAAATTTCACCCCACCAATGTGAAGCTGCTCCTGAACTAAGCATAATCGCAACTACAAGTTCACATAAAGTTCGATTCTTGCGTTCTGCCTTTCCATTCATTTCAGGTGAGTATGGAGCAGTTTTCTCATGTATTATACCAGTAGAGTTAAAAAAAAAGCAATGAATTCATTCGAATCATACTCAGTGCCTCTATCACTACGGAGTCTCTTAATCTTTCTATTAAACTGGTTCTCAATCTCATTAAGAAAGATTTTAAACATATCAAATGCTTCACTCTTATGCTTCATTAAATACACAGAGGTGTAATTCGAATGATCGTCAATAAACGTGATAAAGTATCGATGTCCATTTCTAGTGAGAACTCCATCTAATTCACACATATCAGAATGGATCAAATCTAGCAATTCGGTTTCCTTAAAAATTGATTTATGAGGTTTCTTTGTGATCTTAGCCTTGCTACATGATTCACATTTTTCAAAATCATTTAAGAAAATATTAGGGATAAAACCTAAGTTGCTCATGTATTATACCAGTAGAGTTAAAAAAAAGCAATGAATTCATTCGAATCATACTCAGTGCCTCTATCACTACGGAGTCTCTTAATCTTTCTATTAAACTAGTTCTCAATCTCATTAAGAAAGATTTTAAACATATCAAATGCTTCACTCTTATGCTTCATTAAATACACAGAGGTGTAATTCGAATGATCGTCAATAAACGTGATAAAGTATCGATGTCCATTTCTAGTGAGAACTCCATCTAATTCACACATATCAGAATGGATCAAATCTAGCAATTCGGTTTCCTTAAAAATTGATTTATGAGGTTTCTTTGTGATCTTAGCCTTGCTACATGATTCACATTTTTCAAAATCATTTAAGGAAATATTAGGGATAAAACCTAAGTTGCTCATATTCTTAATCAGTTTCTTGTTAACATGACAAAGTCTAGCATGCCACATATTAACAGAACAAACAATGTAAGAAGAAGATGCAATTTTATTCATATCAATGGTAAGCTTAAACATGCCATCAGATGCATAACCCTTTCCAACAAACATGCCATTTTTAGTAAGAGTATACTGATCTGCTCCTATAGTCTGGGTAAATCCGGCCTTATTGAGGAGGTAGCCGGATACAAGATTCTTCCTCATTTCTGGAGTGTGCAAGACTTCCTTCAGAGTGACAGTCCTTCCAGAAGTGAACTTGAGATCAACCTCACCAGTACCAAGAACCTTAGTGGTGTGGGAGTCACCCAACAACACTTTCTTATCATCAGCCTCAGAATACTTTTTGAACAAGGAGCGATCGTAACAGACATGGCGAGAGGCGCCAGTGTCTATCCACCACCCTTCTGAACCACTTATCAGATTAACCTCTGATATCATAGCCACTAGTGGTTCTCCATCCACCAGGTTCGCCTGTGGAGCACGACGCCTGGGGTTCTTGCAATTTCTTGCCATATGGCCAGGCTTGTTACAATTGTAACACACAAATTGGACAGAGTCCGTGTTTCGAGCCTGGCCTTCAGAAGGGGGTAACTTCTTGTTCTGATTCAGTCTTCCGTTCCGGTTCTGGTTCTGATTTGGCTTCCCAATTCCTCCTTTCGGCTTGAGCGCAGCCGAACTGTGGTTCTTTTTGTTTGCAACAAAGAGAACCTCATCCTTCTGATCTTGTTTCCGAGCCTCCTCCTCAATACGGAGCCGAACAATCAAGCTTTCCATTGAAAAATCTTTTGACTTGTGACGGAGATCCTTTTTAAAGTCTTTCCAACTAGGAGGCAGTTTATCAATAAGAACAGCAACCTGAAATTGTTCACAAATAGACATGCCCTCAGAAAGAATTTCATGTGCAATTTTCTGTAAATCGTGTGCCTGGGAAACCACGGATTTTTCATCAATCATAGAAAACTTCAAGTAGCGACTAACGGCATATTTCTTAGTCCCAGCCTCTTCGGTATCATACTTTTTCTGGAGGGCATCCCAAAGTTCTTTAGCAGTGTTGAAATTGGAATAATAATCATAAAGGTCATCAGTCAAAGCATTCAGAATGAAGTTCTTGCACAAAAAATCATCATTGGTCCATTTTTCTATTGCCTTAGTGTTTTCAGTAGTAGGAGGGTTAGCAGCAACAGGTTTCACAGAGTCACAACAGCCAGCAAGTTTTTGAGTAGTCAAAAAGAAAAACATCTTTTGCTTCCAACGTTTAAAATGCAGCCCCTCAAAGCGAAAAGGTTTGTTGATATCAGTAGTAGTAACAGAGATCTTGTTTTCAGAATCCATGGCAGATTTGAACGTCTTAAAATTGTTGGAAAACTGCTGTAAAACAAGAACGTATTACCTCGAATCCTGCTATTGAAAACAGAATACCAATTCGCAGAACAATGGCTGGGTTGAGTCGCGGACTAGGTCGCTCTCTTTAAGACGTTTCGCGGCTCTGTCCAGATTGTGCAAGCAGTTCGTATATGCCCTGCCGTCCCCAGGATAAAACAGCCCAGAATTCAGCACCTCTGCTCGGCCTTCTCTGCACAGAAGAAAACCGAAAACAAAACACAATTCTACCTATTGCTCGAACTCAACAGAAAGGTTTTTAGTGAGGAAGAGAGATGACTGTTTTCTGTGTAGAAAAACCAATTCCGAACTCTGTATTTATAGTGTGTAGGCCGGGCTTGATTTTTGGAAGCAAAAAATCAAATTACTTTGATTTAGCACATGTTTTGTAATCAATCCGAAAATCATTTCTTAATCAGCCACTAATCAAATCCCGCTGATTATGCACACGTTTTTTTCTTAATCAAATCAGTAAGAAATTTCAGTTTTCCATTTTGAAAAAGATTTGATTGACTCTGAAAATTCTGTAATGTTAAAAACGTGTTTCAAAAATTTCTTTAGCAAAAACGTGGGCTTTACTAGTACGTGCGCGAGGCTCAAATCCCGGATTTGCACCCCCCCCTGCGCGAATAACTCGTGACGCACACCCGGTTAATTGGTTTCCGAATCAGTTTTTCAAATTGCCGCCCATTTTCCTGAGCGCGCGAGACCTCTTCTTGATTCTTTATTCACAAACTCATTTGTGTGTAAACTCATTTAAAGTAGAGAGAGGTCTTGTGTCTAGCCAATGTGGGACTAGAGAAAAACACATTGTTTTTGGAAATACACACTAAGTTCCAACAAATTCACTCCCGAAAACTTGGGCTCTCAGACCCTCTAAATTTTTCGCTATGACTATTAACTTTAGATTTTGTTTTAGGAGTAGGACATTTGTGTCTGCTTGCAAAAACTGTGAAAATGCTTTAACCGACCGGGTCCGAATATCCTGAAGGAAGGGAAACATGTCTTATTTTTATGGACCAATTTGGAGCTGGAGATAATGTGGCATTGCCTGCAGTAAAACATTCTCCAGTTTGCACTTCACAGTGTTTGTATGTTGCGGACTCAATGTGCTCACATCTGTTTCATTTCATTTTGCGATTGATGAAAAAGGTTAAATGAGAATGATTGAGCCGTTAATTGTTGGAATTCATCGCTCGTATCTTCGCCTCGTTAACCCCATACACATTGTTTGCGTTTTCCAAACCTGAAATTCGAGCACACAATGCATGTCATAAACTAGCTTCTTGAAGATAACAGAGTGTATGACAAGAGCAGAATATGGTGGGGAGTTCGAAGTGAAGAACTGGGGGATGCTGTTGTGCGGGGGTGCATAGCACCGTGTTATGTGCATCTGGATCGTTGATTTCGGCAATCTATGGTCCAGATTAAAAACAACCTTTTTTATTGGTATTTATTACCGGTCAAAGTTAAAGCATATCTTAACCATTGATTACTGAGATCAACGATCTGGATGTGCACGATTCGTCACAGCATCAGGTCAAGTTTGTTTGGTCGTGTTTGTTACATCTTCCGTTTCTATCACGTCACCAAATCCAAATACCAAATCCCTCCCTTAGCAAAACATTACGCCCCGTCATCAAGAATTACATTCAACGCAAATCTCTTCTTTGATGCATCACCAAACTATTGTACAAGTTCTTAAGATTTAGTTATATGAGTTTTCACTATCACTCCCAAATGATACATAACAGAATGTAGACGAAGAATAGTAGTTGATAAAAGTTAGTTGAAAAAAGGATACGAAGAAAATTATTGAAAAAATAGCATTGCTATTGGCTTTACACCATTGCTTCAAACAATATCATCTTTTGGGCCAAATATCACCATTCCATGCCATTTTTTTGGGAATGGCTTAAGTCATTTTAGTCAATGTTAATGCTAAGGGTACTAATGGTACTTATGGGATAGTGGGATAACATGTGTGGACCTCATTTTGGGGTCCAGTCCAAATAATCTATACTGTTTATTATTTTCTAAATAGTATTTCAAGTTTACCAATAAAATTTTAGCTTTGATCTAATCGTCAATGTATTTTTTCAGAATCTAAGATCCTAAATTTTGAAACAAAAATCAAACGTTGGATCAAACTGAAATTTTACAAGTGAACTCAAAAAAGAGATTATCTTATTCACGGAGGGGCCGTGAATAAGACATTCACGGAGGCGTGCGATTTGGACTGTCCATTTCGGTTTTGGGTCTGGATTTAAATGAAATTTTTCTGGCGAAGAGTTTTAACTCTTATCGGAAAAGTTTTATTTAAATTCAAACCGTTTGAAGCCGGAACGGATGCACACGATTCACCTCCATAAACCCCTGTTCACATAAGCTCCGTTGAAAAGATTTTTCCCTCAAAAAATCATTTATAAAATATTGATCAGTATAGATTGTTTGTGCAGACCATTCTCTCAAAACACGCCACAGTAAGAAAAAAAGAAAAACAATAAGTCTAGGAACCTGGAAACCAGCCCATGCCCCAACCCATGATGCTGACATGGCATGGGCCCTTAGTCAGCTTCAATTTATCAAAAAAAAAAAAAAAAACCCTCTCCTCTTCTTCCACGAATTCAATCCACCTCCATGGCTCCCTTCTCTCTTCCGAGCAAAGACCACCACTCCACCAAACTCCACAGATTTGCCCCCCGCCCTAAGACTTCATTCTGCCTGCTGGACCGGTGCCCCATGGTGGCAAAGTTATTCGTTCATGGAGTTATTAGTTCTCCTACTGCTTTCCTTTGTTTGTATGTAGCATTGTTTGGTACTTTGGGAATTCCTCTGGTGATGGAACAAGAGTAGGGTAACAAGAACCAGAACAAAACCCATAAAGCTGTAGATGCCCACCTTTATTTTGACATTTCATTAAAAAAAATCGGATACAAGTAAGCAACCTCTTCTCTTCAACTCTTGGATTGGAATCCATGGCACAGTCTCCATTTTGATTCGGTTTAAAGCTTATTTTCCCAAATCTGTGAGTCGGCTCATTGAAAACATGTGGTCGGAGTGTTAGATAAAAAATTATTTTAGGGTTTTGTTTATTTTAAGATGGAAACCGAAATAGACAAAGAGAAATCCCTAATTGTACACCTGTGGAGGTAGGTGGTGCAGTGGTGGGCCGTGGGTGAGAGGGTGGAGGTGGGTTGAATCTGTGGACGAAATGGACGTGGGGCACCAGTCCGGCGATCGGAATAAATTCTAGAGAGGGAGGGTGGGGGTTGGAAAATCTGTGGAGTTTGGTGGTGGAGTAGTGGTCGTTGGTCCGAAGAAAGGGTGGAGCCGTGGAGATGGGTTGAAACTGTAGAAGGGGAAGAAGAAGATAGGATTAATTTTCTTTTTTTTGAAACTTAAAGCTAAAATGGGGCCAATCCACGTCACCTTCGTGGGTTGGGACATGGGCTGGTTTCCAGGTTCCTAGAGTTATAAAGGGCAACATGGACCCACACCCATATCACAAACAGCCAAATCTTCAATACGTCCAGCCAGTCAACGATGTCCAGCACCCCATTATTACATCAATTTTTACCAAAGAATCCCCCAACAGGGGGAGTGTTTAATCCAAGGCCACATACACACACACTCTCTCTCTCTCTCTCTCTCTCTCTCTCTAGGGTTTCTTTCAATACACATCCATCCGCATAAGATATAACGCTTCTCTCTCTCTAAAACCACGAGCGTCCCGATGCGTTGTCGTTGAACAACCCGAGAGAGATTGCGAACCCCGCGTGTTCGTAGATCCAATCGAAATCTCGGATCTATCGATCTGGATTCAATTTGATTTGAACACACTTCGTCGAGGTCGTTGTTGTTCGGATCATGTTTTTGTTCGATTGGTTCTATGGAATCCTCGCATCGCTCGGCCTCTGGCAGAAGGAGGCCAAGATCCTCTTCCTGGGCCTCGATAATGCCGGCAAAACGACGTTGCTTCACATGTTGAAAGATGAGGTTTGTGTCCTAATAGCTCTACATCCGTTTTTGAAATGCATCTCTTGTTCGTTATATATTCCGTTTGGTAGTTGGAAAGGTCGAGGTATTTAGCTTGGATCTGGTTTTTCTGTTCTCGGACTACACGAATCGTGTGTTTTAAACGTAGACAGAGGACAAGAGAACGTTGAGATCAGCTGAAGCAACCTGATTGATTTTAGAGGGAAAAAAATTTTGGTTTCCTTTGTTATGGGAAATTTTGCTCGCAATTTGTTGTTTTTATCAAAATGAGCGGAGACATCACGATGAGAACATATATCAGCCAGTGTAAATGCAAATTAAGGTAAGTCCGGATTGGTTGGATGCTGGATTGTGTTATTTGAGTTCTATATCAATTGGATATAATAGATTTCGTAATTCAATTTCCGGTAGTACTGGTATCTACTTATTGTTTCTGCATTATCGAAAGGTAGGAAAGGTTTCCTTGAGTATTTATTTTTGGAGCTAATATGCTTGCCATTGGGGTGGAAATTTGGCAGAGATTGGTTCAGCACCAGCCGACGCAGTATCCTACATCAGAGGAGCTGAGTATTGGGAAAATCAAGTTTAAGGCTTTTGATTTGGGCGGTCATCAGATTGCGCGCAGGGTTTGGAAAGATTACTATGCCAAGGTAAATATATGTTGTTAGCCCATGTTTAAGTAATTCTTCTCTCTTTTTCAGTAGTGTATCATGTGATTGTCTATTTTGATTCCCGTTAGTGCTTTGTATGGTATTGACAAAATAGTGGATAGAAGTTTGGAGTTGGTAATAGAGTGAATTGACCTTATATCTCGAAAGTAATAAGTTACTTCTCAAAGTGGGTTTTGCCTTGATCCTTTTCGTTATTTAGAACCATCCCTCCTTAAACAGCCGCAATGGAAATCTTTTCTGTGAAATCATGTAGGTCTTGAAACAAAATTGACTTTTTGCAGTTTTGTTGCCTCCATTTTTTGGAGGGAACCCTGGTAGAATTCAAACTAACAGTTCGCTGCATACTTATGAATGAATTTGGGAATATGAATCTTTTCCAGTGGACATCCACCGTTGCTCTTACAACAGTATTTTATTCTGCAAGGCTTTACTTTTGGATATCTTTGTGCCTTCATAATCCCAGATAAACGTTTCTGTGTTTACCTGATTCATGGGAGGCAGATATTAAGATTGGTAGTTCGCTGATAACACTCTTTCTATCTCAAGGAGTGGTTTTAATAGTAGCTCACCAAACATGTCCTTTTCATGCAAAACTTACTAGTTTGTTGTTTTATGCTGATCCCTTGTGAAATAGTGGGGCTTTTTTTCTCTCTTTATTTTAGGAACTTAAGGCCTTGTTTGGTATGGGATTTTGGATTTTGGATTTGGGAAGAGAGAGATAGAAAGAGAAATGAGAGTAATAATTAGGGCAAAAATTTTTTGGAGACCATGCGCAGAGAGAAGGTTTGGGTCTAGAGACCCAAATCGAACATGGCCTAAGGGAATGGGGGTGTTATCCTTGGAACTTGGAAGTCCATTTTTTTCCCACTCATCTGATTTTTTGCGATAAAAATGGATGCATATCAAGTTAACTACCAGGGGACACATCAAGCAGAGACGTCATATGACTACGCATACGTTTGGTCGACCATGGAAAATCGGAAAAGCATGTTGATGCATCTGTGCATGACAGCACGTTAAATTCTAGTGAGAAGTTCGGAGCGTCTCAATCACAAGCTTGTCCTCCCATCCTCTAATAGTATCATTGTTGGTAATTGAATCATCTTTGATATTGAAGCAATATACATCGCACAGGGACACCCCTAGCAGGAAAGCATGGGGATTGGGGTCCTGACCCTTCTGGTCTTGAAATTCCATGTAGGGCCTAACTAAGAAAGATCTCTTGTCGAGGTTCTTGACGGGGAAGATGCCTAGTAGTGTAGTTAAGTTAAAAAGACCTTGAAAAATTGTGCGGATGCAGTATTAAGCATCTGATGTCTATTTTTTGATTTCCGTTTTAATGCAGCACACTATTTGGTCAGGAAACAGTTCAATGTGCCAGTGTGGGATTTTAATTTCTAAGCATTGTCAGGGTGGATTATTAGGTTTGGAAACTTGGAATAGTCAATGAACAGGAGGCATCGGTTTTCTTAGTCATTGCACAATGTTCCAGGAATACCTTATGGTGTCATCACTCTGCTTTGATTTCTGTTGGCCATGTCTTCTTTTCTTGCGTTTATTAGTTGAATGAGAGAACAATTCCATGGTAAATGGTCGTATGGTATTATCCCCCTCTAGAATTGTTTCAAAGGACTAGCTACGCTCAGAATAGAGGGAGGAAATGGAAGGTAATAACCACTTCTTCTACGTCACCTGATATATTAGAAGTTGTAATGGGGTGGTTCTGTATGATATGGGTTCCTAGGAAGTTGATCCTTGTGTTTGTTTTCGCCAATGGATTCTTTCTGTTGGAAGCAATTTTAGCAATAGTCAGTTTCTTTGCTTGTGTGAGTTGTGTCCAAAAGATGTTTCTTTCCTTGTTTTGGTGAATCAACTTCTGACAATGTTTGTCCTTTATATTCTTTAGTAAAATGTGATTTGGCAATTATGTTATGGTTTTACTGCACGAACATCTGTTCTGGTTCCCCACAAGCTTTTTTAGGTGGTCAGAGCCCAAATAAAACTTGAATTCCCTTGGTTGCATGTAACTAATAACACATACTATTCAATGCTTGTGTGTGAAGGTGGATGCTGTTGTGTACTTGGTGGATGCTTATGACAAGGAGAGATTTGCGGAGTCCAAAAAGGAGCTAGATGCTCTCCTTTCTGATGAGTCCTTGGCTACTGTTCCTTTTCTAATTTTGGGCAACAAGATTGATATCCCCTACGCCGCTTCAGAAGATGAATTGCGTTACCACATGGGTCTGACAGGCGTCACCACTGGAAAGGGGAAGGTAAATTTGGCGGACTCAGGTGTCCGTCCACTTGAGGTATTCATGTGCAGCATTGTCCGCAAAATGGGATACGGAGATGGGTTCAAGTGGGTTTCTCAATACATCAAGTAGTTAGAAGAAGCGGGACGATATTTGAATACGTGTTTTACATGTTTTATGATGTGTGGGAGTTGAGTTGGACGTGTTGTCTGTTTGAAATCAGTGTTGGATAGATATATTTGATTGTTGCTGTTTTTTTGGTGAAATGACAAACTTGATGTCCCCTTACTGTGTGGTGTTGGTGCCAAATGGTTTATGATTTGTGACCACAAATTTATTAAAGAGGACGTTCATTGCAGGGGAATTAAAATGATTGATGAATTTCCTGGCCTGCTTTATTTTATGACATTGCTACTATTATTATTGGTATTTCGGAGGGCGCGCTATTTTTCATATTCCTGTTCTTTTCTTCTCTTTTTGGGGTCAGGAATTTGTGCAATTGAGATTCAGATTCGATATGGCAGGGTTTTCAACATTCAATATGCATCTGAGTTATCCAAAATTTTGATTGGTTTGGAATTTGACTTCCTTTGTGTTCTTGCGTGGCATGAACAAAGCTTATCCCGGTCTAGTGCGGTATATTATTCAACATTTCCAGAGTATCATGTGGCGTTAGTGCTCTAGGCAAATCAGTCAAAAAGTGACAAATGTAATGGGTGAGACACAATGATACATTGTTAGGTGAGTGGGAGACGAGGTGATTTACGGTGCATGTTGTTTCTATTTGCCGAGAGCATCTTGCGGCGATATCACATGGTATCCGGAAGTATTCAATATTTTTTTGTCTAGTGCAGGAGCATGATAAGTTGGATTTGTTCATCATAACCAATAGTGGTGGGTCGGACTGGCTGGGTTTGGCATAGCCTGTCGTGTGAGCCTCGCACTAGGGGGCCGCTATGCCAAAAGCGAGAGAAATCCCATTCCTCTCTTTTTCTCTAGGATCTGTGTTATTATTTGTATTTGCAGACCGAATCGACATATAGATACAACACAAGCCCATTGTCTCCACATTGTTAAGCACATTTAGGCTGTGTTTGGTTCCCTATAAACGAAAAGAACAGGTGTAGGAACAATGAAATGATAATCATGTGAAAAGGCTGATTGTTAATCATTTCTCAATCCATCACTTCCCTATATCTTGGTAGTGGAGTAATATCTTTTCACTATTCATTCATGATGCCAACACAATTTTGACGGTTTCTATTCAATCTAGTTGGTAATAGAGGTACTTGAACTAAGACATATTTTTCTTCCAAACCTAGAAGATGGTACCATCAGCAATTGCAATATTCATGACTTTTCATGTATTGGGCTACACAAGGTGCTACTGCAAAAAGCATTCACTAATTAAATAAAATTCGTGTACATTTTTAACTACTGTTTATAAAATGAATGAAAGTAAAGGCAATTGTTGCATCCTTAGTGAAAATTTCCAAAATTTAAAATTTGCAGGATATTTTTTGTGGTTGGTAAATGATATTGGTAATTCAAAAATTGATGCAGGGACTCTAAAACCAGTGTAATGCCAAAGCCACTTTCCTTTGTTTTTTGGAGTGCCAATATCATTTCCCTCTTGGTTCATAAGGGTTGCATTTTGGTGTTATGATTAGTTTACCCAATACAAATAATATAAATCAGATAAATTTTAGCAAGCAGGGGATGTAGCTCAGATGGTAGAGCGCTCGCTTAGCATGCGAGAGGTACGGGGATCGATACCCCGCATCTCCATTCCTTTTATCCATATCCTGATGCCCTTTGTTTTTCTTTAGTGAAATCAACTTCTTTTACCCAAAAAAGGACAAACAAAAAGGAGCCAGAATGTTTTGGATTTCACTGTCAAAGTAAGTGAGAAGACAGTGCAAGGAAACTATGAAAGTACAAAAGTTTGGTGACTTATACACCACCAAACTATCTAATTCTGTCTATTTGACTCTAAACCTTAGCAAAAAAGGCAGCTGGACTAGTCTCTCCTCTGCTTCATTCTGGCATCATCTCTGTAGTTGTTCCAACTACATTCCTGCTATCTGACTTTTGAAAAACCGAAACTAAGAAAAAAAATCACAAAGCCAAAGCCAAGATTCGCAATAAAAATCTAAGGAGATTTCGCGATCAGCATACGCCAAATGTTAAAAGCTTCACAAAATATCATGTACCAGGGGTAGTTTGGTCATCTAACGCAATATTTACCGGGCCTCTTCCTTTACGCACAATTCGCCCTGTGGCAACAAGGGAAGTGCCATGGACTGAGGACTCATTGTCTTGACTCTTATGCAGTTATGCTGCAATTGAGACACAAGATATGTGTGTGTATATATATATATATATATACTGATGTCTGTTATTAGCACACTACATAACAAGATAAAATCAGCTTCCTTTCCAATTTAGTGATTTACAGCCCAAATTCTCTTGCTGTCGTAGTTTTTCAAAATGGAAGCCATACTCTTATCAAGATCGCATAAATCTTTCATCTTCTTGCCGATCATTGTTTCTGCCTTTTGCTTCTACTCAGGTGGTTTTCATAGCATTTCCTTCTCTGCCATTTTAGTTTCCTTTCCTTTTTTCACTTACACGAGCGTGGTTAAATCTCTGAAAACATGAGCAGCATTTACAGATGAAGGTCCAGCGCAAACTCTTACAAATGCCTTGTTGTGCTTCAACAATAAGTTTGTGAGTTGACACTATCAATCTCGCCTTTCATTAACATATGAACAGTCATGTGCAAGCTCGAGCACAGTGCGTGACTGCATCCTGACGTTCTTCTTGCACGTTCTCGGTTAATGTTTTTAGTTTCGGTGTGACATACAGATTTACAATAGATGCAGTGAAGCATACAGATTAAACCAGAGTGGAGATCTAAGTGTTCCACCAGAAGCAGCAGATGAGTTCTGCAATGGGGCTTGCCTATCTGAGACACAAGGTTTGCTCAGTTGCATTGATAACATCGTTTCTGGCTTTCTATTCTACAACAAGGCCACAACTGGAGACATAACAGGCACACTCCATTCTGCTTGCAGTTACACCAAACAAAGAGGTAAAATTTTATATGTCCTAAATGGCCTTCATCCTTTCTCCACATTCGTCCTTCGCCCCTCTTTCACACACTTTCCTACCGCACGATCACAGCGATAGAATATAAAATAATGACACGCCTAACTGGTTGCCGTATCTTTGTCAAACACATCAGGTGCACCGACATGCCGGCAATACACGAGGATGCATCTGGGATACACCAAATGGCGTGTCTAGTTATTTATAACAACATTTTATCAGGGTACACGTTGGGACACGCTGGGAAAGCGAGTGTCTCACTTGAGACATGTAAGGGACACAGCGTGGTAGTCAAATCATAATAACAAAAACTTATTCAAGAACTTATCAACTTGTTCCTTGTTGTGTGTTCTTTTATATCACCTCTCAAAAATGTAGAAACAATATTGGTTCTCTCTTAATCGTGTAGAATCAATATCATAGTTTCTTCTCGTGCTAAGTTAGTGTTGGCTTTCATACGTTCTGGGTGTTTCGAACACACATCTTTGTATCAACAGCAACAAAAATATAGAAATGAATATTCTTACTCAAATTTGATGTGTCCTTAATTGTGTCCATCTCCTTTGCTCAGAATTAACGTGTCCCATGTGTGTATCCGTGTCCGTACTTCTCCGGAGATAGAAACTTGTTTTCTCGTTCTGGAAGTAAATTAATGCATTAACAAAACAAACCAATGATAAGGAGGGTAAACGCCCATACATCTCAGTTCAAGAGAAACATATAAACCTGTGGGGTACCTACAGCCCAGAGCCAAAATCAGCAAAAAAGAACCCAAGGACCAAAAGTTCTAGGACATGTACTCGAATCAATGCAAACCAAACTGTAACCAATCATTTCTATCAACTTTTTGCCACGAGCTAATGCAAGCTCTTATTTCCCCCGTCTTTGGCAATTATAGCTTCAAGGACTTAGCTATTGTGTTTGAAAATCCTCGTGTTTCTCTCACCCGGCCCCGAAGATGATACACCACCGCAGCCATAGAGAGCTTATGAAAATTCTGTGAGGGATAGACTTCCCACTCCTGAACTTAGTCCCAAGCAAGCTCTTCAGCAAACCCCACCATGACACAGGACACAACCTGTTCCTTTGTCTCGAAAACATCCATGTTCTCGCGGCTCAATGTATTAAGAATTTCATGGCACTGTTGTGCCTCATGCATTGAGAAACGGGGGACGAGATTTCGGGACAAACAATCCATGCTGTAGTACGAGAATTTTACAGAAATAAGCAAATGGATTCATAAGATGAGGGTTTACTTTTTGCAGCTAGACTACCTTTATGAAAGATAGCATGAGAGTAACAGTGTTAGGTAGAAATGGCTTTTGCCCTTTTGGCCTCTCATATTGTGACTTCAGGTATTTTATCTCTCTCTTTTTCTTTTCCTGCAGGGAACTTCAATGTGGTAGAATATATACAAAGGGATACAAGCGATTCACTGGGGATTCCCAAACCTGCCAGAATACATGCCTTGGTTTTGTTGATAGCTGGATGTTTTTTGATCCTCATGTGAATTAAATTTCTTGAATTTTTATCTAAGTTGTACTTTTCCTACTTTTGGTCAACATTTTCTATTTCTTCGTAAGAATCTCAGTTTTTCACAACATATTATCCACTAAAATAAATATCCGCCGAAATGAAGCATAAAAAATTGGGAATGATTCGCACCAACAGTAAGGGCTATTACAGCAGCCAGAGTCAATACTTTAAGCACCAGATATTACATTCAAAAGGAATCATAAGAACCTCAAAAGTTACCCTTTCTCATAGGCGATCAGAAAGTTCCGACTATTTGTTAGTTTCAGAAATGTATGCTACAAATTTAAGCAGTTACCCTTTCAATCGCCAATTTACATAGGGAACCTCACTTCTTCAATATATTATCGATGATGGCCTCTGAACATAAGTTGGCAAATCAAGCTCTTTGAATGAAAGATGGATTGTCAAGCCTGATCACTTTTTGGATGAGCCAAAACCTCCAAATCCCATCATAGCTGCAACATCAGGGTCTAGCTCAGGTTCCTCTTCCGCTGCCTTCTCTTTCTGATCCAGATAGCAAATAAACAATCCACATCATGCAATAGTATGTCAATATAAAAATGCACCAGAATGAAATGTAGCATTGCAAAACTTGGTAGTGATAATGAGCCATATATGTGGAACTAACCTTCTTCTCTTTCTTTCTTTCTCTACGTTGGCGCTTCCTTTCCTCCTCTTCTTGCTGCTGTTTTAATATCCGCTCATCAAGGTCTACAAAAGAGAGAGAAGAGTATCAATCATGTATTTTCCCCTTCTTGTCTCCAACCAACAGAAACACTTGTCCTTACCCTAGTCCTCTAATGCTTCTTCAATTTCTGGATTGCTTTCCAAGTTGGGAAAGCCCGCAAAAATACGTAAACTGTTTCACCGCAAAATCAAAAGCGTAATAGTAACTATAGTTTGATTACTTTTGAGTTTGGACTATCTTAACTTATTTTATTTTTATTGGTCATTTTTTACTTTGGTTGTCAAGAGTGTACACACATTTTGGAGACTTCTGTTGCAGTTTTGCAAGTCAACTTGTTCATATGGCGTTTTGCGTTATTTTGGCTTGCAACTGAAAACAAGTTGGCAATGAGCGGTGAAACCGCCCAGAAACATACTAGTTTCAAAGGTGCTAATGCACTGGTGATCGAAAAATAGTGGGTTGAGGAAACATGTTAACTATTAATGTGTTACAGTTGACAACCGGGCAATTGATATTACTACTAGCCTAAATTCTAACAGGCATGTTTATTGCAACATGATTTCAAGTGTTACCTTTTTCAGTAAAAGGTTCTGTATCTTTGCGCTTCTTGAGACGTTCAAATCGCTCCTGCACCTGCACACCATAAGAAGATTACAGTCTTAACATACACTTCCACGGGGAATTCAATTCTTGCCAAAAGTGAAACATTGGGACCAGATAAATAATCTGCATTCACTAAATACTGAAGCATTTATGAGCAGAAAGGATTGCGGGATGTCCCATCCCAGGAATATTTCCATGCTACTCCAACCTTATCAAGTGAGAGGTTGGTTCCCAACTCCCAACGGTTGTTAGTATTAGACTATTTAACGTTGTAAGACGTAAGTGAACAAAAATCCATTACACAGGCATGACTTTATTTATGCCTATTAGCTCCTTTTACTGCAAAGCATTGAATACTCATTACAGATCAATATAGGTTAGGTCCCTTTTTTTCATTACGAAACTTCTAGTCAGGTTATAGCAAGTCTCCAAGCAATTTATTTCATTTACGACAAGATAATGGAATGTTTGCTATATAACCAAAAACAAAAGCACCAAGCAGTGAATTACTATGGTTCAATACTAGCCATAGCAATTCACATGTGATTATTGCCAGTTACAATAACTCCAACATGTCTAGCAAGATCGCCACCGCTACCCTGACATGCATTTCCTTTCCCAAGAAGACTGTTACCACTCTCGAAATGACAAATTTAGTGACATGCCAGCAGTGGACAAAAGCATGACTACCTAAATAAAACAAAGTATAGAAATGGAATCACATCTTTTGTATAGTGAAAGATTCGCTCTGAAAAATGACTAGCCTTGACTTTGCTCCATTCTTGATTTTTAGAATGTGGTAAATTATTCTTGGTTGCAACTGACTTGCGACGTACTTGACTTGGGCAATGTCACCTGACAGCCTACGTAAGCGCAGCACTAGATGTTGCATATGCATCGCTGGTACTGAGTTTACTGACACTAATTGATCTCGACCAGAAAAGTTTTTGGAGTTTCTATAGTGAGAGATCTAATGTGGTTTCCTCTTCACATGCAAAATGCCCTCCAACATGCTTGTTTGATGGAGTATTACCAACCTTCAACTAATAATGCCTCTTCGGCTTCTTTTTTATTCAATCTTTTCTCAAATTTCACTTGTAGCACTGTAGAAAAAAAATACTTGTAACCACGTACCTGCTCAAGAGAGGACCGTTCCACCCTCATAGACATACCCAAAGCTCTTTGATCTAAAAAGCAAAACCAAAAGTACCATAAGAAAACTACAAACACAGAGTAATTCTTCTTCAATCAAAAAACTGGTGGAATCAGATTGCATATCCATGAGTACATACGTTTCTTCCCATTGATATGGTCCAAAAAGTTTGCAGAATCCTTCACCACACATTCACAAACTGAGCAGAAATAACCTGCCTGCAAATCAAAAAGAAAAAGAAACAAAAAAACAAACTGATTTTATCACAGCATGGAAAATCAAAGAGATTCACAGGATTGAGTCAAAGCATCCTAGTTATAGAACACAATTCTTCTACCATACGGAATAGAACGAACCAGAAGGAATATAACCAAACTTTTTACTGTTTTTTCCTAAAGAACGATCAATTTGCTGGAGCATGATTTGGAAAAACATTACAGTCAATGAAGGTATTACATTCAGGATAAAAAGAAAAAAAAAAAATCCTTGATCCGAATTTCACAGCCCCAAAAATAATGTGATATGAGAAGAAGAAATCAATGGCATTCTGCTGCCAGAGGCTTAGAAAGGATTGCCTGCAATTCAAAGGAAGGAAGGAGAACACAATACTAAAAGGAAGGAAGTGATTGTTTTTCTTTAAGTAGAAGGCTTGCCTTCTCACTACTCATTCTGGTTCCCAACTTCAAAAAGAGTCTTCGGGTCAACCTAGGAAAGGATTTTAAATCCCATCTCGTGAATTGGAATGCAAAAGGCTGCTCAAGGATGATGGAGCTCTTTGGATCAGCCTATTATTGCATGTGAATCAAGTCCCTAAGATTTGTGGACTTGGAGGGCTAGAGAAGATAATGTCAGTGAACAAAATGGACATCATGAGAGTACAGCTTTTAGCATGGAGATTTGCGGTCTTAGTTGTGAATGAAAGGTAGAATGAATGAAAGGTAGAACAGGTGAAAAGATTTGCTAGAGGAGTAATTTATAAGGTGGTGGACAGGCAAGCAGAACTTTGGAATTCGACTCTCATGGAATACATGCTAAATCGTTCCCTGAAACAAGTGTAAGGGTAAACAACAATAGGTGGGGATAAAGGCTGCATCAGACTAATACCAGTCAACATGACCATGCGGTCTGCCAAAGCCATTCATTAGAACTAAAAACGGTGCACTAGCTTATCTTGATATCAAAGAGTTCAAATTGGATATCGTACTAATAATAATAATAATGCGGGTTATTCAACAACTACCAAATAATGGCATGCTGTGAATCCAAGAAAAAGATGGAGAAAAAATATACACAAAACTACATCAGTGAGTGGCTTATAATGTAGGAGGTTCGATAATACCTGTTGGCTTAGAGGTGCTATTGGCGTAACGACCTGGCATAGACAGTAATTAAATCTGTTAGTAACTACGGAAGAATCAAGACGCACGTGTAATAATAGTGAAAAATCAGAGACAACTTGCATCCAACATAAGAAGTCAAAAACTGTTTCAATGGTTTAAGCCTTCAAGATTGACAATAAATAATAACCATTCTCACAATAGCAGAAACTAATAATTAACTTACTAGTACAACAAATTTCACCACCGCAAAAGTTACAGCCACAGCCCACAGGCTTCTAAAAAATCCAAAACTTTTACCATCAATGCCACAAGAATGATCCTAGGAGCTTGACAGACAAGGCCAAAAATCTTCAGCAATTCAAATCATCCAAACATGAAATCAGCGGAGTAAGAGACATTTGATATCTTTCCGCAACCTTTCATTACAATGAATCCATGCAAGTACAAGCTGCTAAGTTTCAGATGAATTACTGTGAGGTAAACTGCAAGCAGAGCCATAAACATTAACTTGGTGTTTTTCTGTCATTTTCATACAATATGGTTGTTAGGTTGAACGACATAGATCCGTGGAATAGGGTCCAAAGGAGGGAAACATGTTGATTCGTGCCAATGAATGAGCTAGCAAATCCTTTGCACTGATTTTGCTCCCAATCATCCCACACTTTCAGTTAGTGTCTACCAATGATGCCATGACAAGGATTGAGAAAGAATCAAAATATGGGTTTCAAAGCACCCCAGCCAACCAAGCATGAGAAATTGATAGCATTCGTGACGTGAGATTGGATGATACAGAGCACACTCTTGTAATTGTAGGTATTCATGATGTGGGATTGAGTGGGCAATGTAACAGAATTGTATATATAATGCAGTAAAACTACATATATACAAATATATATGAACAATGCACAAACGCATATCCATATATCCCTTCAATGGGAAATGGATTGTGGCCTGTGAGTAAGTTTTAGAGAGAGAAAGAGTGATTGGAATGGGAGAGAGAGACGTGATTTGTGGCAAAAATAGATCTGGTGAAAATGGAAATTTTGAAAGGGTATAAACAGTGTTTTTTGATACCAAAAGGATTTTGAACAGCGTTAGTGGGCACCTGATCTGCATAGACCACGGGACAGAAGAACTAGAACCGACCACCCTCCTCAAGGCCTCGAATGGGGAAAATTGGATTCAATTGTCAACTGCCCCTATTGGAAATAGGATTGACATTTCCAGTGGATCGTTGAAAAAGTTACAGGGCACTTTAATCCAAAACAAAGTTAGGGTGACTCCACTGCATTAAAAATTGAGGTAGCTAAAGTACTTCAAGAGAAAAAACAGTGGCAAACGAATTTTCCAATGAATAAGTAATATTACCCATTTCCTTGCACAATTCTCCAGAATCAAACCATGTATTAAGGCTTAGAGCAACCAATACAATGAAACACTATATGTCATTTAACACCACAATCGAGGGATTACCTACTCAACAGCAATTAAATAATAGTACAATACACTCCTAATACGGGAGAGACAGAGAAGCTAACCTGAGTCTTTCCCAAGCGAGAATTGAGATCCACTTCATAATCCCTGTGCTTCAAAGGTTTCCTCTGTACTGGAGGACCTTTTGCTACATACACACGAAACCAGCATTTAAAACTCAAACTAGCTAGCATATGTATAGAGAACCAAATATAAACCATCTAGAGCTTTCAAACTACAAACCATAGAATGCGAGCATAAATGTAAGAATGCAGTAGAATTCGGTAATCCAATTAACTTACATTTGGATTTAAACCGACCATCAGCCTCCTGCATAACAAAAAAACACCACAGTTCGTAAAAGGAAACTGAATGAAGAGAAAGATGCAGAAATAAAGGGGCAAACTTTGTTCCTTCAAAAAGAAAGAAAGGAAAAAAAGAAGAAGCTATTTTGAAGGGACGAAAAGACCTGTTCCTCGCGCTCGCGAGCGCGCTGTAAATACTCCTCTCGATCGAACTTCCTCCTAAAAGTGTTGTCAACCCCAACCGGCTGCACACAAAAAACAGTCCATAAGAGAGAGATTCTTGTATTCAGCCGTCATTATTTGAAACAAGAGCAATGGCCAATGTGTAGTGCATAAAATCCCGATAATAATCATGTCTACACAGCAAGGGAAGCATAATTTTGTCTGCATAGATAATAGAAAAAAGAAGAAAATAAAAAAACATGGAGAGATTGAGCTTACATGGTTGCTGGGCTGAGCCATTCTGGTAACTATCTCGACGACTACTACCACCCGCGAAAGTTGATGCAATTTTGAGGTTTCCCAACTGAATCAATTCCGAGAGAGAGAGAGAGAGAGAAACCCTAGGAGTTTCGACTGAGCGGATATAAAATTGGGAAAGGGAAGACAAAAAGCGGTTTTCTATGACTTAATAAAATTTGAAAAGTCGCCTCGGATATCAAAAAGGGTGTTTGGTCTAGTGGTATGATTCTCGCTTCGGGTGCGAGAGGTCGTGAGTTCGATTCTCGCAACACCCCAATCAAGCTTTTCTTTTTGGGTCCCCTCGGTTTAGGAAACGGGTCAACTCACGAACCTGGAGACGAAGCCGTCAACGCCCGAGAGTCTACCCATTTTTATTATTCCATCGGCAGCTAAACAAACAGTTTTCTTCATCAACATTTTCTGGAAATGTCGAGCTCGCAGATCTGCTGGCCCTTGGCCGTCCTGGCCCTGTTCCTACTCTCATCGGCTTTCGCCGACGAAGTGGTAGTCTTGACGGAGGACAACTTCGAGAAGGAGGTGGGCCAAGATCGCGCAGCCCTCGTCGAGTTCTACGCTCCTTGGTATTATGCAAAACGCTTCACCAATCTATGTTTATAAGTAGTATTTATGTGTTTTCCGTTTTATGTATGTGGTTGATGGGAATTCCGATTGGTTTCACGTGCTTGACGGGTTCTTTTTGATTTGTTTGGAAATTCTTTGGTGATGTTATTGACTGTACTTGGATGATTAGATCCGTGCTTATTCGGGCTGGTAATTTGGTTTGATTGACATGTATTCGAGTTGAATCAGAAGTTCTCGGTTAAATTTATGCTTTCGATTGAACGATAAAGCAGTTGACAATCTGGGTTTGTATGGCGGTGTTTAGAGTCTTTTGTAATCGCTATAGTTTTAATTTTGGCGCAATCTGACTCGTAGTTACAACAGTTTTACGACTACTGCTGCCGTTAGATTGTAGATCAACCAGCTTTGGTTTCGGCTTAGTGGCTAGAATGCTGTCAATTTGCTAACTAGACACCACCTTTGTCCTGGCTATGTTAAAATCTGCATGTTTAACTTTTATGCTTAGTTGGAGTATTGATATTTCTTTCACTTTCCAGCACTCATGCCTCACTGTGGTAGGAAGCAACTAGGGGTCCTTCATTGCCTCTCACTGATGTTGAATGTGATCTTAGTAACACGGTCAAATGTTGGATTGGGAAACGGGCTTTAAGTTTTGGGGTGATTTGGAAAAGAAAAAAAAAAGAGTTTTGTAGTGTACTTGTTTTTTTGAAGATGATCGTCCCTTTTTTACTGCATTATTTTTCAGTTTATTCTTTGAGCCTCCTATTTCCAAATATCTCTACTAGTTGATCTCCCCTTTTTGTTGGATATATTAACTATTAAGTAATTGGGCTCTTTTGTTGAACTCTGATTTCTCAATTCACTTTCATATTTGTCTCTCTCTTACATTCTCTGCATGACAGTGATAGTAGCGTTGCTGCTATTCCTTATGAAGTACCTTTTAATCCAATGTCTAGTTGGCTAATCTGAAGATGGTATACCTAAACTCTTTGAGGTTTTGTTCAATTGCAGGTGTGGCCACTGTAAAAAGCTTGCTCCTGAGTATGAGAAGCTTGGAACAAGTTTCAAGAAGGCAAAATCTGTTGTGATTGGAAAGGTTGACTTAAACCTTAGTTTGGCTTTCTCAGTGCTGCTTGTTGCATGAAAATATGTAAAGCTGTTAACTTAACATAGTAAGGCTTAACAGCATGTCCATTTGCGTCCGTGTAATATTTTCGTGGCAACGAACCTTACTTTTCATGGTTGTCGAATTTGGCTATGTTAATGGATTGGGTATCAAATTATTAACAGAGGGTGCAGGTGTAAGTGTAAGACCTCAATAGAAAATAAATCTTGGAATATTGGCACGGTTATAGGTATTCAAAAGTTGGGCTGGATATGTGATACTTCTTGAACTTTAACTATCTAGTATGTTATAGAGGAGTAGAATGTAAGACGCTGTTAATTATTTGGAGTACATGTAAGTGGCAAGGAATTTAAATATTGTCAATCTTCTTTTACTTCAAACCTTTTAAGAATTGGAGGATTCAAATGTCTAATTTGGCTACAAGGTTGGAGAAACATTTTTACACCCTTACCCTTGGCCGGTAGAATGTGTAAAGCAGTAGGAATGGAAGAGTTAGTGCAAACTACTTTGGAAGACGCGTGATAGATCACCTTAATACAATGTGCTTGTTTTGATCAATGGAAGTTAGTTTGGATGTTTTATGTAGTTCGTTGGGTGGTTTGTTGCAGGTGGACTGTGATGAACATAAGAGCCTCTGTAGCAAATATGGTGTTTCTGGGTACCCCACAATTCAATGGTTTCCAAAAGGTTCCTTGGAGCCTAAAAAGTATGTATATGCTTTCATGTGCAACACTATCTTCATCATTGTCGTCATCTTTTGTTTTGTTATAGTTTAGGTCACCGAAGGAACTTGAAGATTTCAGACATGCATATGCTCTTGAAATTATAGGTCCCCAAACCCATCTATATTTTAAGTTTGACTCATTTCTCCTGGATTCGTTAATTGTTAGGTATGACGGTCCACGAAATGCTGAAGCTCTTGCTGAGTTTGTGAATAGTGAAGGAGGTAATAGTCTACTTTGTGAACCAATTCATTCCTATTAGTGTCTGTAAATCTTCTCCTGTGTGTTTTTTTTTCATTTATAGGTTTTTCACTGATAGGTATAGGGATCTGTGGCTAGGCACAATTGCACAAAAACATTGTTAACCTCAAATTCCTTGGATATGTGGGAGTACGCTGGACCGCTGATTTACGTGTAAAACTTGCGGAGAGTGACAAGGCTTGTATTGCGTCCTAACTTGCATGTGAGATGTGAGCCATGTGACTCAATGTTTTGTCTTGAAGAACGAGAGTTGGACATATACCTTATAATCTAGAATATAGTATCGAGTATTTGTGAAGCGAAGCTTTTAGTAGGAGGCTCTAAAAATTTGACATTTTGTCTTGAAAATTGTGGTGTGTCTCTTCCATTGAGAAGCTGTGTTTCATATGATTTCTTTGTGAAATTTCTCATATCTTTAAAACTTATTCATCACAACTCGGACCTTAATGGTTGAATTTGGTTTTGTATCAACGGTGTTTAAGGTGTATAATATAAGAAAACCAAAAAATCCATCCTTTTTGCTTCATTAGTTCCACACGCGATAGTGTGACTTAAGGAATTTTTCTCTTTTGCTTTTGTGTGTTATGGTGTGATTGGTATTGCAAGTTGCAAAGGGAGTCATAGTCATTACGTGATGTAGCCGGGAGATAAGATTAATATGTGGAGCTAGGATGCCATTCTATCTAGATTTTCCGTATTAAGGAAACTTTTGGATTTCCAATTGTTACATACTTGACATTATAATGTTGCTTTTTTGTCAGGGACTAATGTAAAGATAGCTGCAGCCCCCTCAAATGTGGTGGTTCTAACAGCTGATAATTTTGATGAGGTTGTCCTGGATGAAAATAAGGATGTTTTGGTTGAGTTCTATGCACCCTGGTAAGAGTAAATGTTTTATCTCTAGTGCTTCTTCTTACTAGGTTAATTGGTTTCCCCTAGGGATGAATTTTAGAATTTGATATCCAATGTTATACCCTTTGGATCATTAACCACTGGAGGTGTGTGTTTTTTTTTTTTTATAGGTGTGGCCATTGCAAGAACCTTGCTCCTGTAAGTAGATTTGTAGTGTTTCCCTTGGATTGTTTTACATTTTATATGTAATATGAGATTGAGCATATAAACAACGTTGATCGATCCCTCACTTCTTCTGTCTGTTGTCTAGGTTTATGAAAAGGTTGCCACAGCATTTAAGCTTGAGGATGACGTTGTAATTGCCAATCTTGATGCTGACAAACACAAGGATCTTGGAGAAAAGTGAGTTCAGATTGGAGAATTACCAGAGATCCCTTTTTGTGCTTAGAAATCTGTTTTTTTGCAATACAAGTTGAACTTCCTCTTATTTTAGTCCATATGATGTAGCCATATTTAAATAAGTTTCTTTTCTTTCTTTTTTTCATGCATGCAGCATAAATTTGTCAACAATTTTGTTGTCTACTGTATTAACGTTTTTGTATCTTGCTGTCATAATTCTTCCCTTATGCAACTGATTGGCTATTGCTTGTTCAGATATGGTGTGAGTGGCTTTCCTACATTGAAATTCTTTCCTAAGAGCAACAAAGCTGGTGAAGATTACGATGGTGGCCGAGATTTAGATGACTTTGTAACTGTCATCAATGAGAAGTGTGGAACCAGTCGTGATGCAAAAGGGCAACTTACTGACAAAGTTAGTGGCAGAATCATTCAAATTTCCCTACAGAGTAGTTTCTTTCTCTCCTTTTTTGGTTCTTAATTTCCTTTGACTAGAAGGTCATGCTTTATTCAGGCTGGCATAGTTGAGAGTTTGGACGCTTTGGTGAAGGAGTTTGTTAGCGCTGGCAGTGATGAGAAGAAAGCCGTCTTTGGCCGAATAGAGGAGGAAGCTGAGAAGCTCAAGGGTTCTGCTGCAAGGTGGTGATATTGGCTTGTAGGTTATATATTTTCTTAAAGAACATCCGAAAGTCTGAAGACAGACTTGGGGCACATAAAAGTGCATTCTGTCACTCCAATTCATCCTATGCATAAATAAGTCTGGACCTCACAGTGTACTTTTTCTGCAATTATTTGCGTCGGAGTTTTGTTTTGTGTTCGATTAGTGATTGTCCTGTTGCTCATTGAGAAACAATTGGAATTGGGATACATTGTATGCTATGTATTTTGTGTTTTCTATTGTTTATTTGTTGCTTTTGTTTCAGGTATGGAAAGATCTACTTGAAAGCTGCCAAGAGCTGTATGGAAAAAGGTGCTGACTATGCCAAGAATGAAATCCAGCGAGTGGAGCGCATGCTGAACAAGGTAAACTTTAGTTGCCCTCGCAATATGGTGGTTGCGTTCGCATCCACTAGCATATGCTCTCCCTGTATCAGATTGTTACATTAAACAGGCACAAGAAACTTATTTGCTTTACATGTCATCATGACCAAAACTCCTTTCTTTCGTCCTAGAACATTATTCAAAGGCCCAGTTAGTGGCCTTTTTGGCTTCCATTCACAGCCTTGAACACACACTGGCATAAATCGCCCTTGTTTAAAAGGCTGTTCATGACAAACAAGATGGCTGTGATACTAGTTTTTCACTTTTTTGCCACAAACTATGTATTGCCTCTCTCGTAAATGACTTTTTTCTAAGATTGGAATTATACACCCACTCTATAGTTGTACACACTTCAAGGGGCAAACCCCAGACGAAACAATTAGCTACGAACGTAATATATAGACCAAATCTAACCATCACCAAGGCCTCAGAATACCCAACAAAAACCGTAAAAGATGTGGCCTTCAAAACTCTCAAGTCAATAATACATCCATTGTCACAGCACATACAAACACAAATAGACAACCCTACAACTCAAACCTATATGGCAATAGTTATTAGAATCATCTCGTACCGAGTGCGCAACTGTAGGAAAGCAAAGCAGCAGCAGCTCCTGCACTATCACAATAAGCCTGCATTATCCATTACCCAGTTATCAGGCCCACGAGTAAGAGTTCTTGGATGATACATAGACTATTCCCAATAAGCCTGCATTATCTAAAATAAAGGAGCGTCCGTATCTAAAACTTCCATCCCTTTCCTTAAAGGATCCTTACCCGCAGACATTAAAATTATAGCAAGAACTCAATTATACCTTGATTCCCCGTCCCGTACCTCTTATCCATCTAAGGCTGCATAATTTTTTTTTTTAGCACACGCAATTGCGGAGTTAACTTGGAGTATTGTTCATGTTAACTACTGTAAGGGGTGATAACTGCTGGTTGGGATGTACAGTCTCGTATGATGTTTGTGATAGCGCTTCAGACATCAACTTTGGGGACTGATTTGCATTTTTTATGAAATCATTTCTGTTTTGTTGGTGCAGGCCATCAGTGCCGCTAAGGCTGATGAGTTCACGCTGAAGAAGAATATCCTATCCACTTTTGCTTGAACCCTGAGAGGGATTTTATCCTTGGTGTTGCAGCTTTGATTTGCACTGCTTTCGGGGTTTAATCTGCAAGGTTTTTCCTTTGGCTTCAGGACTGTACTATGTTGTTATCCTTTTAGCTCTCATCTACAAAACAAATTTTTGCTACCAAAAGTTCAACTTCAATAGAGTAGGGAGCGAGAGGACGCATTTTCATTTTGCGTAGAACTCAGCTAACTATCAACTCTCTGATTACAAAGAAATGGGTCGGTGCTTCACTTATTGATTCATGGAAACCCTTAATGGAGATACTTCAAATTGCTTTATATACAGCAATTTTGCGGTCATCGTTTTCATCCTCAGTTGTGGCCTTTTGATTATTGTTTTCAACCATAGAATGTGCATGCTCTTTACACATTCCATGGGTAGAATAATAAGTCATTCGCCTGTTTCAATAGGGTAATCTTCGAGGAAAGTGTTGTAGATAAAATTTACTGTTTCGTACTTATCTCGTATTTCCTTGGTCGGCTGAGGAGGGAAAGTTATTGCTTGCTTCAAATACCATGTTCCACACCAATTATCTCATATTTGGTACTCTTCAATGCAGAAGTGATGGGCCCCTATACAAACCACTGAGTAGTACGGTCAAATTAGAAATTACCATGTCAGTGATCCTATTCCACCAAACAATTCTCAGTAAATAGACCCCACAAATTAGAGCCAAACACAGGTATGAGTCTCCATGTCTTAGGATGAATGTCTAGTCTTGCCTTTATGTACAAACCCATGAGGTCCTGACAACGTATAAATGGTTCTTGGGAAATGACATATACATGGAAGGACATCGCTTATTACTGATGATGGAGGTTGTTCCTGTGGGTGAATTCCAGCTGTGTATTACCATGGTAGAATTCAGATTCTTTCTACACTGACTAGTACCAGCTGAGCATGAATCTGTGTAATCTGGCATCTGAAATTCAGTAAATGGCACCTGAATTTTCTGCACCTGGTAGGAATTTAGTTTTGTACACCCTCTTTTAAGGAGGGTGGATATTACCCTCCTTTCTATTGATTGAAATGATGTGGATCCCACTGCAAAGTGATGTCACGCTTACCAAAAAGTGTATTGCAAGGGTGGGACCTACACCATTTCAACCAATAAGAAGAAGAGTAACATTCACCCTCTTTTAAGGAGAGTAAACAAAATTGCACTACCTGGTAGTGTATGCAATAGGACACTCCTTTCTGTTGGTGGTGACAGTTTACCACATTTTCCTTGGGAGTCCAGGAATTTTCTTCTATTAGGAAAGTTAACAACCCTGTCTTACTTATAGACATTGTCATGACAGGTGAGAGTCCTGTGGTCAAGATGCTTGCTGTGAGTAAATTGCTTCCCATGGTTTAGTGAGTTTTACTGTTGGGGTCCACACGCACTGCACGGGGGGTCCACACACATTGCACGGGGCAATGTATGTGAACTCCAGAAATTATGTGAATGCGTGCACGTTTAGGCCGTGTTGGTTTACTAGAATGAGATGGACATTCTCTCTGAATACTTATTTTGATGTTTGTTTTGTAAAGTGTCAGGACGTATATCGCAGATGAAATTATCGTCAACAATTTTAGATGAATGGGCATCCCATTGAGAGGCTAAAGAATAGTTATTATGTTTTGCTCTCTCAGCACAGCTTCTAGTCCTAGGATTGGAAAATCACATTGAGAACCTTTTTCTTATTACTTGCTTTTGGAAGAGGTGGTCTTCCTTCTTCTTGTTCTTCTTATATACTTCTTTCTTTCTTTCTTTTTTTGGGTTGATAAGTTGAAGTGATATGATAATTTAGTAAATTTACCCATATAAGAAGAAATAGAATTGGACAAAGGAGAGAAGAATCTAGAAGAATTTAGGGAAAAGGGCTACATGAGATAGATGAAACAATTGCATGGGATCAACCCGAAGGTTGGCCACGTGGTCTTAGTTTGGGATTCAAATTCGATTTTCATTGATAGCCATTCTAGGGGCCATTTGCAGAAAAGTGTGAAATGGTTGTGAAAGTGATTGTGCACGCAATCTGGTCTGGAACACTTTGCAATTGAAATATTAAGTGACTATCAACTATCCAAGTCATCATATTTCGTCAAACCTCTTTATTCCAATGTCTAGGAGACACCATGGCCCATAAAACTGAGGTAACTAGCCTCCCACGCCCCTATCTCATATGCATATCTGCCTTCTCACTTGCCAAAAGGCAAATCAAATCAATGACAGATCTAACACACAAAAAAAGGACAATCATAAACTTCCCATGGTCCCCTAACTTCCCATATTTTTGTGAAGAAACAAAATTAAAAAAAATAAAAAAGTAAATCCTAAACAACCATCTCTTTCATCTAGTTTGTACACATGCACCTTGGCCCCCAAAGAAGATACAACAAGAATTACTTGATAAAACTTCCTTTCAATTTGAAGTTGTTAATGTGCTTGGGGCCCTTTTGCTATTGTGGATCTTTTGGGGCCTTGTATTACTGATACCTAATAAGGGTCTTTTTCCTAGACCACCTGGACCAATCCCCCTCCCTATCGTTCAAGATCTAAACTGGTCACTGTTTATGTAGACATCCATGGTAGAATACTCGAACATATCTATCTGTATGATCTCAAGCTGGGAAAAAATTTCATTGCCGGGTGGGTACCACTTAGTACCCGCTCTGCACATTCGAGCCGTCCATTGCATTTTTTGACGGCTCAGATTTAGAGAGTAAACAGAGAGAGAGAGAGAGAGAGAGTGTTGGGATAAGAGGAGAGAAAGGGTTTCAGCAAGCAGACTCCTAAAGCGGTATGGCAAGTACTTCAGTATTGGAAGTGAAAAAAGTTAGGATCGTTTTCAAGTACTCCTCGAGTCTTGAGATTTATTCTCATTCAGATCACTATTATCTCTATCGGGCCAAGTATTTAGGCTCAATTATCAGCAACGCTACTCTTGATCGGCAATTGCGTGTATTGCTCTAATTAAGGTCTTCATTTTCAAACCCATTCTTCTCTTGAATTGCAAGTTTAATCCAATGCTGATTACTGACTGGATAGAAGAACCTACCGATCGGTTTTTTTTCCTTCAAATTTTTAGGGATTACTATGAAAGATTCTCTCATTTATTGGCCTCGCACGAAGGAAACTATCAAAAGCTAGTGAGCGAGCATTTCAATACTTTCAAAATTATTGATTTATCGCGCCACGCCGTTGTGGCCCTTGCGGGGACTCCTGATCGCCTCGCATCGTTGTTTAGTGGCCATGCGAAAAAATCAGGTTTATGAGAAAATTGAAAGTGTTTGATCCAATATGCCAATTTTTCATTATTCAGAATAAATGATCACATTGGGTCGAACACTTAAAGTTATCCAATTAAGTTGATTTTCACAAGGCTACTCGAAAAAAATATTTTTAGAATTAATGAACAGTTCGAATAATTCGTATGGGACTCGAAAATGGGCCCCTCACCAATCTGCGTACCGTCGACGCATGAGCGGTCGGTCCGCGTAGAATTATTGTTTTCCTAGATAGTAACACCCTCCAAACTCCAATCAATATTTGTTGATCCGCCCCTATCAATGGTTGGTCCGAGAAGAATACGAACAAGCAGAAAGAGATAAAAGGTACTTTTGATTTGCAGTTGGTGGTCAGGCATGGAGGCCCCTTCCTTGTAAATCGTGGGTCATGGGGGACCTTGCTGCAAACACAACTAACATGGTTATTAATGTGCCTAGATAGATAGATCATGTGGATCAAATCATTGGGGTTCCATAATCAAAACAAAATTGGTCACTTTTCACTGTAATAACACAACCTATACTACAGCAGTTGTTTTTTTTTTAATTACCGGACATCTGAGCTAGTTTGTTCGCACATCGACTGATTCTGGAAGCAGTAACGACCAGATATAACGTCCAGTGGCCCCAAAGTTTGGAAAGTTTTGATTATGTGAGAACGGAACCTGTGACCTTATGAAGGAAGACACTTATTGCATTCTCACAACCATCTCATCCGGCCAAGCCCGTTGGGATTAACCTATGCTACAGTTAGGAGATCCAATACGCCTAAAACAATGATAGTTGTGGTAGTGTACGTATTTTGTTTATTTATTTACCTCTTCGAGGATACGTATCCTAGGTAACAATTTCTCATTTGTATAATTTTGTTATTGAACTTGTAGGAAGGTGACCCCAGATCTATATATACGTTTTTCTCGAAAAGCACAATTGTCAACCCCTCAAATCACACACAATTGGGCTGTATGTATTTAGAAGAGCATCTTTAGGAGCTAACATGTTCTTTGTTCTTTTGGATTATTCTAATATCCGTTCAAAGGGCGTGGGATAAAAGGTAAAACATGTGCATTATTATCCAAAAAGGTATATTAATATTTGTGAAAGTGTATTAATATTTGTGCGACGTGTATTGATATCCGAATTTGTTTGGAATTATTGGCATATTATGCGGACTAAGATTAACAAGACCGTTGTTTTTTTAACTACAAGTGGAGATAATATATACCCATTAAAGAGACGAGTAAGTAAACAAAAACTTTCATTCAAGGGGAGAATTTTATTTTTAATCTTTATTATTATTATTATTATTTACAGGAATTGACCCCTTGACGTTTCCTGTTTAAGGTTATTACAACTTCCTGGAGTACTAGAGTTTCTAACCTCTGTTGGGCAACGTGTTCTACTCCTAAACACCAAAGGGTTGGCCAACCTAGTGATCAATGTATGCATGAGACTTCCATTCGAAGGTCTCATGTTCAAAATCTCTTAGATGCTATTAACTCCTCAGTTGGGCAATTATTTCTATCCCTAAACCCTAAGGGATTGGCGTAGTGGCCAAGGCCTAAAACTTAAGAGTTTGCTCGCTCCTAAGACCTTAAGTTCAAAATATCTTAGGTGTTATCAACTTGATCATTTGGGTTAGTCAATTCAGAGCTTTATTCTGCCTTAAAATTAGAATCCTCGCAAATGGACGGTGGATATAGTCCCCCAGAATTAGTCGAAGCATACATATATAAACTGGTTGAACAATTGAGTTATTGTCATGCATTTCTAATCGTTGGATCAATGTCTTAAGGATGGGAATAAGGAAATACGTACGTACTATGTAAATATAGGAACACCAAAACTGGATGTCTCAAGGTGAGCCTATCTGAAGATTTTGTTCAATACGGGTTGTATTCCGCCCGAGTTACATTCTATCTTGTACTCTGACTTGAGCTAAGTTTTAAATCAAAGTGACATATTCAAGGTGAGCCTATCTAGGATTTTCACATGATTGAATGCTTAAGATAATAAGGGACCCATAATAAAGAAATGTGTACAGTACAGGAGTACCAGTGGGCCACAAAAACTTACAGTAGTTTTCAAGTTGCCTATTTGTTACTGTATTATAGCCCCACATTGTTCGTTATACCCGATTTATTCCTAATCTCCCATCCCCCCCGCGTGGGATCTAGATTCTGTTGATACCACACTATCCTCTTGATTTATTTTTAGAGTTAGTTACTCCAACAAAGTTGACTGTTTCTCATACCTAATGATACTCTCAATTCTAGATTTGGATCGAAAGCCCTTATTTATTTCTTATTAGTATATTTATTATATTATATATATTTGGAGTCAAAATAAGACGGATAAAAAAAATAAGCTAATTAATCAGAGTAAGGAATAAGGATTATCAAACAAGCCCGTTACCTTTCAACATCGACCAACCCCATACTATATACTAAAAATCCTATGGATATGGATACGGGATACCATATAGAAGTGCACAAATCCAAAAACATATGTGCGCAAAATTGTTCGATTAAGCCCCACACAACCACCATGTGAAACCCGGAAAGCGGGGGGAGGGGCGGCTGTGCCATCCTCACCGTCCAAGTGTTTTGGAATTTGGAAGTATTCTATTACCAATCATAAAATTACTCTTCCCTGAACCATTGATTGTCAAAACGGATGGTAAAGATGGTACAGATGCACAGTGATGGACATAATAGTCCCCGCGTGTGTGAAACCCAGGTACATCCGACTGAACCGGTTCAACTACCATCTGTGTGTAGCATTGCTGTTTTCTTCTCACGGAACAACATCCTCCAGTCCAAATGAGAGAAGTTGAACAGCAAACGAAATCAATGTCTTTTACTCACACTGCAGTACAATAATTCAAGATTGATGTGCTGGTTCCCGAGGAAAAGGAAAAAAACCCGGGGACCGGGGTGGACGGTTAGATCTTACATTTATGAACTCCAACAAACACTGATTAGAGAGTAGAAGAAAACCAGCGACATGAAATGAAGTGCAAACTCACCATTTTGATAACTGTTCCCAGGCATTTCCCCGGACCATCTCCGCCCTCAATCAATTGATATCGGCTGCATAAAATCGTTCCATTCAACGAGCTCTACTAAGAGTTCGGATTCTTTGATATCCAACAAACCTAAATTCTTACCAATTACGTACTTCCACATCAGGTTCTTTGATATCCAATAAACTTAAATTCTTACCAATTAGGTACTACCTTTGAAGTCAATTTCGATGTACATCTCCGATAAAGGCCAGCCCCTTTACGAGTCATGATAGACATTTAGTGCAACCATAAACTTGCTTTACCATAGAAGTACAACTTTATACACCTAAAATGGGAATAAAGCATCCCATTCCATAAATTTCATTAATGGCCAAACCAGATCCATCAAATGGGGGAAACCTCACTCCTCTTCTCCAATCTTAAAAAAAAGGGAGAATCCCCATCCATTCCAAACTAATAACCCAATATAGGGAGAGGTACATCACAATACATAGCAATTTTTAACATTGGGGTGATAAGATACTACTAACAAAAATATACACATTATACAGCTACTACTGCTAGTACTACTATTCATTTTACCTTGATGAAACTGGGTTGAGGGATCTAGCAAACCCATTCATGGCACCATAACTCTTCGAGCTAAAACCCAAACACCCAAGCAACCCTTGCCGGTACGGCAAGAAGGTCTTCTTCCTCATCTCCTCCGCCTTCTCCCTGTTCGCCTTGTAATGCAACTCGTGCGCTGATGCCGACGCCCCCCTCCGCTTCCCTAGTCCGTTCGACGGCTTCCCTCCTACTCCCACTCCTGCCAACGCCGCTGCCTTCTTCGGTTCCTTTCCGCCTTGTTGCTTCGCCGCCTTCTTCTTCTCCGTGTCACCACTACCGCCCTCAGAATCTACCGGAACCTTCTTATCTTTCACCGGTGAGAACGAAACGGAAGTCCAGAACTTATAACTGTTCTGATTAGTGTTCCTTCCTTCACTTTTGCTACGGTAGAGAAATTCCTTCAGGAACACCCACCGCTTCGAGCTCCGGCTCACCGACGACGACCGCGACGAGGAAGCCGAGGCCGACGGCGTCGTCTCGCTCGACGCCTCCGCCTCGTTCTCCTTGATCTCAATTTCTCCCTTACTGCTCTGTTCTTTGTCGGCGTTTTGATCTTCTTCCCCGTAGCTTTCGTGCCATCCGAACGGAGAGGATCTCAACGGCGACATAGATCTGGTTCTCCGACGCAGAGACCTGTCCCGCCATTTCACATCTCGTCCTCTCAGAAAGTTCTCACCTTCGTCTGTTGAATATATACTTGAAATTACTCATATATTATCTCACAAATTAATCTCATCTAGACGAGCTAATGGTGAGATCATATCATATCCAGTAAAAGTAATACTAAATCCTGTCCTAGAACCTCACGAGTAGAGCCAGTAGGGCCGATAAACGAACTGAGCGAGCCAAATAGTTGATTGTACAACGTTGATTAGAAGACTTAACGAGTTTTAAAAATGTGCCAATGGTGAGATCATATCACATCCAGTGAAAATAACACAAAATCATGACCTAGAATCTCATGAGTAGAGCCGATTTAACGAGCCGGACGAGCTAAACAATTGATTGTTCTCAACTGTTCAAGTTTAATTTGAAAATTTAACAAGCTTTAAAAATATGTTCAAACTCAACTTATTCAACCTATTTACCAAACGAGCTTTAATCAACCCCATCACCAACCGGTCTGCTGTATCTTCAAATTTTTAATCATAAGTGGAACGAGTCAATCAATAACTTTTTCAAGGTCTTTTCAAAAGCTTATCAAACTTTAAAAAGATGTTCAAACTTAGGCTCTATTTTGGAACCCATGGAAACGAAATGAAAATTAAAAAAATAAGAATTTCAAGTGTAGTAAATAGTAAATAGTAAATTTTTCCTCTCATTTTCTTCTGTTTTATTTTCCTTTCTTTTCCATTGGTTCCAAACAGAGCCTTAGTTTGTTTCCAAAACAAATTGACCTAAAACGAGCTTGCATTAAGCCGATCACAAACCGGTCTGCTGTATCTTTAACTTTTTAAAGATCATAAGTCAAACGAGCCGAGCAAAAACTTTTTCTAGCTCTGTTCAAAAACTAACGAGCTTCAAAAGGACGCCCAAACTCGGTTTGTTTACTCAACAAATTGACCTGAAACGAACTGTTAACGAGCGAACACGAGCTCGAACTTGACCTGCTCGATTCATTTACAAGGCCTACTCACAGAGTTACGAACATAAAAACAACGACATTACTCTTCTCTCCAACACTTTAACCATTCTAAGATGAATTATCATACGATTTAGTGGTTTACAATACAATACCTTCGGTTTCGTCCAGATCCAGCAGCGGAGCGAGCACCTGAGGCCTCTGCAGGTGCGTGGACAGCTTCATCGGCCGGATCTGGCCGTTACAGAAGAGCTCGTCGGCCGAAATCATCGAGCCGTCCGACGCCGGCCCCGTGTTCGCAAACCTAGCCGAGAAGTCGAACTCGAACGACGAGCCGGAGACCGAGGCTCCAGACGCGGGAGGCGTCGCGTTTAGAGGAGCAGGAGGAGAGAAGAGCATGTAGTGCATTGGACTCGTCGGAGCGCTGTAGAAGAATCCTCCTCCTACTCCGGCGCCTCCGACGACGGGGATGCGGCCGGGGCTGGACGGGGCGCTGACGTAAGGGGTGGAGCAGGTGCTGTCGATGTCGGAGGAGTACATGTTGAGGTCGTGGAAGGCGGTGGTGGCGGCAGTGGTGGTTGTTTCGCGGTACTCTTCCATGTAGAGAGAGAGAGAGAGAGAAAGAGAGAGAGAGAGTGAGAGATGACGGAGTTGGAAGGCTCAGATGGTAATGGGGATGAGGGAGAAATAGGTAGAGGATGGCGAGGACTGAGGAGAGGAGGCTTGTGGAGAAAGGAAAGTGACCTTGGAAATCTGCGTTTTTATCGACAATGCCACTGCTGTCTTTCCAGATCTTCGTACTGGATCATGTGATTGATTCATCTGTTACAGTGAAATTGCACCAGTGCCCTATAGTTTTGTCTCTTTATCAATAGCACCCCTATTTGTGTGGACATTACTTTAAGGGTTTGTTTGGAATAGGGCTGTTCGTGGATCGGTTCGGTTCGGTTCTCAATCCCTATCCGCATATTAGTACTATTTTTGTAGACTTCTTTTCATTTCATGGCGACAATATCTGGACTTGTATTTATCTCTCTTTGGCTCTCACTTATTTTACCTTGTCTTATAACATGTCATATTATTTTGTTTTATCGTTGTCTGTAATTATTTTTTCCGGAATAATGGAATTCAATTTTGATGTGCTAGGTCAAGAAGAAACCAAAATTATGCTACATCACAAAATTAACAAAGAAAAAGAAAGCACCAATGATTATGCTTCTAAAAGCATAAGAATTTCACATACACTCATATGATTTTTACCATAAGGTTAGGTGACTTCATTAACAATAATCTATTTGGTGTATAGCCACATACTTCTTACTTATCTGGTCATTAGTCTTTCATGCGATAGCAAATACGATAAAAATGACAGAAGAAAGTACTACATGCATGTGCCAGTGTTTGTGTAGGAGAACAAGTTGATAAATACGTCCATAAAATAATTGTCCTAGTTAACTTTGGGAAGCCAAAAAAAATTGATTTTAGTGACTAATAAGGGCTTTGGATACTTAAACGTTTAGATTAGCCTATGTCTTTCAGTAACATGAAAAGAATTATAAAAAATAGAAAGAAAGGTGTGGGGTAACATTGATAGAAGGAGTGAATATTGGGCTTGGAAAATGGGAAAGTACAATGGACCCTAATTGCAAATCAGAGAGAGAGAGAGACTGGGAGAGAGAGTGCACGTTCCCCCCTGCATTTGGTTCATCTGTGATGTCACCCACCATTCCTTCCTGTACCATCTTCTGTATTGAAAAATTATCGGGTGCAACACTCTTTTTATACACTTGCTTCCTCAAATCCATCCCATCCCTTAATCATCTCGAGATCCGCGTCAAAGAAAAATAGTCAAACGAGATTTGCCATCTTATTGGCTCGTACACAAGGGGCACCAGAAACTTTGATACACAGTATTTAACCTCTTTTATGACTTTTTGGGCAGATAATAGGAGGCTTAATTAAGTACTAATTAATAGTTATAACTTGCTAACCGATTAATTAAGGATTGAATCAGTACAAAGTAAACCGCATATAAAAATATTCTATTACAGAATACAGTGCCTCTTTTCAGTTTTCCTGTGCCCAAGAAAGGGGAATAATGGGGAAAAGAAAAAGAAAAGGACATGAGTGTAGGAATACAGGATTGTGACAGAGAAAATGTCACAGGCCAATGGGCTTTCTGCAAGTAGCATATTGATGATATGGGTTTTTAGAGATTGATAATGGGAAATGATTTTGTCACTCTTTTTTTTAATGTCACTCTCCTATAAGTGTATTTTTGCAACAAAAATGCACTAATAGGGGAGAGATATTAACAAAAAAAAGGAGTAACAAAGTCAGCAGCTTTGATAATTTGATAATCCGAGGCTAAAGTCACATAAATGCGCGTGAGTTGGTGCAAGTGCGGGGGAGCGATAGTGAAAGCATGTTTCAAAAATTTACGAAACAACTAAAATTCGTGAATGCGAGGATTGAAAGCACAAGCGCAGAACACGGATCAGGAGTAGAAGCGAAGGCTATTTTGAAGATTTATTCGTTTTGGGATTTGGGATTCTCCTTTTCCGCACGGTCCCTAATAAATTTTCTTTCAATTATTATTCTCATTTCTCGATTTATCTCTCTCCACTTATTACCCAAAGTTCCAAAATGAATATGGTCATGTGACTGAGGACTTGGACGTGCAATCTACATAAACAGAAAACATCAAATTAAGAAGATGGTTGTAATGCCAATGTTGCATTCACTGTTTTTAGGGAAAATGACGGCTTAGGACATGTTTTGATAATTAATATCTGTCAAAGATATTTTTAGTATTAACAAATATTCTCAGCATGTCTTTGGTAGGTATTAATTATTAAAACACGTCCTTGTCCGTCATTTCCCCCTACTTTTAAGTGTTTAATCTAGGCATTTTTTTTTTTTTTTTTTGTCAAAGAAACCTAGGCATGGAAATTTGACTAGATGGCGCCCGGGTTGATCGTAGCAGAATCCAGTTGAATCCCTTGTGGTCCTGGCCCATTTCCATAACTCCTAGACGAGGCCCAGCCCTTTGTTTAGGATGGTGGGCTGAGACTACACCTTCTGTGGGCCATCTAGTCTTTCTGCAAAATGGGACCAATTTCTTCCATGCCCCTGGTCCAGCCTGGTGGACCTCCTGAAAGCTGAGAGATGGGCTTCAAAGATCTCAACCCATGTTACATAAATGTTTGGTTGTTTTTGAAATTTTTTTTGAAAAATAGTAGGGGTAATAAGTGGAAGGAGATAGAGAGGGAAATGTTGAAAGTAGGAAAAATCTAGGGGGAATTTTTTGAAAAATTATTTTTGAATTGTAAAGAGAACAAAGCATTATTCTTAGGCTGGCTGATTCGCATGTTTAAATCTCACGAAGGCAGCATATTTCAAATTTTGGGACTACTGGAGGGTTTATTAGGTCTCAGAATTAGCTAAGATGCACTCAAGATGGTTCGAACATCCGATTATCAAGAGGGTAAAAACACCGAATTGCTCCCTACACAGACATCCTTGGCAACTGGCAAGGTTTAATTGAGTCATGCCTGAATGAGTACAATTTGGTTGGGGCTGGCAAGGTTTAATTGTCCTTCAAGTCAAAATAGTCCGGCCAATATTAAAATCCGGTACAAAATTACTTTACAATGCTTAAAAAATGAATAAATCCGGAAGTACCGGAATACAAACATCCAGTAGTGGTTGGGTATTGCATTTAGGGATCCCTTCATAAAGGGAAGTTCCAATTTAAACTCTTTTTTGAAGCTTCCCAGGGAAACATTGAGATATTCATTTCAAGGTTGGTTATGCTTTGGGTTTCAAAACTGTAATGAGGTAAAAATGAGGTAAAAAGAGGCTAAGATGAACATAAAGAATGAGTATCCACCCTTTCATGTCTGTATATGGTTTACTTGTACAGTCCACCTAAATGTCCTAACTTGGATTGAAACCCAAAAGGGCTCTTAGAAGGTAACTTTATGTAACCAATTCGACTGAGCCAAGGGTTCAAATATTTCCATAAGCAAAATTGCCCTGCCCAAGGCTACAGCCTCTAAATTGTTTTAAAAAAAAAAAAAGAAAAAGAAAAAAGAGAGTTCAGATCAACAAATCAGCAACCAATTCATCAACCAAAGAAGTTAGTATCCTTTCCTCAATCTCTACACCCTCTTCAAAAGCTTCGGTTTCAAAATCTACCCATTTCCCATGCCATGAGCTCATATCTTTGTCAACAAGCTCATCCACCATCAACTCGCTCATACTCGTCAAACTTGAAATTTCCCGGTACAAATCCTCTGCCAAACACCCCTTCCTTCGAAACAGCATTTCCCATTTAGACCATGATTTGCAGCTTCCACTCAACAGCCGCTCGCCCTTTAGTTCCATATTTTCACCCACATAATCAAACAAAACCTGTCGTCCTAGATTGAAGTCCTCTGAATTTTCATCACATCCAGTACACCAATTCTCCAGCTGATCATACAGATTGGGTGTTATTGCCTTGTTGATCCGGCCGAACACAATATCCTCGACACTCAGATCTGAATAGTTAAGTATTTCTGTTATGTAGTCTACTTCCCACTTTGAAGATTTCTTGATATCTGTCAAACTGAATGGAGTAGAAGAATTCTTTCCATTTCTGCATGCAGCTGATGTGGAAGAAGCCGAATCTGATAACTCTGTTTCTATTACCACTGGTTGGCACTTTGTTGCAGATATACTATCCCCCATTCCATAAGATTCAGCGGATATACTCTGCTGGGAACCTGAAATTATATTTTATTAGGGCATTCATTTGCATACTTGGCATAGCCATAATATTTGCATTCTAACACTAAAAGCCTTATTTGCAGTGAATATGGCAGATAACCCTGATTCCTGAGGTATGCGTGGCATTTTCCTCTATTGCAATTACAAGACAAACAGAAGGAAAACATGTACATAATGAAAACATTTTCAGAAAATTCACAGTCTACAGAGATTCATTGCTCCTTATCCTCACTCCTTGTCATTACCCTAAGCTCCATGCCGGTCAAAGCTTCTTTTTTTCATTTTTTTTTTTGTGTGTTGGGTGTGTGTGCACGGCTGCACGCATGGACATAACCCTAAAAGCCCTTCAGAAAATTTCTACCTACTTATTCAAAACATCTTTAGTTTCCTAGTATACGATTATTCAACTGACAAGATATTTTTAGGAACTCCAAATTGTCAATCATATTTGCATGTTGTAAAGAAATAAATGAAGGATAAAAATTAGGTACTTTACCATTGGCAATAGAACAGGTTTTGCTTTCTGATGACTCATAACTTCTGTCTGAGCAAGAGGGTTCATGATTTGAAAGTGAACTATGAAATCGATAGTGAAGATCTTCGCCATAATCACTGGTGTTGCTGCTAGTGCTCTGCCCTTGAATCGCTTCCAATTCCTAAAGACATCAAAGAGAATTGGAGAAGAATAAAACGAATTGGAAAGTTGAATAACAGTTGTAGAAAATTAAACAAGTACATCAAGTGGGTTCACAGTTAAATACTCCGTACTTCATTAAATACAGTGTACCAAGCAAGCAATGATCACGTATTTGTTTCGGGATATCAGTAACATGCTTTATTTTGTGCGCATTTATATACCAGGGGAACAGAGAAATGAACGTAAGGTTAATTCCTTGGTTTCATCCCCTCGATGGTTGGGCAACATATTCTTTCACCATTTAATTATTTCCAGCATCATATTATGTCAAAGTCCTACGTGTATTTTTTGGGGCGACTCAGGTCCCATGCAATGTGCCTCCCATCCAGTCCAGTCCAGTCCAGCTTGGGTGTCTGTGGGCCCATCTTGGGCTCACAACAATGATCAGAACCATTCATTTTGTAGAGCTCATCAAGTTCTTCCAGCATATGAAAAATCATGTTCATTGGATACCAATGTAGCATAGACGTGGACATGGACACAGGATTGCGGAAATTTTTAAAAATTGGGGACACGGACATGGCAGGTGACACGACTAAGACATACACTGTTATATATGTACACGGTAAGATATATACATGCTAACTTGCTAAGATCTCTCTCTCTCTCTCTCTCTCTCTCTCTCTCTCTCTCTCTCTCTCTATATATATATATATATATATATCCGGATCAAGTCCAAAATTCTTCCCGTTCACACCGTCCGCACCTCCTCTTTCCCGATCGAATTTCGATGATCCGAGCCGCTCAATGTGATCAGAACATGATTTTAAGGGTACCCGTGAGAAATCGGCAAAAAAAAAGGCCGAGAAGGGCTTCATCCGAACAGTTTTTATTTATATTTTATTGAACGGTTCAATAAAAAACGGCTCAAATCAAGCCCTTCCCGGTGTTTTTTTTTGCCGATTTCTCGCGAGTATCTTTAAAATCACATTCTGAACACATTGAGCAGTTCGGATCATCGAAATTCGATCGGGAAAGGGAAGGTGCGGACGGGTGTGGATGGGGAGACGTTGGCGTTGGACTTGAACCGGACTGTAAATATATATACACACACACTCCTTTTCCTCATTTTTGGCTTCCACATGTGTTAGGATAAGTTGTATTGACTTAATTACACTACAACCCAAATATTTGCAGTAGTAACATGTTTACCCACTAAAAAGAGAGTCGAGGAAAGAAACGGGCAAAGGGAATGCTTAGTTTGAAACTCCTGCTTTGTTTTAAAAACATATTACAAATCTACCCTCGTCGTGCCCCCTGCATGTCCCCCTCCAAACAGTGAACTAAATGTAGGGACACACTATGAATTTCAGTGTGACCCCGTGTCCCAACACAATACGCCAACCTATTTGGAGTAACCATACAACACAATATGTATCCAATGAACTATTTGCCTATGAGTAAGGCTCACTTTGGACAAACTTTTTGGTGTCCTTTAGAGTCTTTAGTGTAACGCCTCAAGCAGACCATTGGCCTAGTATCTTGATTTTTTATCCACAAGCGACACCACATGGCTCAAAAGCTTAAGCACAAGATACTAGTAGTAGCCCACAAGATTTGTTATATCACCCATGTAGATTTCCAATGTGGGACTAAGAAATCACTTCTCCCAAATCTTGGGGTATTACAATCTCCCCAGCTTCATGGCGCGAGGGGTTGAGCACTAGGGTCACCACAGCCTCCCCTGGGTCTGTTCCCTAGAAACCAAAGTTACCACGGCCATCCCCGGGTCTGTTTACTGGTGCCATAACCCACATGGTCATGTACATGGGTACCATTCTGTAATGCCCCAAGCAGACCACTGGCCCAGTATCTTGATTTTTGATCCAAAAGCCACACCACATGGCCCAAAGCTTAAGCACAAGGTACTAGTAGTAGCTCACAAGGTTTGTTACATGCCCAAGATCACCTATGTAGACTTCCGATGTGGGACTAAGAACTCACTTCTCCCAAATCTTGGGGTATTACATTTAGCGTCGTCATCTTTGGTGAATGTTTTCCAACTTTGGTCTATATTTTTGTACTTTTCCGATTCCCCTAGTCGAGACGAACGATGTGACGTAAAAATCATACCCAAATCTCGCAAAAATGAAGAGAAAACAACCAAAAAGATGGTGGCAAAAAGACACCAAAAAGTTTGTCCAAGGGAGCCTAAATGCTTGAAATATGCATCTGTGATGTAAAAGCCTTGGCCTTTGTAGTAGTATGTTGTGACATGTCAGAGCATTCTACAAAAAATTCAGCAAAATAAAGAAAAAGTTAGCATAAAATTGAAACAGGAAATGAAGAATGGGCTAGAACAGGTTAGTTTTATATCACAGGAAACAAATGTGAAATGATTAACCTTTGGCTCTAATGTGAACATTTCAGCACAAGTTTGAGCGAGTAATTGTTACATGCTTCACCTTGATGGAAAAATCTAGATGCCATTGATAATCTCATGAAGTTGTCACAAAAAAGAGAGGCAGTAACATTCGGATTAAAAAAGTAGCAGCAGACGAAGTATTAAGTATGATAAATACCTGCAACTTTTGGTTAGCTTTGAGCAGAAGAGCATCAACTGAAGCGCAATTAGCATCATCTGGGTGGCCCAATTTATCTTTTTGCATTTGATGTTCATTGTAAGATTCAACTGTTGTGGTGTTAGTTATATTGAGAGTGGACAGAGAATCCTGCAAACTAAATGCAGAACAAGAAGCACTCCCATCTTTGACCGGGTTACCATTCGATGAATCAACTATGGATGCTAATTCCTTAAGCTTTTGCTCGAGGAGGACACTCAAAGAATCACCACCGATTACGTTCAAGCCCAGTAAAGATGAAGTTGGATTTTTCAGGTCATGTGGGCCACTTTCATCGCAAGAATCAGTAAAAATGCGGGCATTCCCATCCATGAGTTGACTAGAGGCCTGGGACCCAGGTGCTGATCGCTTGACGGGAGACGTGAATGTAAATGAAACAACGTCCATGCCACTTTTCTTGTCAACTGCATCCCAGTTCAAGTAACCATCATTTGAAACATTGCATTTTACAGACCTTCCACTTTTACTTATTGATATGTTCTTAGCAATACTTTCTTCAAAATGACTATCTCTATGAACAGACTGTTTCTTCTGAGGAGAAGTCTTTGTTTTTGAGGATAGAAGTTCATTCCCAGTATCCTTTGCCACACCATTCATCTTCCTGGATCCATTTGTAGAGTTTATAACCTTATTTGAGGCCTTATTTGGTCTGACAGAACCATTGCTTGATGGAATTTTTCTGTCTTTCTGGTTCGATACTGAGGGTTTCAAGGCCACTTTGTCTTTGTTAGCTACACAATTCTGCTTCTGGTTATTCTGCTTGAGCACATCAGAAGTCTTGCTCACAGGAGGCCTCTTCTGCACTTTTTTTTGCGTAATTGTTTGGCGTTCCAGCTTAACCTCGCCACCTTCCTTTTGGTTGACTGAGTTTCTATTGCCACTTGAAGTCGATCCCTCTTTTCTCTGCGCATTGACCTTGGCTTGGACTGGAAGTGAAACTGATTTCCCCTTATTCTTCAAACTGTCAGAACTCTCTTTTCTGGAAGCCACAGAAGCATTGTAGAGTTGTGCATCCTCAGATCCACTGCGGTGCTTTCCAATATCCTGTCCATTACTATACTTGAGAGAAATGGGATCTTTGGGCCTCCGAGTTGCTTCAGGCCCATATGTTATCGGTACAGCCTCCATTCTCGCTCTCAGATCGCGAATTCGCAAAGGAACTGAGGAGGGCTTGACACATGGCATCTTGCCCTTGGTTGTTGATGGAGGGCCTTGCTCGATCATTTTGGCAGCTGCCTCCATTACATAAGTCACATTGTTTCTTGGGATAAACCCAGGACTCTTAATAGGGGACAACAGCCTATGGCGGGTGACTGGAATGGATTTAGCTGATTTGGGGGGTAATGTTTCGGTTTGAAACCTCTCAATTGGCAGAATTTGTGCCTTCTGCAGCCTATATTCGGCAAGATCCCTTGAAATTTCATCACTTGGAAGGACAATATGACGTTCAATGTGAAAATTAAGAGTACTCCTTTGGGAAAAAGAATCTCTATCAAAAGAAGATTCATAATAGGGGACAGAGCAGGGTTCAGAAATAGTTGAAGTAGGCAAAGTATCCAATCCCATAAGCCTGGCAACAACGCCTGGTGCTTTAGTTCCGTATCCATCATCACCTGTCACTGAGGAAGCAGAATTGTAATCAATAGTTCTTTTGCTTCTCGGACCAGGCCCATTCTCACGCACCTCCAGCTGAAAATATAGCAATAATAAACAAGATAATCATCACAGTAATTACATTGTGCATTTGTAAATAGGAGAAGCAACTAAATCAACACCCACACACAGAGAGAAATAGAAAGTGGACAGAAGGAGAAGAAACCCACAAACGGAGGACATAATGTCAGTGAATTTGCAACATCTTCATTGCCTTGCTTCGTGCCTTCTGCAGTCAAATGCCGAAAGCCATGTATTAAACAATGAATACTTTAACAGTACAATCAACACACAAAAAACAAAAAGAAGACAAGGAAAATTATCAAAAATCAAAGCCGGAAGAAACAGAGAGGGATACATATTTCACAATGCAGAAGGATTCAAAGAAAATCTGTACCGGGTAATTCAGACTTGTTCGAGAACAGCCTCTTCCTGGATTTGATATTCCAGTCAAACAACTGAAGAAAACCTCCCCTTGAAGATCGTTTCTCAACGTCCATTTTCTCATTGACCCCCAAAATCACTTCATGCTTTACAGGAAGTTGAAACGTCTGCAACAACGGTCTAAGATATCAGTGTGCCTTTATAAAAGGGAGAAATAATTCAAAGAGAGCAACAATGAAAATAAGCATTTAATGATCATACATTGCCCTTTAAGGAATTCACACCTTTGATCACCTACATTGCTCACTCACACGAACACTAAATGACCTAAAAGAGGAACCTTCACCGCAAGAAATGACCAGTGGCAATACCCATCAACATGTCTATATAACCCCCATGGGCATTGGAGTTTAAATACACTTCATTTTTTCTTCACTTCAAAGTGCTTTCATACGACTCTCGCCATCTTATAAATATCAACATATCTTTAAGGCCAAACTCAATCATCTTAGACCTCTTAGTCGCCACAAAAATCGCCAGGACCAGGGTTGAATTTTGGAGTCGTTCATTTATCCTTAATTCCTTCACGTGCAATAACTGCTTCAGGACATTATATGATCGTAACACCATGGACAGCCCTACATCTTATGCCAAATTATGTACCTTTTTTTTTTTACTCAGTCTATCTCCGTACATGATTATTACGATTTTTCATTTTCGATTTTTCATTTTCGTTTCAAAACACTGTCAGTAATTTAACGTCAACAAATTCCCCTTGCATCAAACTCTAACCAATCAAAGTCGATCCAAACAGCAATATTTCAAAGCTAGGGTTTCATCCATAATGCCCCCCCTTCATTGTTCAGTTATACAATCAGCGGTCTCTCAAAAAGCCCTAGTTTTCAACAACTATTGAAAGAGTGAGGGGTCCCATCCCATACCATACATCCAACTACAAAAAGATAAATAAACAACCCCCATTTCTCCAAGAAAACCAGTATGCATCTAAACTTCAATCATAAACCGAACATTTTCAAGTACCAGCAAACAAGCACCTGTATGATGTATATAGTATATACGTACATAAAGCGTACATTTTATGTACGTATGTCGCGAGGGTGTATACTAGCATTTGAAAACGAAGAAAGTTCAAACAGTGAACAGAATCAATAAATTAAAAAAAAACACTCACCAGGACATGGTCGACAGTGAAGCTCTAGTTTCCAGATTCCTATGGGTTTTTTGAATTGAAGAAAAAGTAGAGAGAAAAGGAAGGAGAAGAAGATCTGCAATGCCTAGAGCGACATGGTAGGGTTTTCGGGTGGGGGCGGTGGGGGAGGAGAGAGAGAATGAATACAAAGACAAAGCGGTCAGCACAGCACCTAACGCGAGGAGAGAGAGAGAGAGAGAGAGAGAGAGAGAGAGAGATTTGAATGAGGAGAGAGAGAGAAAGAGTTGCCTGCTGTTTTTGTTTTGTTTTGGCTGGAGGCGGGGGGGCTGCTCCCCCCCTTCCTGCTCCCCTTCCTGCTCCCCCACTTTCCGGGCCCACTCCGGTCTCGTTCCGATGATCGGAAACGTTCACTTTGTAGAGCTCGTCGAGTAGAACAACCATGTCAAAAATCAGCTTGATTGGATATCATTAAGTGCCTGATCGGAGCCCATAAACTCTCGGTCCATGGGTTACAATGGATTTGATTCAGTGTTTCGGATCCATTCTTTTTAAAATAAAAAGGTTCCGATCAAGGACTTAATGATATCCAATCAAGCTGATTTTTGACATGGTTGTTCTACTCGACGAGCTCTACAAAGTTAACGTTTCCGATTATCGGAGCGAGACCGGAATGGGCCCGGAAAGGGGGGGAGCAGGAAGGGGAGCAGGAAGGGGGGGAGCAGCCCCCCCCCGCCTCCTGCTGTTTTGGTTATGGGGTGAGGTGGAGGAGTGCAGTATTAAATTCTGGGAGCAAAGGAAGAGACGAGACGACTTTTCTTTCTTTTGGACGGGCTTTATTGAGCTGCTACTCACACAAGACATTTTGCACATATATCGTGTACAGATCACTGAATGGGGTCCATTACGGATCCCACATAAACGATCCGAGCCGTTCATTAAATGTAAAATATTTTTAAAAAGCCTCCCCAAAAATAACAGCACAATTCAATACCTATAGGCGCTTTTTCTAACTTTTCATTTGTATTTCAGGATAATGAAAAATTAGATGATTAGATCAAGCATCTATAAATATCGGATTGAGCTGATTTTTCAATCAAGGGCCCTTGAAAAAATATTTTACATTTAATGAACGGCTTGGATTATTTTTTTGGAGGGCTCCGCATAGTAATCTCTGCACAATATGTGTGCAAAATGTCTATGTCAACAGAGTTTCTGATTTTTTTAACAAAATTAAATTTAATGACGCCATTGGCTGATGAGTACAGATCAGATATTAATTTGATTGTAGCCTTGGATTTGGTCATAAATTAATCTGGGAATTTATTTTAAGTAAGCATTTTAATGAATCTAGATGATCTCAGCAGATGGTTAATACTTAGTAGTCGCTTGTGTGATGCAGAATACGACCGGTGACTTTATTTGGTTAACTCAAGTGTTCGCAATTTCGTATTTGACCGTCGAAGTTGTTCATTTTGTAACCCTCGATATGCTTATCTACAACACTAAGAGATTGATTCTTTACAATGGGAAATGCCTTACGACAGAATAACTAAAATCGTTTGGATGTCGTATTTTTTTTTATTATTATGACATGAAGGAGTAGATCGTTGTTCCAACTTGACTGGATTGTTAATTTTGTGTCATCTTAAATTATGGAAATAAGACCAAAAATGGAAAGTAAACACAGGAGTTAGATTTTTAATTAATCTGATCCTTTTCAAATTTTCATGCATAGTACGAGTTTTCTACAAGTAGAAGTTAATTTAAATGATTAGGATCGTTTTAAAATAGGTTTATTAAATATTAATCCCAAGATTTTTTTCTATTTACCAACCCAAAAAAAAAAAAAATGCTGAGATGAAATGAAGTGAAAAGTTAGATCATGTTCCCAATGGAGTAGCATGCATAAAACCCTTCACAGTGGAGGGCTCACATTGGCCAAAAGGTGATCCATTCTTCTCCCTTCTTTGACCCAAATTGATTCTAATTTGATCTTGTGTGTTCTACTACCAATGTACATGGTCCTATGGTTTTTTTTTTTTTTATATAACCGAATGTCTGAATTAGTTTACTCGCACTTCTATTAATTTCTTAGCTTTTGATATATAGACGGTAGCACAAAGTCGAGCTCATCTATCCCTCCACATCGGAGGGCTCAAATTGGCCAAAGGTGGTCCTCACTTCTTTGACCCAGATTGATTCTAATTTGATCTTGTGTCTTGTACCACGTACCAATGGAGTAGTATGTGGTGGTCCATGCTTAGATTGTTTTTTTCCCTACTCTTATCTGTCTGATAAGAGCATCTCGCTAGAATTCAAATGTGGGTTCGCCACACCCACATGGTTTGTAGCACCCATCAACAATTCCTAGGATTAACGATTGAGGGTTTCGTCTTAATTAAAAAAAACATTTCTGTTTTGAAATTGTCTTGATGAAGATTTGTATTGCCCTCCTAATTATTAATTATTGTGGGTTCTGTTCCGTTAAGTTTCTTATTTTTTGCTTTATGAGACAAGTCATTCTTTCACGATACACCACCATTAATTCACCTCAGCGGAATGAGCCTGATTGACATTGTTGCTTGCGTTTAAATTGCGCATCAATAACCAAGTGAAAACAAAACTGAACGACAGTAGGAACTAGGAAGGAACAATGCTCATGTAAAATAAAAACGTAAAACCCACTTAAAGAATCAATCCAAACTAGGCTTTAAGCTCACACTTCGATCATTCCAACTTTAGAGCATGCTCTCCAAACAACAAGGATGGTATCATCAAAGGTTACTCCGGTTGGTTAATGGGTTTCCGCTCCACCACAATTAATTAGATTCGATTCTTAGAGATCAGGCCGCACAAAAGTGATTGTGATTTTTCTAGTCCCGACATGGATGGCCTACCTGCCTTTGACCGGAACAGGAAGAGAATGATTTGAGGTGCATATAGTCAGACCCGATCACCCCTGATCATGGATGAAAAAAGAAAGTACCAGAGATAGCTGGTTTGCTACACCAGCCAAATCACATCAAATAGATCATCCAACATACAAAGTTCCTACATTGGACAGAAGTTCTAGTACAATCACGTTTTTTTTTGGCTCCTATTTAGTACTCCGTATGATTCTTCAGCTCACACTTCACATAGCTAGACAAAAAAAAATACTAACACAGTAGGAAGGCCTTTTACATCCCCAAGGTTCTCCCTTTTCAGCTCCATTGGTCTTTCCCTGCTAAAATCCAGGCTCAATCATGTGCCACCAGTCAGGTTCCTTTTGGAGAGAGAGAGAGAGAGAGAGAGAGAGAGGCATAACACATGCAAGAGGCATAATTGTAGTAGTACATTATTGCCGATCGTCATGGCTCAATGCATGAACATGAAGTAGGGCCGCATATTATTTGTTCCTATGTAGAGATTGTTTCCAACAAATCATGGGAATGAGCATCTAAACTTTTCATGATGCAAATGATGGAGGTCCCTTTTTAGTCACGACTCATGTTCAGTACTCTATAATACTCCTATAACAAATCATGAATCGGATAATCAACCCTAATATTTTGAAAAGAAAAAAGAAAAAGCTTTTTGTGCAATTTTCATCTCCCAGAATTACTTTTTTTTAAGCAACTCAAGTACTTTTTTTTTATTAAATAATTTACGTATTTGGGTCAACTTACGCGTACCTTGACTAACTAGAGAATCAATTCACCGCCCACTTGCAAAGGTCTCAATTAAAGCTTGAGCAAAACTCAATAAGGACTGACCCCAAAGAAGTTGATAGCTTCTAAGATGTTTCGAACCCAAGAGACCTTAAGAAAATACAAACTCTTAAGTCTCATGCCTTGACTACTAGGCCAACCCCTCAGGATTCCTTTTTCAAGATTCTAGTGGAGATGGAATCATGAAATGCTAGAAGAATTACTACAACGTTAGACGTCACAGAATAGGTTAACTAGATAACACCCACATACTATGCTGAAAATTTCCAGATAACCCCATGCTTGCAATTTTATACTACGTGTGAGCCACTGAAAGTATTAGTGTTCACATATGAAGTCAATTGTTCTCAAATTTTCATTACCCTAATCACACCTCCAAAGAAATGTAATGAAAAACATGGTACTATTTAACCGAGGCAGGATCTTTTGTGCCGAAAACTACTGTGCCTCTGTGCCGAGGGATTTTCCGGCTGTTAGATTTGAAACATTACATTAAAAAAAATAAAAAAACACAATCCAACGGCCGAAAATCTCCTCAGCACAGAGTTCGGGATAGAGAAGATCAAACCCCCTATTTAACCACCTGCACATTATTAAATTGATTGACATTAAGAATCTGCATCTCCCTATTAAGCATGCAATGATTATATGGTAGTAGTTACAAATTGCATGTGCAATAGGTTCACAGCTCTTGGATCCGAAGTTTGTTAAAAGAAGTCAAACCCTCGGTTGACTGGAATAATATTGTGATGCAAATAGTTGGCATAGTGGGTTTTTAAAGAAAATAGTTGGTGTTAACAGTAATGATTGGACAAGCCTAAGGTCTATGGCAATTTGCAAACCTTTGACAAGGTGATGAAATGGGAAAACAGGAAGAAAGAGCAGCCGGTTAGTCAGCAATAAGCAAATAACCCTGATGCTAATAGATTACGGAAACACACGAAAAGACTAATCAATTACAACTCCAATGCACATTTGATATTCGTCTGTATATTTTTGCGAATACCTATACACTGTTCACCGTAATTAGCACTCTTGGTTATTATCTACCACCCACTAGGTGCTGGTTAGCATCATGATCATGTATCCAGCACTCTCCCTCTCTTTCAAGTTGACTGCAAGGATGGAAATTCAAATCTGTGTAATCGATTAACCGCTCATACAAGAGGAGGGAAGAGCAAACTCACATTATAATATACAAGAGGAGGGAAGAGCAAACTCACATTATAAATAGGGCACCACAGACTTATAAAGCGCACTTTGACACCCATCAACCTCTCAGAAATATTAAAACTAGGGCTGACTAGTTTTGTAACTGCTTAATCTTCATTGGGAACTAATAAAATCATGTTAATCGTTTGTAGTGTTTTATTTTGTCTCTCTGTTTAGAAGTGCAAATCTTCACATCCAAGGAAGTCCAAAATAGTTTGGGCCAGAACACAATTGCATTGGCTTGTACATAATTACATGATGCTAAGATCCTTAACAGTAGCATTTCATGTCTGAAATGGTTTATCTACAGCACAGGTTGCACTTTAAATCTGAACTTGCAACCCGATCCAAATCAGAATCCGGCAGTTTAAACTTGTTATGAATTTTGCTCCAAATTCCTTAAAATCAAGAGATAACATCTACAGCTGAAACGAGGAAATGAAAATATAATGTAGGGTACAAAGTAGACATGAATTCAAAAGTCAGAAATTGGAGGCAATATCGCTTTCGAAGTGGTTTATGGGAAAGCATGCTAAGATGGTATACTCAAAGTGCAAAAAGGACCCAAAAGAGCATCTATGATGAGGAATTTGGATCATCCTAAATATGCAAGAGAAAATATGGACAAAGGAAGGAAGCCAAAGAGGAGGAAGGAGAAAGGGCAAAGCAAGGGGAAAAGAAACATATCTTGGCCAATAAGTTCACAAAAGATTAAAATTTCACCTCAGTGCCAGAAAAAGCAATCACCAAGTAACTCAGATTCATAAGAAGAATGGCAAAAAACAGTAGCGAAGCACATTAAACCAGCTTTAAATTGATCTCAAACATTACGGTATCTGATCTAGTCTTCTCCTTCAAAAATATATCATAAATCAAACTATAATTAAGTTATCAACAGTAAGGTCAAAGCAAATGAAATAAAAAAAGGTTCAGTTCAACCTAAAATATAAAAATTTCAAACATGTTGCCAACTTTACAAATAAACTAAGGTTCTACTATTCGGAATTTCTATGTGCAGGCATCTCAGAATGAGAAAACTTAGTTCAGGAGTAGTTCAAATAACAAACAAGTTGGACCAACTGCAAACCTGGTTAAAGAATATAGCATCCTCCCTACTTTTGATCCGCACCATCCTCCCTACTGCTACCTCCAAGAAGCACTGGCTTGAATAAAATTGAGCCGTCCCGCAATAAAGAGTATCGGAGCTTTACCACTACGGAAATGTGCATCCTCTCACACAGAAGCTTTAAGGCAGTTATCACAGGGATTCGAACCATATTTGCAAGCGTGTCGGTCAAAGGACTCTCCAAAGTGTTTAAGTAAGGTTTGTCTCCGGCATTCCCCCTGTAAAATCAACGAAATTGTTCAAACTACACTTGGATAGTATCTGTGATTGAAGTTCAAGAACTCCTGTTCGGGTTACACAAGGTTACTTTTGTTTTTGCTTGAGGAATATGAATTGACTTACCTTAAGTTCGCAGTACTGTTGCATTTCCCGAGCATGTTCCATGGCCGTCTTAAAGCTTTGGCTTTTGTACCTTTGTCCACTTCTTAGCATACATACAACTCGACTGAAATCCTTTTTCTGATATAGTACAATGCAGACTGCAGGAAGATTGTCTCGCCCTGCCCTTCCAGACTCTTGATAATAGCTTTCAATTGATTTCGATAAGGAATTATGCACAACAAATCGCTGTAAATATAAGGAAAGAATTTAGTTCCCATTCTGCAAAGGAAACACCATAAACCAAAAAATGTTCAGGATGAAAACACGGTTGAGAGTTGAGACCACACTCAGAAAAGAAAAAGATCACGTTCAGATTATCTGTAACACAATAATTGGTCTTTCCGAAAACAAAAGTTGAACTTACAGCAAGGAAGAAAGAATCAAAGTTCACATAATCAGCTAGAAACAAAGGCAAATATATACACTGGCCAGTACTTCATTAGTTGCCAATGCAACAGCAGTTTCTATAGCCCACAACAGTAGAATTTAGTGTTTACTTCATCAGTACATTCTGTGATATTGTCGTCTATGTCGTTGAATCTATTAGCTACTCTGCTAATGAAATACTTAGAATAAAAAACTCAATAACAATAGAAGCCCCATAATGGTCATCTCAAGCAAAATGATGTTAATATCAGGTTAAGGGCCATGTAACAACCTGCTATTGTGAAAATGAAGAAATTACAAGAAACCACAATTTAGTACAAGCAGAGGATAGAAGATATGGTTTCTTCCACAAGGACCACAATCAATTGAGTTAAGCAAGATTCAGATGATTGTAGCATTACTCTAGCAATTTGCAAAGGCATTGAAGAGTTAATCTGGACTCACAACATCAGCTTTGTCTATCCCCATGCCAAAGGCAATAGTTGCACACACAACATGGACCTCTCCCATATGCCATTTTTGCTGGACAGCTACTCTCTGCCGAGCACCTAAACCAGCATGATAATACGCTGATTTTATCTTAAATTTCTCGTTCAAATGTTTTGAGACCTCCACACATTCGCTTTTTGAAAGGCAATACACAATTCCACACAAATTCTCAAAACGGCCATTTAAGAGCTCTCCAAGCTGTTTTAACGCTTGTTGGGTCTTCCCGATCACTTCATACTTCAAGTTTGGTCTATCAAAGCTTGTCTCAAGGACAAGAGCACGGGGGATTCTTAAAGCATTTAAGATGTCCTGCAAAGTATTCATGATGTTCAAGGAAACACAACCAGTTATATCAAAATACTGAAGGAAAGCCAAATCGGTACAATCTTTTTACCTGACGAACTGAATGCGTTGCAGTGGCGGTCAAAGCCATCACTGGAACATCTGGAAAGTTCTGCTTAAGACATCCTAGACCCCGATAATCTGGACGGAAATCATGCCCCCATTGACTGGGAAGAAGAAATAAGAGCAATAACAGAACAAATGGATTAGTGATAATATAATCTAATAGTTCTCTGCCCATGAAGCAATGTAATTGGATACAAAGAGTGAGTTTTTAGGCGGAAAAGAAGAAAACTGCCCTTCCATCCCTTGGATAGATAGAGAGGGAGGGCAGAGCTTTTGGTTTTTCATGTTGTCAAGAACAATGGGTTTTTCGTGTTGTCTGGATTCGTTGAAGCACAGTTGACGTTGAATCTAAAGGCCAGATCCCAAACCAGGATTGAGTATTGTGAATATATTGAAAACAACAAATGATTGTACAGTCATTAAGTATAAAACTCTTCTGAAATACATAAGACATCACAAGCTAATTCTTAAACCCTCCACCTCATCCCCTGACTCCAGCAGAAGAAGAAAAAAACAGAATTAACACTAGAAGAAAAAGAAACCACAACCAACCTATTGGTCATACTAAGAACTTGATTTTGCTGTTTTCTCAAGCGAATGATGAATATCCCTTTATAAATTTGGTCATGAAAGAAAAAGGTCATTCAGAAAATATGGCATTAAGAAAATGTCAGCCACGAGCAAAAGAGTGATAGCAAAAAAAAACAAGGCCCTTATGTTGTCACCAGTGTTGTTGGTTCTTTAATTTTTCACTATATTTTTCCCCTTAACTGTATGCAGACACCAATCCCATATACTCAGCTGACCATGAATTTTTATGTCTAATATTGGAGTATTCCTCCCGTATTTATCAGCAAAAGAATTTTATACAGGGGCATGTATCTCGCATGGGAATGGAGTTAATTGAGAGTCGAGAAAGGTGGCCTTCCAACCATCCTGCACTTCTTCTTGACATCTCAAATTTTACCAAATCCACAGAAAAATGTTGGAAAAGGGAATTATTACCTCACGCAGTGTGCTTCATCAACAACAAATCCAGCTAGTTGTCCCTGCAATCCACCTCTTAATCAGATCTATTAAAACCAACTAATGATGATTAAGAGGCTACAAAAATTTGTTATACCAAGGGCTCAAACTTAAAAGGCTCACTTTCCGATGCAGGCATTTGAGGATCTCTTGGAATGACACATTTCCAGCAATCCTTTCAGGAGTTACAAACAAGAGTTTGCATGAAGGTTTATCTTTCCTGAAAACATAAAAACAAAATAAAAATTTGCAAGTAAATTAGGGAAGCAACAATCAAGTAAATACCATTTAGTGATGACTGGGGAACTAAAAAATTGTACAAGGCCGCATAATTCACAAATACTCTACAGACACAATTTCTTGTTAGATGTTTCAGGTAGAGGAGTTAAGAACAAAAAGGAATATGAGACCACAGTATAAAGAACAGTTGAATCTTGCCTTAACTCTTGAAGGACAGCAGCTGCTTGGGAAGGTGTTTGTTGAGAATTTAAGAACGTTGCTGGTATTCCAAACTTAAGGTTCAGCGTAATTATCTGATCCTGAATGAGGGAAAGCAGGGGCGATATAACAACCGTGACACCCGGTTGCAGAGTAGCTGGAAGCTGTAGACACCGAGCACAATAAAAGAAGCTGATATTATCAAAAACTGATTGCAAAAACAATACAAAATCAAAGACCAATCTTCTAATATCAAAGAATTCACAATAAACCAGAGTACTTAACGAGGTCCAAGTTACAGAATGTCGTACAAAATAAAAGGCATTGTTGAAATGATTACCCTGACCAACTTAGTTAAGGAAGTAAAACTCAATAAAGGCATCACTCATTTATCTGGCTTGCAAGCACAATTTTTTCTTTTCTGTCTTTTTAGCCTCTCCAGTAGATCTTGTAAGATAGACCATCCTATAATCTACCACCTTATAATCTTTGTTCCTCTTCACCACATTACAGACATTTGGACATAGACAAGCACTACAGGTGAAGGATCACAATACGGGAAGAATTCGTGAAGCTAGCAAAGTTTACACACCTATTCAGGTAATGGGTGTTACAGCCCTGAGTAGTCAATCTAAAAGAGTGACTATGGTACTCACTACAGCAGTTGTGCATTGGGGAAGTTATAAGGATCTAAAAATGTTCAGCGGGGTTAAAAGCAACCAAAAAACAGAGATCCAACTGCAGTTGAACATGAGCTACCCAGGTTCTGTTTGTTTCTACGTTTTAAAAAAAAAAATCTTATACTTAAAAAAAAAATGAAAAAGGAAAAAAGTGGTTAAACCACCGGGTTCTTTTGGTTTCTTATGGTGAATTGATGATTAACCTCATAAAGGCGGTAAAAACAAACAGAAAGCCAATTCAACTCTTCTTCATAAGCATTATGTCATCGTCAAGTTCATGCCGTCCTTGGACAAAATAAAGTCCAGTGACAGAATAGGTTAGAAACATATCATGAACTTGAATGTCCAACTCATGCATTATATTATAAATAATTTTCCAGACACTAAGTTTCCCTGCATTATACTTTTAACATTTTCTCCGATCTAAAATTTCTGAAGGTTTTGAGCCTGATTGGACCACTTCCATTCATGTCTTAAGTTGGTAACACAGCCTGCCAAGACTTGTTTCTGGAACAGTAATCATATTGCCAGATTTCTGGGTTCACCTTATGCTTACTAGAAACTGGAACAAAGGAATGAACGTGAATGAGATAAAATGTCTACTATAAGGGGTAATATGAGAAAATGCCCCTCAATATTGCATAGAAAGAAAGAAAACAAAAAACCAACATAAGACAACTCTAACGAGATTAAGAAGGTTTTCTGAAAAAGTTACATTTTGCAGAACTTGTTGGTATGCTGCGTCCATTTCAAATGAGGTTGATGAAAATGACTCATAATTCAGACACTATTAATCATCATAATTACAATTATACCAACGAAGGCATGAGAATCAGCTTAATAAGGAACCTAGAAAAACTTACCTGATAACATAGACTTTTACCACCTCCGGTGGGCATCAGAATAAAGCAGTCCTGCTTTGCCAAGGCTGCTTTACAAGCCTGATGTTGCAAGGGACGAAAAGCCAAGTTACCAAATATTACAACATTTGCCAACTCAACGTCATCCAAAGCCTGTAATTCTTCATAGCTAAGAGTTTCTTTTTCATCATTTGATATCCTGGAGCCAATTGCTTTGCTGGAAACTGAATTTTGAGTGATGCTGCTTCTACAATCCTTCAACAAATCACAAGTTTCATTAGGAGGAATAGCATAACTGCATAAGGCTCAAAATGTGGACAAGCAGAAAACTTTTAATTCTACTCTTAACAGTTATTTAGCTGAAGTCGGATATCCTGCTGAGAATTCCTCAGCCAAACTTGGAGATCATTAAACTAGAAGCATAGTAAATCCTATGCCTCCAAAGAAATAAGAAGTTACGTATGAATGTATTAAGGATTCCTACCGCAGATTTTGATGGATGTCTATGCAAACTTTGAGTTAGGGATTGCCCACTCCTTTCAGTACAGCAGGAAGGGGTTGATCCAATATTCCTTTTACTCGGAGTTATGAAATCCAAGTCTTCACTGTCACTTGAAGAATCCAATTGCACCAAATTGTGTCGCTTCTCAGACTTGGCAGAATCTTCCATGACATGCTTCTTGCTTCTTGCTTTCACATTACTAGCATCTTCGAAATTGTTGAGGATATCCTTGTCAAATATATCGGCCAAAGTTCCACAAGCCTCTGATTCCATGGCTTGTAAATCATCCCAATCCTCACTGTCTTGCATAGATTCACCAAGTGCCGCAAGAAAATCATCACCACAGTGCTCCACACTGATGAAATCTCGCCCATCATCGCCTTCACAAGAATATGATTATATCATTTGCTATTGGAGCTAGATGACCTATTTGACTCTTCATGATAATTGAAAAGCCAGAATTCAACGTCTTCGCCTACCTCAGTTTAAGTAGAAGGTTCCCCGATTTAAAATTGCCTTTTTTCCACCTTTGTAAATCTTAATACATGTACCAGGTTTGATTCAACCCTTTCAAACGAGTGGTAACAGGCCCTTCGGATTGTGAGAAACCGAGAGAAGGTAGGAATGTGGTTTCTAAGTGATGAGATTTGGTGTAGAATGAAAATGGAGCAAGAAAGATCATCTTTTTCCTTTATTTTTCATCCTTTCTTACCTTTTCTAGTCTTTTCAACTATGAAATAAGTGGAAGGATTATCTTTCTTTTCTCACCATCCAAAGGGGCTCAAAGTCATTACCTCCCTCAATGAAGAACACAATGTCAAATGCAATTGGACTTTCTTACTTGTTCCAAAACATGAAAAACTACCACACATAATCAACAGCTACCATCATTTATGCATTCAGGGCTTGAGTAACTCGTAGACACTGAAACATGAAAATACATTTCTTGCATGGGACTAGCCTTCAGGCGATGGAATTGAATCCCTTCTTGGGAACTAAACAAAGAGGAGTCCCATTTGAACTTGAAAACAGTGGAATTACCCTACTTGTACTATTCATGGATATCAAATACATCCATCCATGATCTAACTTTGATATTTTTAAACATAAAAATTAGAAAAGTATGTAGTCAATAGGTCAATAATGCATTTTCTCCTCCTATAGAAATTATTTGATCTTACACTCAGTGATAATTCCGAATTTGAGCATCTTTCTTTCAATGCTTCGTAACCGAGAAAATCCAACTAACTTCCCATTACCAAATCTCTTTTTTCTTGCTACGTTTGTAACAATACAAAAAAAAAAAAACCCTTAGCAAACTGGGAGTTTTACAACTTTTCCGCTCAATCACTCAGGTTTTCAGTTATTCAAAACATTCATTGAATGCGTACATACCATGTATTCACTTCTCTTTTATCAACATCCACATTATTATGCAGCAGAAGGAAATCAAATTACTATCCCCAAATTGGAACAACAATTCTACTTGTAAGTTGCTAATATTCCACATAACTCAAAATTCCAATGCAGCTACTTAACCAACTTATCTTTGCAAAGAAATTTCGAATAAGTTTACCCAAACGCTTCATACTCACAAGTCACAATAGCGCAAATAAATCAATAAAACTCAATACAAAAGAACGACGGGCATTCAATAGATTTCAGGAAGCACATCAGTGTTTGCATTTAAATTACTATGATCGCATATGCGGTCGTGATCTAGGGTTTTATTTGAGTTGGTATTGGTTTGACGGGGTACGGGATGGAAAGAATACCGTAGAGATGAACAAGACGATCCAAGCACTGCTTGGAGGACTCCTCGTCGAATCCGAATTCGAGGGCTAAGCTCAGCAATCGCGCCTTTTGCACCTCCAATTCCTCGTCTTCCATCTCTCTCTCTCTCTCTCTCTCTCTCTCTGCGCGCGCGCTTCGAGTGATCGATTACTCATGGATGGATTTCCCGCGCTTTTGACACCGTATATGCGGTCATTTTTTTATGAAAGAAATTAAATAGCCATCCTGTCTGGGTAACTTATTTATGTCACCATCCTAACGGGTTTGAATCATTAAGTTGACATCCTCAAATTCAAATAAACCCCAAATTACCCTTTCATTATCCTTATTTTCTAATTTATCTCAATTTTAAAGTCTCCTAATCCCCTCGAAACTCTCCTCCCTGTATGCAAAATCCCCCCACACTCAAATATCCTCCCGATCTCTCCCTCTCTCAAGATCTCACATATCCTCTTCTCTCAAGATCTCACATATCCTCTCTCAAATCCCTTTCTCGATCAAAACCAATAACTTATGGCTTCCTCCTCTCCACCATTAATCCACCCAATCTCAAACCTCAAATCAGAGCCGCCGCCTCCATCGCCACCCCAGCCTTCCGCGCTTTCCTCTCCAACATCACCGACTCAGTCCGCCACGGCTTCTCCCGACGCCGCCCCTGGTCCGAACTTGTCAACCGCTTCTACTTCTCCATGCCCGATTCGCTCTCCGACACCACCCACTGCATCCGCAAGAACTACTCCTACTTTCGTTTCAACTACCTCGACAAGTCGGAAGGTGCTCTTGCTGCCAAATTCCTCTCCTTCCTCTCTGGTCCCGCCTCGAACAATTCCGCAGTCGCCGCATCTGAAGAGCAAGTTGGTTTGGGTAAATTCGTTGTCGTGTTCAATTGATATTGTGACCAAACCATTGAATGAGATTCTCAGCAAGGGAGTGTAATATATGTGTTATTTGTGTGATTTTTCTCAATTCTATGTAGATCGTTTTGACCTTCTTTATGATGATTTTGGTTTTTAGTTTGGCAATATCCATTTAAATTCGTGCATCTTTTCCGTCCAAACATGATTAAATGGTAATTTGCAAAAATCTGTCATGATTTTCACGATATGTTTGTAGCTAAAATTTGATGTATTGTGTATGGTTGATTTCATGATGGTTTTACAGAAATATGTCATGATTTCCATGATGTAAATGTTGAATAAATTTCTGTCATCATTTTTCGTCGTCCATTGTTGTTACCGGGTTTCATCCAAACACGATTAAATGATAATTTGCATAAGTATGTCCTGATTTCATGATTTTTTTTCATAATGTGTCGGTGGCTGAAATTAATACCTAAGTATATCAATTTTAGGTATTATGTTTTTCGATTTTTGTCATGTTTGTGGATTGATGATATTTTGTTCATCTACCTCGATTGAAACTTACACTTCTCAAAACTTGTCATTTTTTCTGATTTTTGTCTTGTTTTTTATTTGATCATGTTTTGTTTATCTACCTCGATCGAAACCTATACTTCTCGAAACTTGCTATGTTTTCCGATTTTATCATGTTTTTTAATTGATCTTATTTTGTTCATCTACCTCGATCAGGTTTTGCCTTATTTTGTGAATTGATCATGTTTTGCCGTGTTTTTTAGCTTACACATTCGTTTTTGTAAGAGTCGTGTTTTCTTTTTAGATTTTAGGGGAATGAAAATACAAGTGAGAAGATTAGGAGAGAGAAAATTCAAAAGATTAGGTGAGAGAAATATTTGAAAGAGGAGAGAGAATTGAGATAATTAGAAAAGATAAAAAAGAAAAAAGATTTGAAAAAATAGGAGAGAGAAAGGGTAGTTTAGGATTTAATTGAATTTGGGAATGAAAAGATAAGTATTTAAACACATTAGGATGAACACCTAAATAAGTAAGGTACAAAGGATGGCTAATTAAATTCCCCATTTTTTATATAAAACCGGACGAATATAGTGATTTCTCTAAAATAACCCTACGATGGACAAAATAAGACAGAGAGAATGATTTCTCATCCTTTCACACCAATCTTATTTGGTTAGGCAATATGAGAGAAAAAAAAGTGGAGTTTTTTTTAAAAACATTCCTCCAACTATCCACCAGATTTTTACTTAGTCCTCAAACTATCAAAATGTTTTATTTAGTCCTCCAACTATTGGCTTGCGTTCTATTTAGTCCTTCCGTTAAGTTTCAAACGGAACTTAACGGCCAGGCAACGTTTTGTTAAAAAAAAAAAAGTTTCCAACCACCAATTTGCAATCCTATGGAGTAGAAACGTGATTATGAGAGCCTTAGAGACAAAATTTGATTATGTCTCTTTAGAATAATATGATCAGAATAATAAGATCTTCACATCCATTTAAACGGATTAAAATTTGAGCACTTAATTTTTTCGGACGGCAACGTTTTGTTTAAAAAAAAAAAGTTCCCAACCACCAATTTGCAATCCTATGGAATAGAAATGTGATTATCAGAGACTTAGAGACAAAATTTGACTATATCTCTTAAGAATAATATGATCAGAATAATAAGATCTTCACACCCATTCAAACGGATAAAATTCGAGCACTTAATTTTTTAACTATATTTTTTAATATATAAACCGTCTTAAAAAATTAAGTGCTCAAATTTTAATCCGTTTGAATGGGTGTGAAGATCTTATTATTCTGATCATATTATTTTAAAGAGACATAGTCAAATTTTGTCTCTAAGGCTCTCATAATCATATTTCTATTCCATAGGATTGCAAATTGGTGGTTGGGAACTTTTTTTTTAAAACAAAACGCTGCCGTCCGAAAAAATTAAGTGCTCAAATTTTAATCTGTTTAAATGGATGTGAAGATCTTATTATTCTGATCATATTATTCTAAAGAGACATAATCAAATTTTGTCTCTAAGGCTCTCATAATCACGTTTCTACTCCATAGGATTGCATATTGGTAGTTGGAAACTTTTTTTTTTTTAACAAAATGTTGCCTGGCCGTTAAGTTCCGTTTGAAACTTAACGGAAGGACTAAATAGAACGCAAGCCAATAGTTGGAGGACTAAATAAAACATTTTGATAGTTTGAGGACTAAGTAAAAATCTGGTGGATAGTTGGAGGGATGTTTTCAAAAAAAACTCAAAAAAGTGTCATATATTTTTACCAATATAACTTGTCCCTACTCTCTATAATACTTTCACTCTCTAGATATATAGTTTAGGGTTTAAGGGCTTTCGGAGGAAGGGCGACTCTCTCTCTCGGAGTGTAGTTTCAGTTTGGTGTTCTCGTTACTATAAACGTCTTGCGGTTGCATCGGTGATGGTGGGTTGAGGACACGAAGTGGTGGTGCGGTGGCGAGGAGAGCAGCGACGTTTTATGCCCTCGGACAATTTTGTATTTTAGTTAAATTAGCAACCTAAAAAGTTGATCTCCTCCAGTAATTCATTCTCACAAAATCTCGCCAAAAATGGTGAGAAACTAAATGGGGCATCGAAGGGGTTCATTTTTTTTTTTTTTTTGGTCAAACAAAAATTCATAGAAATTAAACCAGAACGAAGGCAAGCATCAGAAGTGTTAGGAAGTTCGAAGTCGAGCTACAGATACAAATCAAAGAAAAACCTAAGCTAGTCAAGGATCTGTCTAATGTTTAGGCAGTCCTGGATCAAAAACTCCCTAACGGATAATGGAGCTTGAGCAAGGACAATAAGATTGTCATTTTATTTTGGCACTCATTCTAGCGAGGTGATCCGCACATTAATTTGCTTCTCGAAAAATATATGTGAGCCTAGACTCCGTCCGTTGGAGGAGCATCTTTGCGTCATTGATGATTGTGCTTTTGAGGATGATTGTGCTTTGAGCATCGTTGCAGGATCATCGTTGAAGGGGTTCTTGTATCTCACCTGTTTCTTACTCTCCCTCCCCGTTTCTCATCTATTTAGTAATTTAAACGCAGGAAATAGTCCTCTCTCTCTTACAGTTTCTTTTCTTTTTTCACAAACTCTCTCTCAATCCAAACGAGCGACGACATCGTTGGACTGATTGATTTGTTGTGCAATCGACGATATTCACGCAACGAATTGAAATCCAACTAACTTTTAACGAGCGGACACGAATTCATACTCGAGTGAAGGAAAAACAAAGTTGGTTAATTAGAAGGGACCCATTAATCCAAGCTGAGATAATACATTAAACACCACTGCATGTTAGATTGACTTGGACAAGCACCCACATAACACATCCGAAATAGCTAGAATGGCGAAATACCCCAACTTATTGTCCCAATACATCTCATATCATGTAGAATAAACAAAGCTAGTACAATTTATAAGGAATTGAGCTATGAAACCAATTCGTGCAATCCCTGTGGTTTTTTTTTTTTTTTTAATTAACAAATAGAATCGAACCTGAAACCTTAAGTTCTAGGCCTAGACCACTAGTGATTGATTATAACTTGAAATACGTCAAAACTCAAGATTCAATGCTCAATACATTAGTCTTCCGCTTAAACAAGCGTAGTATACGGGAAAGAGCTAGATATGAAGTAGTTGACCGATTTTATCTCTCGTTTTGTGAAGGGGCACAGATATCATCCGTTACTCGAACCCCATAATTGAAACAAGAATTACGGCTAAACACTCGTTATAGAACTAGGACACGAACTCAAATGATTCTGTTCCATGCATGCACGAAAACCCCGCAACGTAAAGCAGAATCTTAAAAATTAATGCAGGCGATAAAGCAAATACAAACTATTTATAGCTGAAGAAGACGATAGTATAAGTAGAAATCATAAACATAATCAATGAATTTAATTAGTACTAACCTATCCTTAAACTCAACAATTGTGCTAGAAAGCAAATGCTTAATTTGTGCACTTAATTAATCAACCTTGTTTGCAGGTTGTTACGTACCAAATGCCAACAACTTTTTTCCAAATCTTTTTAAGTACTTATTAATTCATCCACATCCATCTACCACTGAAAAATCCTGCGACCGGCCTGGCCCACATCCACCAAAATTACAACCATTAATGGAGAATTATCAAAGCTTAATTACTAACAATAATCCCAAGAATCTCATGACGAAGAATCAGTTTTCTGGGCATTGATAGCAAACAATAACAACTAACAACAAAGCAGAACCCCAAGGGCTCGGTGGTCATTGGATGGACTTACAGGCTTGCTAATCCCCACGCGTAAGCGTGTAAAACAGTTGTGAGAGAAGTTGTCGGAATTAGCTCAAGTTGCGCGCAAACTCATGACCCAAAACACCCTACATTATTATTGAAATAAACAACAGAACAAAATGATAAATGGCAAGGATGAGTTTGAGGCATAATTTTTTAATGAGAGAGAGAGAGAGAGAGAGAGAGAGAGAGAGAGAGAGAGAGAGAGAGATTTACTCTCATATCAGGGAAGATTAATTTATATGTCTGATTCTCCAAAAAAAATTTACCAATTCTGACATAAATTCATAAATCAAACACAGGATTTAATGTGATGCGAACATGAATAAAATGACATTCTACCATATAATTGTCCAACAGACAAAGGAAACCTAATTGAGAACAGTTTTTTTTTTTATAACCGGATGTCTGGGACCTAATTAAGAACCGTTGAGAAAGGAGAAAAGAAAAGAAAAGAAAAGAAAAAAATATACATGAGAAAAGGAAAAACATTAAAAGTTCATAGAAGCCATGCATGCATGCATTAAAAAAAAAAAACCCACAGAGTTTCTCTCTCTCTCCCCCTCTCTCTAGACGCCATGTACAAGACGGGAACACCGGCGCTTGAACCAGGTATACCCGCTCTTCAGAGAGGCCTTGACGCTGCCTTCAATGGCGTACCATTTGTACTTCGCAACTCGCTTTCTTCTCTTCAGCTCCCGACCGCAAAACAAGCCCCTCTTGGAATTCGACACTGGCTTCGGCGACTTGCTCAGGTTCAGAGAGCGGTACGGGTCCGGAAGAGGCGCTTTGGACCGAACCACGTACATTCTGCTGGCCGCAGCATGCCCGTTGCCGGTGACGGCCTCGACCACCTTTTTCTCTGTTCTGTATGTGTCTTGGTTGTAGATGTTATCCATTTCCCCCCTCCTCCCTCTGTGTCCTCTTTCCATGCCGTCCGGAGAGAGAGAGAGAGAGAGAGAGAGAGAGAGGGAGAGAGGGAGAGAGGGAGAGAGAGAGAGAGAGATTTGTGTTTGGTTATGTTAGGTTCTCTGAATAGGCATGCGGATGGGAGGTTATCAAGGGAGCTGGTTTGGATATTGTTTACAAAGTTGACTAATATAGGCTACCTATAGCAACGATACAAAAGATAAAGATGAAGGCATGTTAAAGATAAATATGAAGACACGTTGGGAATGAAAAAGAGAGAAACTTATTCAATGAGGTGCCACGAATAAGCAATTCACGAAAAAAACACAATTTCATTCGTTCGTTTCCGCAATCAATAGTTGAGATCTGTTTTTAATCTGGATCGTCCAATGAGTTCCGTAAACTTTATTTGCAGAACCTCCGTAAATAAAGATTTTTCCAATGATTTAAAAACAACTCAATTACTCTTTCCGTCTCAAATTGCTTGACCTTTTTTTAAAAAAAAAAAATAAGAACCTGTAACTTAATTTTGGTGATTGTTTCTATACTCCAAAATTGTAGTTTACACCAAATTTGTGGTTCTACAGATAAATGCTTATTTATGTGTGCATTAGTCATAGCCATAAATAAGGGCGCTGCTATTTGCAGCCCTTTATTTTCTCCCATAGCATGTTAAAAATTTTCAATTATACTCGACAGTTAGTTACCGAAATTAAGATACATTTTCAACATCCAGTTACCGAAATATGATATTTTTTTCAACAACTATTTACCTAAAATGCATGTTTGGCAGTTGTTTACCGAAAGTTGAACATATTTTCGACATGTAGTTACCGAAATATAATCTTATTTTCAACAGCTATTTACCGAAATGTTATTTATGATTTTTAACAACCACTTACCGAAATATGGTGGACTATGGGAGAAAATAAAGGCCTACGAATAGCCGCGCCCATAAATAATTGGTTATTGATCTTGCGAAAAGTAACCATTGCTAATTTCGATATATAGCTAGATTTAGTTTTCGTTCTAAACCATATATTTATCATTACTTGAGTTATTTTGTGCATGTTTTACGTTATTTTTCTCAGCCAGAGTGTTAATATGTTTAGTCCATAAGGGGTTTCGAAGGTAATCCATAACCCTGAATCTCAAACGCCCGCGACGAAACTTGAATCCTGACCTCCCACATGAGAAAGACCAGGAGATGCCAATTGTGGACTAAATTACCAAATTGCGAAAAGATTTCGTGGGTCATCTTTATGAACTCATTTGCAAACCATGTGTCATGAAAAGTGTTAGGATTCTAGCAGGGTGGAAAATATACAAAAGTTTGTGAAAGTGTATAGCAAAGTGTAAAAAATTTATTGGAGTTTGTAGGGTTTTTTTTTTAGCTTATTGAAAGCTCAGTTGGTTTTTTTTTATTTTTATCAGATGGAAGTAATATTTGTTGGTCATGAATAGTGAAGTAGCATAAAATTTGATGTGCGTATGGTGAATTTTCTAATTTCAAACCCAAAACTTGCATTTTGGCCGATGTTAATGCTATCTAGACTACAAGAAAAAACACTTTTGATCAGTCAAGCTCCACACACCGCCCCCTCTTGAAGCCCAGAAAATCAAAACAGCAACAAACAGAAGGCATTGAATTTATCAGCGTCAAACTGACATCCCCGCGATATCAGATTTCGTGAACTGTATAATAAGTAGCATAAAGTACTGGACACCCAACTTCAACCATGCCCTGGTTCTTTCTTCCATGAGAGCGAACCCACGAAATACAACTATGCGAAAAAAGCTGAATCTGGTGCCTCATAAACGTGATCAATGATCATATATACATGTTTAAGGCTGATAATCCCTTGCTTTGAATGAAGGAATACTCTCAGTTTGCGACAATGTTACCTCCAACTATGTACAAATGCCAAATATTCATGGTAGCAATGCATAAATAAAGACTGCCCTCCGCCTATAGTTGGAATATGAAATGCGTACCCAAGAAATGAACTAATAGTCAATGCACATCACTCCCGGCATCAGACTTCTTCTTACTTTTCTTTACCTTCTTGGTCTTCATTGAGTTATCCATGTGGGATACCTGTCCATTGAATGCAAAATAAAAGTTAGCTTCAAACAAATTACTGTCTCGACCTAGAGTAGTTAAGGACACTTCACCAGAGGTAGGTCCGACGCCATACTGGAAAAGTAGGTAACCTTATTGAGCTACATGAGTGCGTGCACAGATTCTACTCACAAAACGTATGGAGAGAACTATTGTTCTTTCCCCTTTGTGTACTTACAATGTAGGATTTCCACTCAATTTTCGTATGCCCCTCATCGACAGTGTCGGGCTGTGAATAACTCCGGACATGACGGAAAATGTGGATGAGTACAGCAGCATCCATAGCAGCATATTCTAGCTGCAAAATTATCAAGAAAGTTGTAATTTAGTTTCTGGGGTAACCACAGAGAGCGTTTTAACTTCATGCTTTTGTCAACTTGAGTAAACCTAAAACCAACTCTAGATGGACAATTACAGAGGGGCAAGGGCACTTTTGACAACATCATAAGTAGGGGCGGTGTGCATCTAAAGTTCTTTCTCAACAAAGTACTTTGCGCCTATAAAAATAGTGTGGACAAATACCTTAAAGTCAGGTTGCCAAGCGGATGGACCGATCCGGCCAAACCGCCAATGAACCAAACCGAGGTAGGTTACGGACGGATACGGATCCTAATATAACAATTCTGGTGGATGCGGATCGGTTTGGTTGGCAGTTCAAACCGAACCATCCACCCAAAAAAAAAAAAATTCAAACGCTGTAAAAGGACTAGAAGGCAAAAGTAGATTGAAAACCCTAATCTAAAATCCCAAATTGCTCAGACAGAATCACCCTAAATTCCTCGAGTGTAGGTAACGATGTGTTATTTTTGTTGAGGATCTATCTCTCAGAGGAATACCCAATCAAATAACCTATAATTCTAAGTAACGCTGTTGGTTTGGTGGATGATGTAATAGTTTATCTTTAAACTTGTTTGGACTTTAGGGTGGACGAATGTTTAAACTTGATTGGACTTGAAGTTTTGGGGCTCTATTTTCAATTTTTTGGTGTATAAAAAAATAAATTGCATGCTCAAATTCACCCAAACCACCCAAACCGATCAGCCCAAATCGCATCCAAACCGAACCGACCAAACAACACTCATGTTGGCAGATGGAGAAAACAACAATTCGCCGCAAGCAGATCGGATTGGGAACCATACCGATCTGCCCAAAACCGATCCGCGGGCCGCCCTCAACGCTTGACTAATAATGACATGCTCACTATTGGACCTATTTGCTAGCAGCTTAAAGCTTTTTGGAGAATTGGTAGCTTAACAGTTATTTCCCAAGCACCTAGAGAACTTTTAACCTACAGACAAACATAGGAACACTAACAACATACCTGATTCTGACTTAAAGGCCGTTGCTCCCAGTTGCTGTTCCGTCTGGTCTTGTTCAAACCAGCTCCCAGTATTTTCTGTTCATTAATTGCCACTAAAAAAGGTTAGATAAAAGAAATTTGTCTGCAGTCATTTCAGGCTAATTCCCAAACAGGAAGAGAAAAATAGGAGAATTTTGTCAGGAAACTGAAATAGCCTCCAGCTGTTGGCTTATGTGATATATGTGGTTACCCATCAGAAGCTACAAGGATAAGTCCATGGGCAACTGTGCAGGCAGGTAAAACAAAGGGACTAGCAAGCAAGATAAAACTTATCAAAATTACCTTCGCAAGCCCAGACAAACCACCCTGGTGTTCTCTAAATACATTTTGGACATCTAGCAGCATCTCATACTGCTTAAAGCACTCGAGCCCTCCATAAGATTCAGCCAGTTGCCTCACATCGCATTGAAAATTATAGCCTACAAGGAGAACAAACCACTAATTAATTTCAACATTTGATTGCACCATTACTAGCCAAGAAAAGAAAGAACCCTAATGGAATAACAGTTTTCCTGCCCAAGGCTTGTTCTTTTACTTGGAACCTAGGTGATCCGTGATCCAAATACTTGTCAAAGCATGGGGAAGAAATGGATTTCTATCTCATACTATCTGACAAGGATAAAGCACCTTTTTCTATTAACTAGAGCAGAAATATGTTGGAAAGGAAGACCGCACTTTCCAATAAAACATGAAGATTCCTCATACCAAGCTTTAGGACTCTAGGAGACTGCAGAATGCGACCAAGGCAGTTGTCCAGAATATCGGGTACATCTTCAAACAACTTTATAAGGTCAAAGATGAAAACCACATTTTCAGAAGCAATTTGCATGATAGAAACCTGTAACACGGAAAGACTTGCAATGTCAAGCCCGAGAAATCTTCCTTAATACGTGATAGTTATACATTCAGATGGGAATCTAATCAACGTTAGGCAAAAAGTTAAAAACAATACTCAAGGAGATACGGCTTTGTAATATAGATTCTGATTTTGAAGAGAAAAAAAACATGGTGAGAGAAAAGGTAATACCATAGATCATATAGATGCTTTGCAAGATGCAAAATATAACCTTTTCGACATAAAACAGGCTACAAAGCTGATCACTAAATTCATAGGGAAAAAAAACTCATCGGGTTTCAATCACTTTTGAAGAAAGTCAATCCCTAAGAAGAGAATGCAGATTTTCAAACTTAAAACATGATATTAGTCGTTGCCTCTTGTCAGTTTTTTCTTTCATCCAGTGTACCAGATAGAGAGGCTAAGAGAGCGCGATTGCCTTTGTCCTTCATTTAATCTTATTATGTGCGGATAGAACCATAGAAGTCGAAAAATGAGCCAGGACTCAGGAGTATAGATAAAGGGTCAATGATGCATATGCCTTTACGTATTTTCAGACAGGAAACGGAGTCAAGAATACATCTCCAGACATACACCTAAAACTAATCTTCTAATTTGATCAAGACCAAGATGGTCCACCATTGTAGGTGCTTGCAAATTAACAACTCAGGGACAAAATTTCAAACTATCCATCCAGTTTTCTTTAAAAACCACACATCATAGCAAACACAAGACAAAAACAAATCAGAGAAACAAGTCCTCAGTTGGCACTTGGCACTTGAATTATGGATGTCAAGGGGGGGACGAGAAGGAACCTGGCAAAGGATAATCTAAAAATTACCTTGTTTGGCTTACTTCCCTTTTCGTAGTTAGGCTTCCATTCACAGTCAATTCCCACAACCTTGGATTCCTCAATATGGCATGTCGCGTCACGCAAACCATTGACTTCATCAACCCAAATGATATCTTCCAAAACCAACTCATTTAGCTGCAAATAGCGACTGCCTAGAAGGCTTGTCTCAGGTTCTACACACCATCAAAACTCAGTTATAAGTAACAGTTTTTGTTGGCACATATAGAGACACGTGATAGGACATGACATGACATGACATGGATGGAGCATTTCTCCACAAATTAGGAAACTGACACGTTGGGGGCATGTTGGACATAGAAATAGAAACCTATTATCATACACACACAAATTCGCATAAAAAGCAACACTATTTGTATCAAATTAGGGATAAAGAGAACAAATAATATTGACATGAAGATGTAAAAATAACAAAGTGTTTCAAGAACTAAGTTAACGCTCCGTTTGTTTCGGGCCGAAAACGTTTTCTGGAAAGCCTTTTCCTGGAAGAAAAAAAAAATTCCCGGTGTGTGGTAGTATTGGTACAATGGAAAAATATAAGTCAACGAAAAATGTTTTCAAAAGTCATCAAAAAATCAATTGCAAGAGGCGGAAAATGATTTCCGGATTTAAGAGCCGGAAAACATTTCCGGTGGTCAATCACGCGTCTCTCGATCTCTCCTCAAGTCTCATCCAAGTTCCCGACTAACAACCAGGTACTCTGTCTCTCTCCTCTCCTCTCCTCTCTCTCTCTCTCTCTCTCTCTCTGTGTGTGGACTTTTCTTCCTCCGATTTTATGACCTGTATTACAATTGTTTTAGGTTTTCTAGGACCGATCCACTACCAATCTTGACTGAATTCTTTCTGCATATCATGTCTCTGATTGATTACTTGGTTTACCCAAAAGACTTGAACATGGCTTTGCAACAATCAACTCAAAGGAAAGAAAAAAGGGGCATTAAAATGGAAATATCTGGAGTGAATCGAGTGATTTATGATTGGGAATCTGAATTAGTGTTGGTTTTAAAAATGGGGAGGGGTTATGATGTGTTGGAGCAAGAGCTGTATAATTTTATTCATCCACTCTGTCTAATCGTAGAGGCCATTGTGATCATTTTGTAGGCACAAGTACTTTTTATCATTCAAGTAAGATGGTGTATTTTTCATTTTTATAAACATGGTATTTTGGTCAGTTTGCCATATGATATAAGTTATTTTTCATGTCAACCAAACAATAGAAAATGTTTTCCACAAATATTTTCCTATCACATCCAAACACGGAAATTAAGTTATTTTTCAGAAAAGGATTTCTATGGACTAAAACCTATTCCAGAAAACGTTTTCTGCCTCAAACAAATGGAGAGTAAAGTTTTTTTTTTTTTAAAGTACCAAAAAATTGCATTCCGACCTCCTAATGTGTCCCCAACATGCTACAGCCCTTAGCATGTTTGACTACACAAAATGATAAAAGTAAAAAAAGGATACATATTAGTCATATCCGTACGTTTCTATGTCCCTAGAAAGATGCACATCACCATTGGACATGGACAAATGAGGCCAATAGACATGGGCGTGCTTCATATCAGAAACATACATACCAATAACTAGCTGAAATTTCAAATAAGACCACCTCTTATACATGGAAGCCTCTGGGAAATAGACACACAACTTAACTAATAAAGCCCTGAATGATATTCAACTTCTCAAAGTTAAGAAACTTGTGATCATAGTTTTATATTATCTTCCAACTAATCCACCCACCATTAACCACCTCATCATAACTCATGTCTAAAATCATGTTGCAGCATTGCTTCTCGCTTGTAAACAAGTTCACAGAGCTTCATAATAATTGAACCACCGTAAATAGTAGCACAGAAGAATGATCTTAGGATTTCCATGCCAATAACATAAAAGGACAAGTTTTATCTAATTTGGATGTTTAACCAACTGAATTGCACACCAAACACGCCAGAAGCTGTATGAGTAATGGAAAAAGAACAGCTAGCATAGCATACCTTTGACATTTATGAAACCATTGAGGGAATACCGGTCACAAAATTCGTCAACCTTCTCCAAGTAACCTGCTTCCATTGCCAAATAAACCTTTTTTGTTTTCCATTTTATTTGGAAAAAAAAAAACGAGAGTTAGATATTCTTCCATGGGCAGTCTAAATGGGTTCCCTAGTGTCAATATAGCTGTACTCCAATTACTAGAACCTTAAAAATGTTGCTCCCATCTTCTTTTAAACATGCAAAGTACAGATAAATAATTAAATATACAGTCCAAGTGTACCGGAAATTCCTGAACATACATACCAGTATATAGTTCAAGAAAAGGAAAAGAAACAAATACTAAAAGACTTGTCCATCCAACAGACAGGAAAATGACAATTATTCCCTTTCACAATTGTTTGGAACCTCTAATCCTCAAACAACCTGTAATATTTGTCCGTCAAATACACCAGATGACACACAGGACATGGCCTTCCAAACTTTCTTCTTGGCCCTGCATAGTGCGATTTCTCTCCACAGACCAAAAGATCAGCCTGTGAAAGAGGCATCACCAAACAATCCTAAAGACCAAGAATTATCGAACTCCAAATCTCTTTGCCAATGCTACAATGAACAGTTATAGACCAAATCCAACCACTAACAAATATGTCAAGCCCCCATTTCCAATTGCAAGCATCTGTATAAAACCAAAAAAAAAAAAAGTTACTTAAACTTGTGAGCTTTGTTGCTCATCTTTTCATGCTTGCCAGGTGATGTGAAGCTGAATCTAAAGGTAAAAACAGTGGTACCAACCATTTCTTAACAAGGGAATTTCACAAGTCAATACATGAGCTTGGTTACCATTAAGTCATAAATTGTCCCAACAGCAAAAGTTGTCAGTAATTGGGCACAACCATTAATATCTAATTATCCAACACCCTCCTTCATGCAAACACGAACATTCACACATTGAAAGAAGCAGAATGCAAACCAACGAAAAACCAAGATCTCACCGCATGCTAAATCCCGATGTCCGAAAAGCTTAAGTTGTTAGGAATTGACCCACAAGATGTATATCAAGCTATCCAATATTTTCCAACTTCCAAGACATGGGAAATTATGAACAATCCTATAGCACTTAAAATACAATAGATGATATTTGAATTGTGAACAGAGATCAATAGCGGTGAGTGTTAGAAACTACCAACCAAATACTCAAGCAGTTGTTTATCACCATTTGTCTTTGCCTCAGCAATGTCCCAGCATCCTTTTTCCGCTAGTTTCTTTAGTGAGCTGCAATTAAATCAAGATTTGTAACTTAAGAACAGACTTGTCATACTTTGGTTTGTGAGTTGTTCTTCACGACTGCTCTTTGCTATCCCAAAAAGGGTATCCTCAAGTTCGATAATCAATAGATGTAGATGGGGCACAAAATCAAAATTTTACCAAAACACAAGTATAAATATAAGAATCCGATCAGCACGGTATTTGCTTGACGGCAATGAAAGCCATCAAGAGTACCTTTCTTTACACTTGTGATATATCTCTGGAAATTCTTGTTGGAGATTGTTCTTCTTTATGATGTCATAAGCATGTTTTAGCAGCTTCTTCTCAGAGTACTCTTGAACAAGTACACACAACATTGCCTTGCCCATGAACGTAGCCCACTTATCTGCAGCTCTGTAGTCCTTGTTGTGCATCATTTTAAGCAAAAATGATTCTCCAGACTGGCGGATGGAGAAGTGTTCCAATAGAGTGACTGCTGGCATGTATGACTCAGCCTCTATCAACTTGAAAATGAATTTCTCAACAAATGTTCTTGCAGTTTCTGAACTACTATTGCTGTTCTGATCTTCATTGCACATACCATTTCCAATGTTTTCCAAACTGATATCAAAGGCTTTAATCATCTTCACGAGAACCTTCTCATCATGGACTATATATCCACCAACAGATAAAAGAAATAACTGGGCTGCAAGAGATTTTGCTTCAAGTAAGTCTTCCGAAGAGGTTCCCACTTTTAGAAAACGACGAAGAGCAGATATGATTAAGTGACTAAAGCCTTCGGAATCTGCTTCAAAAATAGGCAGGACATAGAGAGAGTGAGCGACAAAAACAGCTGGTCCAGGTTGGGGACTGTTGTATAGAACTTGATGGATTTGTTGTTGAAGAGCCTGGAACTTCTTTGTTGCCTTCAATGTGCCTATAAATGCAAACCTTAATGAGCATAGAAATGCAGAACAAATTATGCAGGAGCATATGACTAAAGCCAACAAAGACGCAATCAGAACAGGAGAAGATAAAAGTTTCTTCCTATATCTAATGCCAAAATCGTGCTTACTGTCTTATTAGATGTTATTTGCAGAAAGATGATAGAAAATAGTTTCTTTGAAAGTGACCAGCTACAGACCTACCATAGTTGGAGTAGCTATTAGGAGTATATCTTTATACATCCATTGAAATGTTCCAAAACTAATGCAAAATCTAGGACAAGAGCACTATCACAGTAGTCTAAAAATCTTGATTTTCTGGCAGTGAACACAACTACCATTTGGAGTGATAAAAGCACGAAATTCTAACTAGCTGCAACAACCAAATTCTCACTTGAAGTTCTTTCTTCCTTCTTCTTTTTTCTGTGTTTGAGAGATAGCATAACAAAAAGATGGCTTTCTTGATGAAAGAGAATAACAGGATTAACAGCTGATTAAATCTATGTGAGAATAAATCATCATAGGAACAAAATCTGTGAATATAAATCACGCTTGTGACCAAAAGGATGGAGAGAGATTTTACCATAGGCATAACATTCTTTCAATAGGTATAAGAAGACTACTGGAGAAACACGGGATAAATCATAATATGCATGCAAACATATAGCCCTTGCTTGGTGAGCTCTGTCCCCGTTCCCCAGTTCTGCAACTGTTTCATCCAAGCCCATGGTAGGTGCAGTGAAGATCCTCTTCTTTTTTTTAAACGGCAGGTGGAGTGAAGATCCTACACCATAAAATGGGAATCAGCCTAATAATGAGCAAGTAAAGCACAGAAATTTATCATTTACATTGCAACTCAAATTATGAACTTCGATCAAATCCACAAGAATATAAGGATGAAACAGGAATGACTTTACTATATCAAACAAGCAAAACTTTTAATTAGCGTGCCACTCTTCAAAAACAATGCTGTGTAAGTTTTGAAAAAAACTGCTTCAAGCTGCTGAAGAAAAGTTGCGAAAGAAGAGGAAACTACAGAAATAGGAGTGGATAGAGTAAGTCCAAGAAAAAGCGTTTCCAAATTCTGTAACAAGGACTTTGCTAATATACTGCCCGTTACAGAAGGATGCTTCCCAAAACCAGCACCCTTTAAAGCATGGCTTCCAGAATTGAGGTGAACATATAAGGGTAAACTACTAGACGATGTGAGGCCGCTAACTAGTTTGAGGTACCCCAATTCAATTTGATACAAACTATAAATGAGAGAGCATAATGACACGAAGCGCGACATTAAGGACAGTTATATGTAGCACTATTGGACTTACATCAACAACAAATATGAAAAGCAACATGGAAACTGTTCCTAAAAAAGTTTGTCATGACTAGCAAGCAATCAAAGAAAAATACGGCCACTATTAATGATACACAGTACTTAAAATATACACAAAAATCACAGCAAATCTACTGATACAAACCAACCAAATAAATCAGCCATTCTTCAATACATGATACACTGATACTTGAATATTCATAAGAGAACCATATACTTAAAACTACGGCTAATAAATTTTACCCAGCGCTCATTAAAAGCTCGTTTAAGATCAACTTGTTTTATAAACAAACAAAGCTTGAATATCTTTTTTGAAATTTGTTAGGCTTTCAAACCAAGCTTCAACATTTACCTTTGAAGTTCATTAAGCTATCAAACCAAGCTCAACAATGTACAACTCAACTCGTTTGGCATATATATACTGTATAAAAAAATTCAAGTTAGTCAAGATTGGCTCAATTAAAGCTTGTTGGAGACCAGCTCTCAAGCTTAATCAAGTATGACGAATTAACAGCTCAGCTCGTTCGGCTCGTTTATCAGCCCTACATGGAATATATGTGACATACAATCAAAACAGTAGAGGAGTAGATTTGAAACATCACCACCACACTTTGTTTTCCAATAATCACATCACCCTTAATCCAGACCTTACAAAATCACATATAGCACAAGAAAACACTCAATAACTTCATTTAAAAACACAATCCCATGCCTCATGCATATGGGTGCAAACGAGCCGAGCCGAGCTCCGTCATATTTGAGATCGGCTCGTTTAGTACCGAGCCTAAAACTCAAGATCGAGCTCGGCACATTTTCAAACGAGCCAAGGTTGACTAATTTACTTTACTAAACAAGCCGAGCCTATCTATACAAACGAGCCAAGCTTTTGCGAGCCGAGCAGAGCTAGGCTTTTGAGTGTCAAAGCCACTTTAAATGAGCTGAGCCTATACAAACGAGCCAAGCTTTTGTGAGCCGAGCAGAGCTTTTGAATGTCAAGCTCGGTTCATTTGATAAACAAGCCTAAAACTCGAGCTCGGCTCATTTACTAAATAAGTCAAGCCGAGCCACGAGCTGCTCAGTTTGTTTGCATCAAAAGTCAAAACGCCAGAAAAATTCCAACTACATATAAACAAGTCGAGTATTTTCATAAAATCTCAGTAAAATAAAAATAGAAAATGCTTACCCAGCAAAAAACCGTTGTTGGATTGAAAAATTGAATGAAGCTCGCTTTCTATGCAACGCTTGCTGCTTCTGCTGAGTCTCATCCACTAATGCAACAGTTTCTACACCCGGATTACGGAGGGGTTGAATACGCAAATGAATAAGTAGAAATGAAACCCTAAGCAAAAGAAGAAAAGGGCGACATTTACTTGGCCCACTTCGATCTTTGCCGAAAATGGCAAACCAATGGTCTCTTTCTCTCACTAGTCACTACTGGCCGTCTTTGCTTCTGCGTAAACGATTTTTTGTATTCTTCTCCTTCTCTCTCTAGAATCTCTCTCCTGGACAGTTACGGTGCGCTGGGTGCTATCTTGCGCTGGAGGCCCAGGTGTACGGTGTAGATTGGGGTTATACGCAAAGGGTGTTTTCGACTTTCTGAAGTCTCCACAAGAAAGTCCACGCCTCTGCCTCGTACTTGGATCCCCTGTCCGACCCGAATTCGGACAGGAGCCTGTCTCACTCGTCTCGGTCGTTAATCTCATAAATTAACGGTTGAGATGTGCAGAGCAAAAAGACGTTATTTTTTGAAGCAAAAAGTGTTCGGCACATCTCAACCGTTAATGTGCGAGATCAACGGCTAAGTGGAATGGGACAAGCCCCTGTCCGGATTGGGGTCAGACAGGGGATCTCGGTCCCTCTGCCTCTCCCATCCACTGTTACCTCCATTCAATTTGGGTTACTTGTGGGTCATTTTCGGTCCCACAACAATTATCAAAATCATTCATATTTTAGATCTCGTCAAGAATATCAATAACGAAAAAAATCGCGTTGATCGGATACTGTAGAATTGTTCTAGAGATGATAAGACTCGACTAAGTAAAGTATTCAAGAATGGAGTTTTATTGCTATATCAAAGAGGAATTACAGAACGAGAGAATTTGAGAGGAAAGGGAGAATTACAGGAGGAGAGACAGAGAGAATAGAAGCAACAGATTTCGCATCCCCTTCTACCTACGTGATACAACAGATATATCCCCCTCCGCTCCCCTTAACAAACTTCGCTGAAAAAACGGAATTACAAAAGAGAATTATACTTTGCTCCCTATACTATCAGATATTGCACTTATAACCTCCATGCTTATCATTACCCTCTCCTTTAGATCAACCTTGTCCTCAAGGTTGAAAATTTGGAAATCTCTGATGCAACTCATACCAACTCTCCCAAGTGGCGTCTTCTGGAATAGAATTTGTCCACTGGACTAAGACCATGGTATAAGGTCTGTTGTTGCGCTTAACAAGCTTCCTTTCCAAAATAGCCAGTGGTTCGATCTGCAACCGACCATCGTCATCAGTTAAGGGTAACACCGACTGTACCACAGCCCCAAAACCCAACTTCTTTTTAAGCAAAGACACATGAAACACTGGATGAATCCGTGAAGAAGGTGGAAGATCCAGTTTGTAAGCTACTGCCCCAACTCTTTGCATCACCTGGTAAGGACCAAAATACTTGGGAGCCAACTTGGCATTTCTTCGGAAAGCGACAGAGACCTGTCTGAAAGGTTGCAATCTGAGATACACCCAATCACCTACTTCAAACTCCCGTTCAGTTCTGTGAGAGTCAGCTATCTGTTTCATTCGGTGTTGAGAAGAAATGAGATGTTCTTTGAGCAATTTCAGCACGGTTTCCCTATCTTTTAAGAGACCATCAGCTGCAGCTATTGTCGTACCACCAGGGGTGTAATGTCTATAATCTGGGGGTGACTGACCATATAAGGCCTCATAAGGGGTAATACCAGTTGATATGTGGAAAGTGGTGTTGTACCACCACTCGGCAAGGGGTAACCAATGAACCCAAACTTTTGGTCTATCCCCAGTCAAGCACCTCAAATAATTCTCTAGACATCGGTTCACAACCTCAGTCTGGCCATCAGATTGGGGATGATAGGAAGTACTTAGATTCAGAGAAGTTCCTTGTAAACGAAATAACTCTTGCCAAAAGGAGCTGGTGAATATTGTATCCCTGTCTGATACAATAGACCTTGGCATGCCATGCAGCTTGAAAACATTATCCAAGAAAGCTTGGGCAACTGTAGTCGCAGAATAAGGATGAGTCAAAGGAATAAAATGAGCATATTTACTTAATCGATCGACTACCACAAAGATTACACTTTTCTGAGTAGAAATTGGTAAGCCTTCAATGAAATCCATTGAAATGTCACTCCACAACCTGTCAGGAATAGGCAGGGGTTGAAGCAAGCCAGGTGATGCGACTGTCTCATTTTTGTTCCTTTGGCATGTGTTACATTCTGCCACTACTTTGAGAACTGCCCTCTTCATACCCTTCCAGTAGAAAGCTTGTTTAAGCCTATAGTAAGATCTTTCTCCTCCGGAGTGGCCTCCCGTAGGACTAGCATGGTGCTCTTGGATCAACTTGAGCCGGAATTGGTCATCTTTGCCCACCACCAGCCTTGACTTATAATACAACATCTGGTGTTGCCACACGAAAAGAGGATGGCTGGTTGGATCTTGTTGCAAATCTGTGATGATGGTCTGTAAAGCAGGATCATTTTCCCAGCTTAATTGTAATTCCTTTACCCAATTGCAAAGCACTACAGTTAGAGCTGTCAAACTGCCCTGATTCTCAGAAATGGGATCAGTGTTCTCCACCATTCTAGACAAGGCGTCAGCCGCCACATTTGATTTGCCACTCCTGTAGACTATCTCATAGTCAAATCCCATCATCTTTGGAAGCCATTTTTGCTGCATTGGGGTAGTGATCCGCTGATCTAATAAAAACTTTAGGCTTTGATGATCAGTTCTGATGCAGAAATGTCTTCCCAGGAGATAGTGCCTCCATTTATTAACAGCCAAGACTACTGCTAAAAATTCCTTCTCATAAGTTGATAACCCCAGAGTTTTTTGACATAAAGCAGTGCTGAAAAATGCCAATGGTTTTCCCTCTTGCATTAATACAGCCCCAACTCCCTTACCTGAAGCATCACTTTCAAGGACAAAAGGTTTCGTGTAGTCTGGTAAGGCCAAAACAGGGGGTGTGGTCATAACCTTTTTCAACTGCAAAAAGGCTTGTTCAGCTTCCTCACTCCATCTAAAAGCATCCTTCTTTAATAAAGCATTCAAGGGTTGGCATATCTTCCCATAATCCCTTATGAATCTCCTGTAATAACCTGTGAGACCAATGAAACCTCTTAAGGCCTTAAGAGATTGAGGTCTTGGCCAGCTCACCATGCTCTGAATCTTGGAAGGATCTGCTGCCACCCCATGTTCATCAATGACATGTCCCAAATATTCCACCCTCTGTTGTCCAAAAGCACATTTGGACATCTTGGCATACAATTTGTGTTCCCGCAGTTTAGCCAAGACTAGGGAAATGTGTCGCAAGTGGTCTGCCCAGTTCTTACTATAAATGAGTATATCATCGAAGAAAACCAGTACAAATTTCCTGAGGTAAAGTCGGAACACATCATTCATCAAACTTTGAAATGTAGAGGGTGCATTTGTCAAACCAAAAGGCATGACTAGAAATTCATAATGGCCTTCATGTGTCCTAAAAGCAGTTTTTTCTATGTCTTTGGGGTTCATCCTTATTTGATGGTAGCCAGATCTTAGGTCCAACTTAGAGAAAAACTTTGCCCCGTGTAATTCGTCCAACAGCTCATCAATGATTGGGATGGGATATTTGTCCTTTACAGTCTCTTTATTCAATGCCCGGTAGTCTATGCACATCCTCCATGAATTATCTTTTTTTCGGACCAACAACACAGGTGAAGAATATGGTGAAAAACTATGCCTTATTACTCCAGCTTCCATCATTTCCCTTACTATTTTCTCAATCTCATTCTTCTGAATGTATGGATACCTGTAAGGCCTAATGCTGGGTGGTTGTGTGCCAGGAAAGAGGGGTATTTGGTGATCATGAGCTCTAACCGGTGGTAGACCTTGAGGTTCACTAAAAACATCTTCATAATTTTGTAAAAGCATAGAAATTTCAGGATTTACCTGTACTTGTTCTGATGTCGCAGCTTGAATACTACACATCTGTGCCATAACACCTAGTGGATGTCTTCTAAGTAACTGTTCCATGGTCTTAACATCTACCAACTGAACTGCTGGTACTTCTCCCCCCTTTAACGTATGTTTTGCCCCCAAAACAGTGAATTCCATCTTCAAGTTTTTGAAATCCCATAACACTGGACCCAAAGTGGACAGCCATTGCACCCCTAATATTATATCACATCCTCCCAAAGGTAACAGCCTCATGTCAGCAGTGAATTCCGCTCCTTGCATAGTCCAGTTGAAATCTTTTACCATAGCTTTGCTAAAAATTTTAGTACCATCTGCCACAACAACAGTTAGAGGATTGGTGGGCTGTGATTCCACTCCTGTTGTTTTGGCTATTTTAGGGTCCAAGAAGTTATGTGTGCTACCAGAATCAATCAATATGTGCAGCATTTTTTTCTTGAGTTGACCAATAATCCGCATGGTGCGATACGACTGAATACCCGATAAAGCATGTAGGGAAATCTGGAATTCTTCTTGATTATCCCCTTGTAGCAACTCTTGTTGTGTATCCTCAAAGATCTCGTCCTCCTCGTCGGCCTCCAACATGAAGATTTGCTTTTTCTTGCACACATGCCCCCTGAAATATTTCTCATCACAGCCAAAACATAACCCTTTAGCCCTTTTGTCATCAAAATCTCGCTGAGTCATTTTTCTGATTGATGTTCCTGTTTCTGTTATCTTGGGGCCTGGTTCAGTGATTCTTGGTGCTGGTGTTAAGGGTGGTATATAAGGCTTGGTAGAAACCTTATTCTTCTTGTTCAAAGCTTCAAAAGTATCCTCCTGTAATCTTGCCAGACCCATTGCTTCAGATATAGATTTTGGCCTAAACATTTGGACGCCACCCTTAATTTCTTCTTTTAAACCACTTATAAAACAACTGATGAAAAACTCTTCTGATAATCCAAAGGTTTTATTTGCGAGTTCCTCAAACTTTTCTTGGTAAGTTTTGACAGAAGACCACTGTCTAAGTTTGGTTAACTGCCCCATAGCATCCTCAAAAGCATTATCCCCAAACCTAAGGAGTAAAACCCTAGAAAATGCCCTCCAAGTACGTAGGGTGTGGGATTTCTCAAACCATCGATACCAGTGCATAGCCTTATCCTCCATGTGTAGGGAAGCTAAACGTAATTTCTGGGTTTCGTCTATGGCGTTTAACTCGAAAAATTTCTCACATTTGTAAATCCATGCCTCAGGCTCTTCCCCAAAGAATTTCGGGAAATCTAATTTTGGTTGAAACAGACGAACATGGCCCTGATTCTGATTAGGGTTTGGAAGTAGTGGAGAAGAAAAATTGGAAGTTACCTTTTCTTGAATCTGTTCAAATTTCGAGTTCAGAGTAGTGAGCAGATTCTTGATCCCATCCATCGAATCTTTGAACCCATCCATAGCGGCCGCTTGGTGATCTGTAACATCCGTCAACCGTTGAATGGAGTCGTTGGTTGCATCTGTCAACTTTCGAATCGAGTCATCCAAACGCTTAATCTCCTGCGCACGAGTTTCGGCCATGATTCCTATCCCCCACAGTCAGAGGAACCTGGCTCTGATACCACTGATAAGACTCGACTAAGTAAAGTATTCAAGAATGGAGTTTTATTGCTATATCAAAGAGGAATTACAGAACGAGAGAATTTGAGAGGAAAGGGAGAATTACAGGAGGAGAGAGAGAGAGAATAGAAGCAATAGATTTCGCATCCCCTTCTACCTACGTGATACAACAGATATATCCCCCTCCGCTCCCCTTAACAAACTTCGCTGAAAAAACGGAATTACAAAAGAGAATTATACTTTGCTCCCTATACTATCAGATATTGCACTTATAACCTCCATGCTTATCAAGAGACTTTGTGATGAATCTCATATTAATGTGCAATCAGGATGGTCAATGTAGAATTACTTCGTAAACACTGGGTAATTACTACCTCAACGGGTTGGCAAAGTAGGCATGTGAAAGCAATAAATATTTAACCATGATGGTCGCATGTTCGAATTATACAGAGGTCAACCATCCCAAACCTTAGGACCACTAGGGGTTATGCTGGATCATTACATTCAAGGCCCCAAAATTAGTCGAGACGCACGCTGACCCAACATTCGGTTATTAAAAAAACTGGAGTAATTTTTCTAAAGGCTTTTAAACAATGCTCAATTTAAATCAACAGTAAGTCTGTCTACACATATAAATAGTGTACAGATTTTGTTGTTGAGCCCACCACAGGTCCCACAAAAAAATTCAAACCGTTCATTAAATGTGAAATATTCTTTCAATGATTTGCGCTAAAAATCAGCTCAATATGATACTTCTATGTACTCGATCTAATCATCTAACTTTTCATTTAGATTTTCGAATCATAAAAAGTTAGACGATTGGATCAAGAACCTACAGGTATCGTATTAAGCTGATTTTTTGCAGAGATCCTTTTAAAAATATTTTACATTTAATGAACAGCTCGAATCATTTGTGTGGTAACCATGGTGAGCCCCATAACAAAATTTGTATGTGTGGTTGGCTCTGTTGTAAAATTAATGCTCGGGAAGGACTCCATAATTTCTCTGGGTAACGATAAGAAGAAATCAATGTTGGTGGGCTAGATGTAGAGGTGTTACTCGAAACCAGAAAATCGATCGAAACCGAAAAAATCGGACCGGACCGAATTTTTTAAACCGGTTGAATAATTTCGATTCGATTCCGGTTTATAAAATTTTATAAACCGAAAAAATAATTTCTATCCGGTTTATGTGTTTTAAAAACAGGTTGAAACCGGACCGGTTATATATATGTATAATATATACATATATATATATATATAAACATAGGGGAGGGGTTGAATTTTGAGTTTTTGGTTGATATTTTGTAGTATATATGGTCTAATAAATATCTTTATTATATAAAAACTATTTTTATGGACTTAATTATGTTTTTATGAGTTTTTTTTAATGTATTGGGCTCAAAATTGATCCTTTTTTGATGGGCCCAAACAAAATGGTTGAATTATAGATTTTTTTTTGATATTTTATAGGTTGAATTGTGAATTTTTTGATGTGTTGGGCCCAAAATATGGTTCATAAATGAAAACCGGATAAACCGGACCGGAACCGGTTGAGCCAGTCGAAACCGGAACCGGTTTATCGCAAACGGTTCCGGTTTCTAAAAATCTCAAACCGGAAAACCGGTTTCGACCGAAAAATACACCCAAACCGGTCGAAACCGGACCGTTATCACCCCTAGCTAGATGGGTTTTGATGGAATCAAGCAGGAGTAAAAGTAAAAAGATCGTATCGAAATGATAATGGTACCGACGGGTACCAAAAGGAAAATCCGCGCCGGAACATCTCCGACCACGCCGATTCGAGCCGTCCAAAAAAATTTTAAAAAATTGAGTTGGCCCACGCATGTATATACTAAAAAATAGGGTGTTTGGATCGAGTATCTACGCACGTCAGATGCTGTTGATTTCCACGTGGGCTCACTCGATTTTTTTAAAAAATTTTGGACTAATCGGATCAGCCATCTGGTGGCCGAAGACGGCCCGACGCAACCGTCGATGCATTTTCTCAAAGCTATTGATCGGTACCAATGGCAGGATCATAATTGCACCTTCATTTGTGAACATACAAGTGCGGAGGAGGGAATCGCTTTGTCTCCAGGTGTGGGATCCGTTGCATGATGCGCTTAGGGCGCACAGTAGCCACCAATGCTATTTAATTTAAAAGGATATGGTACTGTGAAAAATATGGATAATGTTTGCGAATTTTATGCTCTCTTTTTTTTTTTTTTTTATAAAAACCTCGGAAAACTTATGAGCACAACGCTTAATTTTTACAAACCAATTATCATTCTCATCGTCTCTAGCAGGGCCCAATTTAATAGTTGGCCGCTGAGAGATCTCGGGACTTGACTGCCAAACCAACGTCCCTTGAGTAATTTGTGATTTATCCTTGTGAGGTAAGGGGCCATTGCTTCACCTAATCTAACCTCATAATGTAGTACAGGCCTATGGGATATGACGAAAGACACTGATTTTGAAGGGGAAAATAAACAAACAAACAATCACTTCAATTTATGATTTTGAGTCCAGATAATTGGATGAATTGGATTTATGGTGTGAGCATGTGGACCCACTAATAAGTTTTCCAAAACAATCATAATAACAATAATGATGAAGAGGTGAATCTTGTTATTATTGCATAACAGAATTCCAAAAGGTAGTCCTTTTCGTTTGGCTTTTTACTGTATTTTTTATTTCGGCAATTTCACGTACTTTTACCGTACATTTTAGCTGAAAAGGTTCGTACCAAAAGAAAGATGTCCGCGTTTCTGTCACAAGTATAGCCACAATTTAGGATTGAGAAATCCTATAGTGAAAGGTTTTGCAAGATATTTTATGGGGCGCATACGGGTTATCGATTTTAATAATAAATGATTGAGATATGATTTTTAATTATAATCGGTTATCGATTTTAATAATAAATGATTGAGATATGATTTTTAATTATAATCGATAAGAATCATTTATTACCTGTCATAATTGATTTTTAATGTAGACCATTGATTAATGAGATCAACGGCTGTGTGCCGCCCTACATAGGAATGTACTACAGCACCCCCGGATCCCACAATTTATGTCATGTGAAAGTCATTATTTCCATCCGAAACCAATTGCTAATCACAATTTCAAACACACACACACACACAAACAAAGGAATGGATGATGCTGCCAAGCAGCACTTTGCAGAGCGGGTGCAGACTGCAGAGCGGCCGATTTAACCGTTAATCTTGACAATCGACATCTCGGATCTTAACCGAGTAATGGACGATTCAGATTTGGAAATACTCATATTCAATCAAAATTGTCTATATTAAGATAAACGGTTGGATCGGCTGTTCTGCATCCGTTTTGTAGGGTGCTGACAAAAAGGTGAAAATAACAAAAGTGACATGACATAAGCAAAGATATAGAGGCTCACTTGAGCTATAACATGAGCAATTCTCTAAAAAACAGGCAAATAGCATAACATTTTCAGTGATACAGTTACTGTCCAAAACGTAATGTATCCTAGCGATAAGCGAGTGATGCGGGCGTGCTAAGACTGTGTCATGGTCTAAACGGACAGGGAATCATAGTACGGTAGCACCCTATTTCCGACTTCCATTGAAACGAATGCGTCACAACCCTTTAGGAAGGGCAATGAAAGTTGGTTTGATGATGCCTTACTCGTGAAGGACTTAATAATTTAGTGAATAACAACAATGAAACAAGAAATAAACTAAATCCCCTTGTATTACCGTGAATAAAGTGACAAAGTACATGAAAAGGACAAGGACTTTCTAATATCGGAATTAGAAGTCATCCACAAAAAGGAAATGAACAAAGTGCTAAAAAGATAAAATGCTGAGAAGCTAAAAAATGGAATTTGATTGATGAGGCGAAAGCCCAAAACGGTCTCGTGTTCACCACAGCATTGAACTTCTCTGGGACCTAAAACGGTCTCGGGTTCACGGCCCTAACATCACAATGGTTCTGGACCAATTGATACTGGCTCGATAACCCTGATGAAAACCTGGAAACAACTGAGCCTCTCCTACAATGGCCCAGAACACTTAGAACCACCCATTAGCACCGGTTTTGCCGAAACTGGGTATAAACAGATACACTAGAAGTATACATACCTCCATTCCATTTTATCCCACCTTGGTTCAGTAGCACTTTGACTACCCTGGATTTCGATTTGGTAACAGCCGCCATGAAGTTCATCTTCTTTTATTTGGCTGGAAATTAAAGCGGGGCATGGCTGGTTGGTGTAGCAGTCCCAGATGATTCAGTCAACAGAGTCGTTCTCCTTCAGCGTTCGCCAGGACCACCTTTATTAAGGTAATGAGTCGTTCTCCTTCAGGAATACAGCATCGTACTTGATCCGTCGTTGTAGATAGAGTGCATCATTCAGAGCCTTCATCTTCATTCCAAGAAATACACGGGTTGGGTCGACAGAGCTGTATCTGTCCTACGGCAACGTCAACGTCATATCCTTAAGAGGAGCTCAGCTATCTAAACCCAAATAAAAAACACTGGAAATGACAAGGCATACCGACTAAACTATTGGCAACAGGAAAAAATATAAATGCAATCAAATATGTAACACATACAGAATGAGCGCAGAAAAATAATCGTCTGATCACAATGAAGGGTATCAGATCCTGAAGTTATCGACTTGAAAAAGGCCCCTCAAAGAAAAACTTGGTTTCTTACCAGCTAGGCCGCCACATTCTACCGCCCGTGAAATTGTAACAAGATTTAACACATACCTGTAAACTAGGTACATAACATAGTATATGTTCTCATTTCTAAATCCATAGAACTCATGAAAACAAAACTCAGACTTTCATATAATGTCGACGATAACATTAACATTTTCTTCCTATACCCTCCCTCAATCAATTTACAACAACTGCAATTTTCAAACAAGTACTATATCTCTGTATATCAGAAGGAAATAAGAAGGGGAAGTGACCATATCATCTTTTCTTGTTGCTTATCAAAACAATAATATGACTTATAGTCTTATACCATCCCTTTCAGAAGATTGCCTGGTTCAACGCTCTTCACAGGCAATTTATTTGGCTTCTGAGTGCTTGTTCCATGCTTTAATTTGAGAAACGCTAATCACCTGTTCCTCTTCCAACATTAGTATTCATCATTTGTACGTGCTGACAATTTCGTATGATTCAACCCTCCCACGCTTTCTTATTCTTCAGCAGGGTAGGGAACAATCCAGTTTTTACAAAGACTAACAGGAGCAAGGGGAAAGGCAACAGGTGCCCATCTGAGACCCAAATCCTTGATTGGTAAGATGCCAACCAAGTAGACACCCAAGAGGCCTAATTGCCCAGATAAAACAAATAAAAGCGCAGAGCCCAACACTTATAAGGCCTAAAAGTCCAGATAAAACAATAAACACAATTGGGACACAACCCAAACACCTAAGAGGCCTAAAAGCCCAAATTAAGGGGTAAACCCAACATTAAAGCCCAAATCCCAAACCCTAACAGAACTCAAGCAGCCACCGTGCCTTCCACCTGTTGTAAAAACTCGACCACCACCACTGAGCTGCCAGCCAACAGACTCACCGCTGCCGCCTCGCAAAGCCGTTAGGCCAGAAGATCGATCTAAACCCAGGGGAAGAGACCGGTGGAGACAAGCAAGCCTCGCCACGGCCCGAGATCAACCTCGCCGTTAAGCAGAGACCAGTAACCCCAACAGGTAAAACCGGCGGCCAACCAACAAGGCAGAAAAGACAAAGCCCAGGAGCAGCGAGGGCCAACAAAGAAGAAGGAGAACATCCCACATGAGATCGGAAAGGGAGAGGGGGTGTCGCTCTGGAAATCAGACGCCGGAGCCGACAGCGCCGCAAACATCCCAAGCGCCGTGAACACACCATATATCACATGTCCCAAAAACGATCGGAGAAGCCATCGGCAACGTAGACCACCGCATCAAATCGCCAGAGAACCAGTTGCAATTGATTCCGATATCACTCCCACAGTCCCTATACTATTTGCCAAGTCATCGTGCATTACTCAGTCGCTTTAGAAAGAAATATTTACAAGAAAACTAATCTTGGATTCTACCATGAAGTTGATGTACATTATCAGATATCCAAATACTGAATAGAGTACAAAGCCAGCAAGGGTAACATTGTTTATCATAATGATGTCCATCGTAATCTAGTACCTAATGAATAATCGACAAAATTTATTCAGACATGAATAAAACCTGCCATGCAGGCATGTAAACTTTCAATATCATTTCTATGGTGAAAAAACCAATTTGATGTATAATACATGTTAGTATGTTACAGTAATGCTGAGTCTTTCGAAAACCTCTCATCTATGTGATGACTTCAAAGTGCTTGAAGGAACAACGACCAACTTCTGCTGAAATACCTGAAGAAGAAAGAAACATTAGCGGTTTAAATAAATGAACGTTAGTTATTTCTTTCATATGAATAAGCATCAGGTTGAAAGTCAAGCAAGTTACCGCCCTAAACTGTTCCAACTCTTCTGTTAGTTCTGCCTCAATGTCCTCTGCTAGAACTTGATCATCACCAGGTAATAAGGAGTGGTCTCCAATTGGACCGAGAATCTGCAGTAGATATTCAGGTCAATGCAACAAGGGGTAGAGCAGTAATCAGCTATCTTTGCATGCCATTAAACATCTCAAATATGAAAGTACAGGGCCTGCAGACAAGGAGCCACAATATCAAAGGAAAAGATCCCTCCAACTTCCCGTTCACCCCTAGAGTAACCTTTTCGTCTCCATCACAAGATTCAAAACACAGACTAACTTAAATGAATCGAGGTCGTCCCTTATAAGTTATAATACTATCGATGACTCTAAAAATAAGAGAAGTACGACAAAACCAAGCTCATTATAAAACTACATACCATCAAATATCAATCTCAATCACAAAAAGTGTAAATAAAATTCTAACGCAAGTCAAACAATTTTGAGGTAATAAAAAAACAACTTTTGTGGTTGTTTCAATGCACACAACTTTCACTAACTAAATACAACAAAGAAATAGATGAACAGCCGTGTCCAGGGAAACTCAAAGAAATTAGTTTAAGAAACAGTAGGAATAACTTTCCGCTCTTCCTTGAGGGAAAAAGAGAGAGTACGTTTTCTGTGACAGAGATGATGTTTAATAAATGTTTTAGCCACTCCAACATAAGCTGCCTCTCTTAATGACAATCCAAATAGCTGAAATATCATGAAGGTGAACCACGAATCTTCCCTAACAAAAAGCAACAGTTTGCAGAAGAATTAATATTAAGTAATGTTAGACCATAGAACATAAATGCGAATTAGTATTTTTTGGCCTCCGGTGCTTTATAAATTATATATCAGTAAGTGATGCCTAAAAAGTCAAACTTGCATGAGCTTCATCAAATAGTTAACTTGAATACATGAGCAGAACTAGGAAAATTGTCGATTGTCTAACTACACACAGAAATTTACCAGTTTGAAACCTTCTTGAGAATGTGAAAACTCCACGACTTCACTATTGCTGGACAGACACTGCTTTACTAGAGCAGAAACACGTATAATTGCACACAGGATTCTAAATTTATGCTTGACCTGAAATTATAAGAACAATAAACAGTTAAAAAGGCATATAGAGACTGAACTAGGGGATTATGCTTTCAGGAGACACATTTATACCTCCTTGGTGAATCCCTGCAGAGATTGATGATCCAACGTCGGAAATTTCTTTCTGTGATGTCTAGCAAGCAAGGCTATTATCTGAAAACTACTGATAATCAGAAATCATCATAAGTACTATTAAATCTATTACCTCAACGTCCGCAGCATAAGTACTATAATGCTAATAATCAGAAATCATCATAAGTACTATTACCTTAACCTCCGCAGCATCATAGCCCTGTAGATCACTATTCTGTTACAATTGTGAAAAAATGAAAATAAGAGTTCCTCTCAAGTCTTTGCCATCAGTAGAATTCACAATACATATTCTTGGGTGCTACTGCTATCTTTCACAACAGTAAAATTACCCAAATTTTGGCAACCAGAAAATGGAAGCCTGGCACTCTTTAATATGTACAACTAATAGTTGCACATTACTAGTTTCAAAGCTCAATTATCTAAGTGTTACATATTAAGGAAATATGAGTATCAGAAACACTGCAATAATCTTAACATCAATAAAAGATTTTGAAACAACTCCCTTTACATAATACACTAATATAATATGATTTCTCTATGTAGACTGACTCCCTAGATTCATATTTAAGTACGTTCAGTTCTTGAATTGCTTTCACAGGTTCACCAATATCTGAATTCCATAATTTTTCCGGTTATGTCTTAACTTCAAGATATGCAAAGACAATCCTTAAATGCATACCCGAAAAAGACTACGACGAAAGGGATGCATATTGCATACCATGATGATACTGCAAGACTTCTTATGGTAACCTTTTTTTCCACCGAACACTCCAATATTGTGAAGTAAACAAGCAGCTTCAAGATATTCAATATCCTTGTCATCTAAGGAACAAGAAAGTTTGTATTGACTACCACCAACTTCATTCCATTTCCTTACTCCTTCAAACATCTCCTGTTACATTAATAAAAATAACCACCAATTCCACTGTTAAATGCCTTCAATTAAACTAAAACATTATCATTTGCATATTCACAATGATTCAAAATAACCTGAAAATACCTTCGCAATTCCAGCACACAGTGCAGCAGATTTCATCCTCTTCTTGTCATTAAACCTAGCTGCGAGGCGCACTACAGAACTCCACCGCATATTTGCACTCAAATAGAAATCACCAAATACACCAGCTAGAAATTCAGCAATCACACCTTCCCCCAACGCATACCCAGAAATCTCCATCTCCTCAATTCCCAGCATCCCGAATATTTCTTCCAATAACACAGCACCTGCCACAATAAACTCTGACCGCCTCTTTGAAAACCCCTCTATCTTAACCTTCCCTCCCACTCCCCCTCCCTCCCCACACAACTTCCCAACAACCTTCCCCAACTCCCCTCTCCTAAACTTCCAATCTAGCTTATACCCTTTCGAAAACCCCACATCACTCACCAATCTCTCACAATACCCACTAAAAATCGCCTCCTCAATAGCCCGAATCGTACCCGACGACCCCATAACAATTTCAAATCCAGTTCCACCAATCTTTTCCACCAGCCCGGATTCTCTAATCACTCTCCGAATGTGCTCTCGCATTTTTCCGATTTCATTCGTCCTAACGTATTCTTCCGTTAACACTACATGCCCTAATTTCAACGAATTCGCATAAAGGACTTTACCTTCTCTGCCTATCACGAACTCAGTCGATCCACCTCCGATATCTATATCAAGCACTGTTTTGTTAAACACGGGGTGGAACTGCAACACTCCTAGGTATACAAGCCGGGCCTCTTCCTCGCCCGACACGACGTCGATCTCGAGCCCCAGGGTTTGGCGGACGGTGCGGAGGAATTCGGCTCGGTTGGGGGCCTCGCGGAGGGCGGAGGTGGCGACGATGCGGGTGTGGGAGGGGGGGACGGAGTGGGAGAGGAGGAGGTGGTGGAATTTTTCGAGGGCGGTTAGGGCGCGGTGTTGGGAGGAGAGTGAGAGGGTGGAGGCGGAGGAGGAGGTGGAGCGGCCGAGGACGACGGGCTCTTTGAGTTGGAGGAGGGGGAGGAAGCGGCCGGTTGTGGGGTCGGCGCGCACGATGAGGAGTTTGAAGGAGTTGGTGCCGAGGTCGGCGGCGGCGAAGAGGTTGTTGGTGGTGGCAGTTGGGAGATTTGCCGCCATGGTTTGGCTTTGGCTCGTTAGGTTTTTTTTTTTGGTGACTTCACTTGTAGTCCAACACGTAATTAAACTCGCTGTTGCCAAACACGAGATTCCACTGGGAGGTTTTACTTCAAAGAAGAACGCGCATCTACAAAGTGCGACGTTCTGCGGAATTAAGCTCGCAGGTTCGGACGGGAGGTTATACTTGACAAACTCGCAACTGTAAAACACGAGGCCTAGTTCAAAGTCATTTCCACGTCAACCTCCCTCGCCAACTGAGTTATTTATGAGAGCAACTAATCGCAACCGTCTAAAAGTGTTATTTATAGCTAGTTTGGATGTTAATGAAATTTTCCCAAAAAAGATTTTTAACTAATATTCGAACAGTCCAAAACACTTTTGGACAATTACGATTGGCTCCGAAAACAATGCAGCCGTTAAAAAGGTTTCTCTCTTTTCTGTCAAAGTCGTCCCGAAGTCAATCTCGCGAGATCCATCAAACTTTCAAACGCGAGTTCAAAAGTCGCGTCTTCCAACGCTTAACCTCGTTCCATGCATCTTCCCCCCGATCTTCCTCGCAACACACACCAAATCCATCGCCATCAACAAGGTACACGCGATTTGTCTTCTCAAACTTCCCACATTCGTTTGGTTGGTGGGCTTGGATTTTACTACTACTACTATTCTAACTTTGATACACTTCTACTTGTGGCGCTTTATGCTGTACCTTTCCACTTTTACGCGGTTGTTGTTCCCTTTGGTTGAAATTTCGTTTTCAGTATCTCAACTGGCTATATAATTAATTACTGTAAATCTCAAGTTTTAACACAATAAAACGTGTATGGGGTTTTGGATTTTTCCTGTTTTTCAGTTGTTTTTGTGCATTGTGTGGTTTTGACTGGTGTGATTAACGCGTTAGCCTTCTTGGTCTTTTTCTAATTTATCAATTGAAGCTTCGATGTGCTTTCCTTGTAATGTGGGGTCACTTTCAGCTTCTATTTATAGCATGCAAGCTGGGCAGTTTTCGCTAACCAAATTTTGAATTTCAGAAATCTCAGTTTTCTTTTTTTTTTTCAAACTTGTTAACCATTCAGTTTGCTGGTACTTTGATGGTACTGAAACGGGCTTCTAGTGATTGGGAAGATGGTGATGGGTCTGAAGCTCCGCGTCACGAGTCCAAGCGCCGGCTTGCGTTTACAAGGTGGGTGGTTTTGTAATAAGTAGTTTTCCGGTGTCGATTTCGTGCTTCTTTTTTTTTAATTTAAAGCTGTCTTGGTATGTGCAGGGATGTTACAGATGTGTTGAAAGGATTTTCTCTGGATGAATTCATGACAAAGTTGGAACCCTTTTTCAGGAAACTGGTAGGATTCTTTCTCCATTCTTGTAGCCTAAATCTTTGTTTTCTTAGTAACCTTGGCTTCTACTATTTTAAATGCTTCGTACAGCAAGTTGTTGTGAATTTGTATGATCTTGATTGAGTAGTTTTAGATATTTGTTTTCTCGAGTTGAAGTTTGGACTTTTAGACTAACTAGTTGTGGGTTTCTGGGAATTTTTCTCATGAAGGATATTTTTTTTTGGGTAATTATCTCATGAACAAGGATGGAATCGGGGGGTCTAGTGGCGGCGACCGCCACGACAAGAATTTAGAAAATCCAATTATTATATGTAAAAAAAATAATTATGCCCAACTTATATAGTCTCGCCACTACTTAATTTTTTTAGTATATATTTCGCCATTACTATGGTAAAATCCTAGTTCCGTCCTTGCTCATGAAGGATATTGTATGTTCACTTTCTACATATGTTCTCTTTACTGGCTATGGCGGACGTGAGTGAACAGTACCAAACATATTATTATATGTTGTATGTTGACAAAGTTTTCTTCACTTTTCTTTTTTCGTTTAACTACTGGGGGAATGAATCTGTTTAGGATTCGTGATTGCAAAACTGACATCATTGCTTTTTTTACCATTACTAGTTTTCTTATGTTGGATCTCCATGTTCTTTGTCTGGTAGGTGCGGGAGGAAGTGGAACGCAAGATTCTACTCTCTTCTCATGCCTCTCCGAGGTAAGTTCTTTGTGCCATTTAATTGTTTTGCAATCTTTTAGGTGCCATGAGATTCTTGTTGGTTATTGACAAGTTTTAGTCGAGAAGAAATAGGAATGGATTGAACTTTAATTATCGGTTATTCTGAGCTGGGGCGGCTACAAGATTTTAAGTCACCGGTGACAAAAAAGTATAACATAATATTTTGCATACACGACACTATATATATAAAAGAAAAGATACTTATTTGGGTTAACTTATTGGGCATAGTTTATTTACTTATGTATGTTTTGTTGAGCTATATGATCTACTTACTTACAAATTTTATCAAATTTTCATTTAGTCTGGTTGTTTCAAGCAATCTAGTGCAGACAATATGAAAGAAATATCAAATTATATTTAAAAAAATATACTCCCTCCGTCCCGATTTGTTTGTCCCTTTTCACTATTTGGGATTTCTTACAAAATTATCTATATGTTTCAATTTATAATTTTTTTATTTGCAATATGGATATTATTTGATAGATTTCAATTATATCTAAAATATGATGTTTTCGAAATTATGTAAAACATTATAAATTGTGAGATATAAATAAGTTTTTAAAAGACATGTATGTCGAAATTGGACAAACAAACTGGAACAGAGGGAGTAAATTTTTAGTGCATAACCCTCTGAAAGCATAGTGCAGCTGCCCATGATTCTGAGCGGATTTGCCGAAGTCATGTAGTGTTTTCTGTCCTGGTTCAACTTTATTTTCAGTTGTGTTTCTGGTTTCCTTTTAACGTTTTTCTCCGGGATTTCTAATTTCCAGTCTGAAACTTCATGTGAACTTGTTGCAGATCATTACTTAATCAAGTGGAACCATCTCATGCAAGGAACTGGCAATTGCAATTTGCTGATGGATTGCCCTCTACCCTGTTTACGGGCAGCAAGATAGAATCTGAGCATGGCAAACCAATTAAAATAGTTCTACTTGATGCTATTTCCAAGAACATCATAACATCCCTCACTCTGTCTTCAATTAAAGTTCAAATTGTGGTCCTTAATGGTGATTTTGGGGTTGATGATGAAGAGGATTGGACAGAGGAGGAGTTCAATGCAAATGTTGTCCTTCAAAGAGAAGGGAAAAGGCCGTTGGTGACTGGGGAACTAGTAGCTACATTGAGAGGTGGAGTTGGTTATATCGGTGATGTCAGCTTTACCGATAACTCAAGCTGGATAAGAAGTGGAAGGTTTAAATTAGGAGCTAGAACTGTTTCCACTGAATTGAGAATTAGAGAAGCCAAAAGTGAAGCCTTTGCGGTGAAAGATCGCCGTGGAGAGTGTAAGTCGTTCTTTGACTCTGATTTGTCTTTCTTTTCACGAATAACTCAAAAAATTTGGCTCATTCGGTTAACTAATGATGACACAATTACAATTAGACATCTTGAACAAAATTCTAACAAACTTTCCCCATTTGATAATTTGAACATTGGGAATACTCTTGTTGGACTGCTAATGCTCTCTCCTTCACACCTCTTGGTTCTACTGAGGCTAATTTATAAGTTAAACCTTCAAATAACTATAGCCATTATAATTGCAAGACTGAGACGTGATTTTCTATTCAGTGTACAAAAAGCATCACCCTCCAAACCTCAGCGATGAAATATGGCGCTTGGAAAAGATTGCAAAAGATGGCCAGTTCCATAAACGGTTAGCTAGCACGGGAATTACCACAGTTAAGGAGTTCCTGTGTTCCTATTATCGTGACCCATCTTCGCTACGCAATGTAAGAGGAGTTTTATTTATTTATTATTTATTTTCCTGTGTTCTTAACACTCCAGTTTGCTATTGCCTTTCGTTGAACTGAAGTTATATGTTTGTATAAGTAAACTGGTTGTTGGGGTGTCCATCTAACCTCTTGCCATGTATACTGTAGATACTTGGTGGTGGGGTCTTAAACAAGACTTGGGAGAAAATCGTAGAACATGCTACAGCCTGTGTTCTGGATAATAAGCTGTACATGTACCCTAGGGATGAAGAAAGGGTTGGAATCGTGTTGAACTCCGTTTTCAAGGTTGTAGCAGCTGTTTTTGATGGCCAAATTTATGAGCCTCTGGATAAGCTCAATGTATTGCAGATGGTGCGTATTCCTTGCCTTATTTTATTTTTTTATGAAACCTTCCTTGCAGTTTTTTTCCAAAACCTAGTGACGGATCTTTTCTTTGAAAGTTACTCTTCTTTTATTTGTTTGATTCGTGCATGAACATGTAAAGATTAGACAACAGGCTAATTTACTTCTCTATTTTTTCCAAAATCTAACAAGTTTTTTTCCCAATTTCATTTAGTCAACATACCCTTCATCTTAGTTTCTATTTGGTAGTTGTTTGTTTTGCCCAACATTTATCGTTTCTTCGCCTCCTTGATGTTTTCCTTTTTAACCAGATGAAAGTATTAAGCAAGCTATGATGGGTAAGACTTTCTGTATAATTCTAGATTATTACAGCTTTTTAAAAATAAAATATTGATAAATTGAAATGCTTTATTTGAAAGAAAAAGTCTTTTGTAGAGTGAATTATTACCTTACGTTTTAGTTCTTCCTTCCAATGCGTGCAGTCTTAAAAGGGTCGCAACCATTCGTTCTCCACATAATTAAGCCTCTCACTCTAGGAGTTCTGAAGTTTTCACCTTCACTAACTATTTCGTGATGCCAGGTGCTAAATTGTTAGCAAGTTCTCACCCATTACTAGTTCGTTAGGGGTAGTTGTTCCCAGTTTATTGTTTTTCATTTAGGTGAATTTCATTTCCATTCCTGCAGTAATCATCATCTTGCATTTTAGTCTTTAGTTGCTGCCTTCTGATTCAGTCATTCAAATGTGGTCAACTTCTCTGATTTGTTAACAGGGGTTGGTGGAAAATTTGAAGAGACGCGCTTATAAAAATTTGGATGACTTGGTTCCTCTTGACGAGTCCCCAGTTTTTGGACCTGGAACAGTACCAGCAAGTCTGCAGCCTATTTTCTTGCCAGGGGCGCACCAAGGTATGATACTAACATTTTTCTTTCCTTCCTTGGCTTTCTAAAGAACGTAGTTAACGGAAGGAATTCCTTTAGCGGGTGAACAATAAGCAATTCATTCTCTCTTCCCGAGTTCATTTGTGGGTTTGGAAAGTGGGCTACTGGGCACATGACAGCTTGCAAAGGTTGGTCAAGCGTGCAAAGTTTTACCCCCAACTTAACACAACAGATAATGATCACTGATAACAATACCCTTGGACTTATATCGGCATTGGACTGACAAATAGCAGAACTTTAACCTGCTATTTGTTATTGGCACAAAAAGGTCCGTAGGTGTGCCTCATGGTGATTTACTTTCTTCTTATTGGTATATGTTCTGGCTATGTCACAGATGTTCTAAATTGTCGGCTAAATCCTCTTCAATGTTTGATGATTCACTTTCATGATTTTAGTTACCAGTTTGTGGCTCTTGTCTTTCTAACTACCTAAACACCACATTCTTTTTTCAGATCAGCAAAAGATGCAGCTAGCTTCCAATCAAGGGGAAACTTCACTACCATATTTTTATGATCCACAAAATCAATTTCAACTCGAAGTTTCAGTGGAACAGCATAGTCAACCAATGCAATTGTTCACTCCGACACCAAGCCATGGTTTGATGTCAACAGATTCTTATTCTGGCCCCTACTGTGGGGGAAACAGTTGGGCTCCTGGCGAGTCTCTTGGGCCACTCATGCAGATTGGCCATCAAACTGCTAACGAAAGTTTTCAAATAGGAACACCTACTTGGGGAGCAGATAGACTGTTCTTTTCTCCAAGTAATCAAGCAGTTGGGTTTCTTTCTTCAGATTTTCGCTTTGACATAACAAGGAATGGAAAGCCTAAATTAAGGTGGCGTATGGTTCGAGCTGTCATGAAGTGGGGAATAACTGTTAGGCGGGTTGTGGCTGCTAAAAAATGACAGAGCTTGTTTGCGTGAATTTCCTAAAACAATAGTATTTGTGAAAGTGTCCATAAGTTTAGGAGAGATGTTTCCCCCGAACAGGTTAGTCTAGTTTCTAGTCTTTTCTCAGCATCCAAGTGCAACCAAAAGGTTACTCTGTACATAAGAAGTTGTGTGAAGTCTGTGTTTTGAGTCATACCAGATGTGGCTGCTAAAGACAATCTCAGCCCATCGGTAGCTAGATCACGAGTGTAGTCCTATTAGAACTTAGGAGGTAACCGTCTCAGCGTCTCGGGTCTCCTGTCTGTCAGTTTAGTTATGTGGCTAATATGCCTGTAGACATTTCATTTCCCCAATCAATAGCGAGTTACGTTTTTCATGAATATAGCATGCAGTGATCTTCACATCAGTTGTTCCTACATTAGGATGATCCAGAGATTTTCATTGTATCAATATTGTACTTGTAGATGTATTTTCCTTCATTATTGAAGTTGTCATGACCGGCCGATCAAGCGGTTAGTTTCTCGTTCTCAGTTTCTCATTAGACTCGATTATGAACGCATCTTGACCTACTTTGGATTTTTATGTTCCATTCTTATAATTTTTCCAGAATGTAAGAAACGCAGACGATATACAGGGTTAGGTTTTCGTGGTCGTCAAGATCTGAATCTTTAATCTCGATGGACTTGGTCAATCACCGGACTATAACTAGTTCAGCTGCAAGTTCGACTCATTTGCTTTGTATTCTGACCTCCCTAAAGCTCCATTTTTCAGTCATTTCTTGGTTGTTTTGGACTTTAATTAGATTGCAAGTGAACTGTTTTCAGAGTGTAACAACTTTATTTTTGCTGCACGATGGGAGAAATTTTTCAGTGTCAGGTGGGCATGGCCACGTGGTGTTGAGCACGCATCTCAGTAATCCAAACGTGTTTTGGACAGCCCAGATCTGCTTGAGCTTGAGGGGGTATTTTGATAATTTTACACTAAAACATTACCCAAACAAACATGGGCCGTCCAAAACACGTTTGGACGGCCGAAATGGTATCGGCACCATGTGGCCCATGCCCGCCCAGCACTGAAAAAACTTCTCGAATGTTAGGAGTTAATGAGTAAGTAGATTACAATTGAGATTTCGATGTTCTTCCATCAGCTCGAACCGGAACCAAAATGAACAAACCACTTCAGACAGTTTGGGAATAATATGGAAAGTAAATTTTGCTTTGTCATCATCGAATGAGTTATTCAGAGCAGCGCGTGTATTATTAGCCTCTTGTCAGCAAAATCCTTCACCAAACCAAAATTTGTTTTCAAGATGAGACCTCAAATTAACATAAACTACCCCAGTCCGTCCCTAAATAAATGTTCGGTTCGCAAATCTAGACTTTTGAAACTTTTTTCACAGCCTAAAAGAACTCATTGATATCTATTGATTTGTGGAAAAAAAATTTGAATTTTTTAACTGATAAAATGTATTCTTTTAGAGACCTAGATTTGCAGTCCGGATATTTTTTTAAGGATGAAGGGAATAATTTATTTTGTTCTTTTTATCAAGAGAGATACAAGTTAAGGGGCAAATAAACAATTTGTACATGATTAATCCACGCGTGTTGCGTCCATATGAATTTAATTCAAACTTAACTTATATATGAGAAATTTGTCTTTATTTGAATTTTTTTTGCATTTGTTAGTTTTGCGCCAAAATTTTGATGGCTATTGATTCGTCTCAACGAGAGAAATTGGAAAAGTAAAATTTATTTACTTTTACCTAAGTATTTTAAGAAATAACCATTTTTTAAAGTGACTTTTTGCGCTTAAAAATGTTCCCTCCGTCTATTTTTAAGTGTTTTGTTTCGTAACCCCAACTTATTAAAAAGACATCATTATTATATCTTTCACGTCAATTTTTTCCTCCATTTTTCCTACTTATCCATCATCATTACACTTTTACTCACCAACTTTTTATAATGGAATCTACTTTTAGAGACAAAACAAACAAACAATGTACTCCACTTTTACCCACTAACTTTACAAAATGAACACTTATTAAGGGACAACCCAAAATGAAATACTGGACTCTAAATGAGGGACGGAGGGAGTAGTTATTTCTCAAAATAAAAGTGATTTTTTTTTTACTTTCTGATTCGTCTTGTCGAGACAAATCAATACTCCACAAAAGTTTGGCACAAAACTAACAAATGCGAAAAAAATTCAAATAAGGACAATTTTCATATTTAAGTTAAATTTAAGTTAAGTCCATAAAAATTAAGGTATCAGTTTTAATTTAATTTCAATTCCAGAACCATAACCACACCAATAAATTATAGTGTAATTTGCACTTACACCATCTGTACTATCACAGATTTGAAGATACACCCTATGTATCTTCAAATTTAAGCACTTACACCCCTTTACTTTGAAGTGAAAGAAGGGGAATTTGCACCCCCTGCATTTTTACGTAGAAAGGGTACAAGTGCTTAAATTTGAAGTATGAGAACGTATTTTCAAATCGGGTGATATTACACCCCTAAATTCTAACCAAAATGCTAGAGGCACGTCATCCCAACCACACCTCAACCACACCCTCTCACATACAGGCGGGTCCCACTGAAATGGGACCCACTTGTATGTGAGAAGATATGGTTGAGGTGTGGTTGGGGGTGATGTGCCCCTAGCACTACTCAAATTCTAAAATCAATCCCCACAGGTTGGCCTAATGGTTAAACCCTAACTTATTTGGGATTAAACCATATGGAGCATTTGCTCCAAGTTTAAGTGGGGGCTCCGGAAATGGAAGGTAAATTTATGGCCTCCTGAGATTAATCAACCTAGACAACTGGTTATAAAGAAAAAAAACTAGAATCAGGCCAATCAAAACAGTTTGGTTCGCGGTTTACCGATTTTTTCCCTGAACGAGCTGTCCTATGGTGCTATAAGGTGGCTGATTCGATCGTCTATTTCGATAATGGACTACTCAAATCAATAGAACCTCCAATTAAATTCAAACCATCCACGTCTGACGGCCGGATTAGCTGCTTTACATGTCCCCACTACAGGATTTCCATTTTCCCCACATTAGTGCCAAATCGATGGCACAACCCGTAATTTCCAAAGTATTCAGGGAAAATCAAGTAATGCCACAAGGAAATATCTAGCTTCCAAAACCTCTCGAAGCTTCTTCCACGCGTCAGGTCAGACTCTCTCTCTCTCTCTCCTCCAATTACAAATCTCCCCCGGATATTTTCGCCAGGGCACTCATAAAAGTTGATTTAACCTTAAAAACCGAATTGAAACCCCTCCCTGTTCTTTCATTTTCTCTCTCTAAAAAAATCAACCCACCTACGCCTATGGTAGATTTATAGCGGTAGTTACATCTTCGTCCTTAAATAAAAATCTTTCTACTTTTCCCCAGAGAAAAGCGCGCCCTGCCATGGATCGAGAGGGAGGATCCAACGGATCCAGCTACTACTCCGTCCTCGGTGTCCGTCAGGACGCCTCCTTCTCCGACATTCGTTCTGCTTATCACAAACTTGCTCTGGTAAACCCCTCCTCCTATTTCCTCTCCCCTTAATTATTGATTGCTGCTTAAAAATACTACTCCTAATAAAGTCGTCTAATTTAGTGTTGAAGAGTTTGACAGCTTTATAAAATGATGAGCTTCTTGTCAAAAAAATAAAATAAAATGATGAGCTTAATTCAGCGGTACGACGGTTGAAATTTTGCCAAAACAGCGCCAAATTCGCGTGTGCTTGTCTATGAGCCTCGTGAAAGCGACTTTTAATCATACCGTATCTCAGAGTACTATAATTTGCTAGAGCGATGATCAGGATCAAGAGTGCGGTGCAAGTATTGTGAGAGCATTTTGAAGGATTATGTGGCACATAGTGAATTTGTGTAAGATGTAATGTATTCTTATATGTATGTTCGTTGACTTGGTGGTGTATGGTGCAGAAATGGCACCCGGACAAGTTGAAGAAGAATCCGGCGGTGGCCGGAGGAGAAGCCAACCACCGGTTCCAGAAGATTCAAGAGGCCTACTCAGGTGTCGTAACGGAATTTGTTTTTGTTTTACGTGTTTTTTTGTTGTTATTTCAGTTCGTTTTTGTAATTCGAAGAATTGACGGAGTCAATGATGGGCCGTTCGGTTTCTGTTTGCAGTGTTATCTGACGAAAGCAAGAGATCAATGTACGACGCTGGGGTCCTCGATCTATTCGACGAAGACGAAGTAAGCAAATAGTAGAAATTCCGATAAGAAAATCTCCGTCGTTTTCTGATGCGACATTTACGTTATGGATCCGTAATGTTGGGAGTAATTTTGGAACAGGGAATGGGTGATTTCATGCACGATCTGATGAAGATGATGGACAATAACAAAGTCTCGGCCGAGGTACGGTATTTCGCAAATTTTGGGTTGTGATTACGCAGACAATTTGGACTGAGTTAATTACTCCGTATTTTAATTTAAAGAGATTTCCGGACGGAGGGAGTATTTTAATTTAAAGAGATATAGCCTGTATTCCATTTGGCCTGAATTACTTGGTATTTTTGTTTTATAGGATTCAAGTTTAAATTTTTAAAATTAATTATTGTGCCAACCAAAAAAGTCTAAAAAATAAACAATCATGACTTCTCCATTTGCGCTTTTTCTTTTGTTAAAATTTTTGTTCTTATTTAACTTTTTTTTGCGCTTATTTGTTTTGTGCTCATTTTTTTTTTAACTTTCCGATTTGTCTCGAAAAGTAAAAAAAAATTTACTTTTATCCAAATATTTTGATCAAGGTCCACTTTTAAGTTCAAAATGTCAAATTTTTTGATTTTTTAGCTTAAAAGTGATCCTTATTCAAAATATTTGGGTAAAAATAAATTTATTATTTTTAATTTTTTGATTCATCTCATCGTCAAAAAAGAATTGACGCAAAATTTTTAAAAAAATTCAAACACAGACAAAATAAGAAAAAACTCAAAATGCCCAGTGAAACGAAAAAACGAACCTATTTTCGACGAAATAGCTCTACTTTTGTATGCAAAAAATAAATAATAATAATAGCTCTCCTTTGGCTTATCTGAACTTTTTCAATTTTGATTTAATTTTTTTTATAGTTTTATGAAAAGTTTGACTGAAAAAACAAGGGAAATGATTTTCCCACCCCAAATTACATGGGAGTGCGGAAATCACCCCAAAAAGTTAACACAATATTATATCACTAAAAAGAGAATGATAGCAATTGTGAAAGGACAAATAAGATTGTCTTTTGAAAAAGAAATCATATTTATTACTAGTAGTTACTTAGGTAATATTTTATATTGATATTTTTCACGTCAGGAATGATTAGTTAGCACTAAAGTGGGAAAATTTCTGAAATTAATTTAATTTATTGTGCATCCCTAAAATTGAGTATTTTTTATTATGGGAGGGCAGCAGGAGAGTTTGGAGGATCTGCAGAGGAGTTTCATGGAGGCGTTCGGTGCAGATCTTGCCAGCTACTACGGGAGTGAAGATCCGACGGCCAAGAAGAGGACACGTGACGGTGCATCCAGTACCAAGTCAACGAAGCGCTCTACTAACTCCCGCCGTTAATGGATTGCGGAGTAGGGGATTGCATCTCCGTACCTGTTGTTCTTAAATTAAATTAAATCTAGTCCCTCTCTTGTGTACAATTTTGTGTAACGGGGTAGTTTAGGCAAAATATTATCTGCCCTTTTCACATTTCTCTCTAGTTTAACGTGGTGGTTGTTTGGTGGCTAAAAGATTTGTTGCCTTAATTTTCCACTGTGCTTGATTTTTGGCACGTACTACTTTAAATGAGTTTTCTATAATTGGGAGTTTGCAAGTTAATTTACGCACATCTTGATAAATTGCAAGAAGTTGTTAGTTTGAAGTGGGTATAAGTTGCGCACATTTGTTTATAAAAAAAAAAAAAAAGAAGTACTCATTGAAACATGACAATTAATTATTTTTGAGGAAGAGTAAGAACTTCATCGACAAAAGAGATTATAACTTATCGTATCTGCATGCACCTAATACAACTGAAAAAGATAAATTGTCCACGTGAATAGCAAATAATACATTCAAATCATATGAACGATACGTCTAGAAATGTATTGATCAAACGGTTAGTTCTGTAATAAATATCTTTAAATTAGTAATGAATTTTATATTCAATATGAATCTTGTTTGATAGATATTAATTAGTTCTATAATATAATATTTTCAAAAACACATAAAACATTACGATATATAATTAATTGAAAAGTGACACGAATTCTAAAAAATAACTTCTCCTTCTGTCGCACTTTATTGTGCTTATTTTCTTTTTTGAAAGTTTTAAAAAATTGTCTATATCTCTCAATTTATAATATTTTATATATTCAATATGGATCTTATTTAATAGATCTCAATTAATTCTTTTAAACAAAATTTTTGAAATCATAAAAAAAAAAATATAGATTGCAAGATATAGTTAATTTTTTCTGAGATGCCAAAAAGGAAACAGACACAACAAAGTGGAACGGAGGGAATATTAAATTGGGACTATTTTCCTTAGCAGAACGGGACTTTCATTCAAGTTTCTATTGCCGTTTAATTTGTTTATCCACGTCCATTTGGTTATCACAGTGTGATGCTCTAAAAATACTCTTTACAGCTCATAGCAACTAGCAAGTGGTGATCTTATCGAGATATTTGCGAAGAACATGGCGCCGAAACACTCCAACGTGAACCACGAAGGGCACATGAGGTAGACGATTTATTGTAAAAGAAAGAAAAAAAGAAAAAGAAGCAGAGGCTTCTAGTTGCAACACAAAGTTGGGATATTTTTTCCCCTTTTGGAACGTAGAATACGTATACAAGTTTCGTTTGTGCACGTAGGTGTCATTCTGCCAAACACTATCTTGAAAAACATAGAACCCTGCTAACCACATATATATATATATTTGTGCACAAATTTTGTTGTGGGGCTCACCACGTATCTCACACAAATGATCCGAGCCGTTCATTAGATGTAAAATATTTTTTCAATGGGCTCCACAAAAGATCAGCTCAATCTAATACTTATAGGTGCTCGATCCAATCATCTAAATTTTTATTCAAATTTTCGGGTAAAAATAGATGATTAGATCAAGTACTTATAGGTATTTGATTGAGATGATTTTTTACGGGGTGGCTCTTAAAAAAATGTTTTACATTTAATGAACGACTCAGATCGTTTGTGTGGAATCCGCGGTGAACTCCACAATAAAATCTGTTCACAAATTATCTGTGTGGACAGATTTACGCAAAACAAAAGATGTAGACAAGTAGTACTAGTAGTTGTCACAGTGTGGGTCAGCCTTGATTTGGTGGGTTCGTTCTCCTGTACATAATTGATCAGGATTCGATTTTTTGAAGTCAAGTCGTAACTATGATCAGGATTCAATTTTTTGAAGTTAAGTCGTAACTATGATCAGGATTCGGTTTTTTGAAGTCAAGCCGTAAGGAAGAAGTAATTTTTGTGCATTTCTAGTCCCTACGTGAATGGTGCCTTTGACCATACTGGGGAAAAAACTGATCAAGATACGCGTAAACTGACTCGGATAAACTGATCGGGAAAAAAGAAAGTGTGGGTTATTTTGGAGAATTTAATGGGGAACCTGGGGACGCTGTCAAACGCCTGCCTAGTGCATTCGAACCGTTCATCTCCGCAATCGATGGTTCATATATACTTGTTTTCTTTTACCATTAATAATTAAGTTTGACCGGTAGAACATAACAAACATATCTGAACCATTAATTACCTAAATGAACAGTGCGGATGCGCTCCACAGTGTGCTCAGGGCCATCCCAAAAAATTTTAGTGCTCGAGGTCTACTAAAAAAAATGTGCTCTTAAAGAGTTAATACTTAACAATTTTTAAGACAAGAATTACAATACAAGAAAGCCAAACCATATAAAGTTATATTAATCATTACATACGAACACAAAATACAAAACATGTTATCTCAAGAACGCATAAGTATCACTTAAATATTACTCGTATTGCATTTCTAGAAGCAAAAATATCTATTGGGTTAAAAAAAAAGGTCTTACCCAAACTCAAATAGTAAAAATATTAAAGTGAAGTGTCCCTAAAATTTCAAATTTATGAGATACTCAAGACTCAAACCTCTTAGGCCTTGTGCCTGGGCAAGTCCTGAGTGTGCTTGGCAGTAGGACTGCAAACGAGCCGAGCCGAGCTTTACAGTGTTCAAACTTGTTTATTAAGTTTTTAACGAACTCGAGCTCGAGCTCAGTGAAAACTTAACGAGTCGAGCTCGAGCCAAGCGGGCCTTGGCTTGACTCGACCTTGTTCACGAGCCTCAACAGACCAACGAAAAATTTATATATATTCTCGCATAGGCCTAATACAACCAAAAATATTTTGATTGTAAAGGTATATATCTTTTATTTTCCTATGGAACGGGGGTGTACTGGTGTGCGTGTGCTCTCGCCTCTCTTGATTGTCTGAAAAGTGAAAACGGAAAGAATAAATTATGAAATAATAATAAACATCCTAAATTTAAGTATATATACCCCGGCTCGCGAGCTGACTCGAACGAGCCAATCGCTCCGGTTCGTTTGCAGGCCTACTTGGCAGTATCTTGCTTGGCCGGCTCTCCCATCCCATTGAAGGGTCCTCGGTGCCGACGAATCATTTGGTTTATAGAAAAAAAAAAATGCGAATATTTATTTGGTTGGTTGCAAGTGGTGGACGGTGGGAAAAATATGAGTGCCGTGGGCCCCACCCTCCTTTTCTTTCTATCGTGTTCCTTCTTTTTATTATTATTATTTTTCCTAAAATAGGTTTAGTTTGGTTTCCTTGGCCTCATGGCCTGTACCCAAAAGGGACAAATTCCTTGCCCACTTTTTAAACCAATTTTTAACCCCCAACAAAATAGGAAAAATGGCGGCCGTATTTTGATAATTAATACCCGCTAAAAATATACTGAAAACATTTGTTAATGCTGAAAATATCTTTAGCGGGTATTAATTATCAAAACATATTCTTAGTTATCATTTTCCCATAAAATACTCACTTGCAACTTCACGGAATGCAATTTTGTTCATCATCCTTAAAAGAATGTGAACATTACTTTTTTCTCTTATTGGTTGAAATAGTGTGGACCTCACCACAAAGTGATATCATGCTTACCACGTCATACACTTTCAAGTGGTGGAGTCCACATTATTTCAACCAATAGGAAAGAAGGTAACGTTCGCCCTCTTAAGTGGAGGGTGAACAAAACTCAACTCAACTTCACGTGTTCAGTGCTGTGGGTACTCCAACACGGTGCACCAGGAGCACGGAATAATCTCTCGATCGCGGACACCTGTGCAGATTATTCTCACTATTGTACATCTATTAGATATGAACATATATTCATATGTTTTTGCCATATCAATAGTGATGGATCATTTAATCTCCAGAAGTGCTCCCATTTTCCTCCAATTCATACAAAAATTCGAACAATGCATACATTAATTTCTCAATTGATCTAATGTTATAATGGTATTTGCGGAATTAAGTTATCAGATCAATCGAAAAGATGGTTAAGAATGAGAACAACTTGAAAACAGAGACAAGCAAAAATATCAAGAGGCTCTGATTCTGCATGGAATATTTTTCGAGTGGGGGGTGTGGAGGTTGAATTCAGGGGATTGCAGGGACGGTTGATAGGGGTTGAAGGGAAAGGGATGTAGAAAATGAGGGGAGAGAGAGAAAAAAAAAAAAGAAGAACTTGGTCCAGTTGGAGTGTTTGGACGGCCACGAGGGGCCTCAAAATGAAGATATTTTAGTAGATGTGACAAATAAGCGGGTTTGGGTGAGTTTGGACGGGTTGATACTGTCACGATCCAAATCAAGCAGATTTGAAAATCGTGACCGGCCAATGAGTTTGTCTCACCAAATGACTCTCTTTTTTTTTCCCCCACAAATAAAAATAAACTTAACATTTGCGGAAGCTATTTTTAATAATAATAAAAACTAGTGAATTTATTCACTGCCAACAGAAAACATGGCTACATCCTCCCTTATTCGTTACATATCCATGATTTAAAGCTATAATAGTACTGATATTTGACCCGTCCTTTTAATTCTGATTACCCCCTTACCGTTTTTCTCATTCTTTTTTGTCCTAAAAAGTCGGGGTGTTGCAGATACGGGTTATGGGTTGAATATGGACTGATCAAGTAGGAGTCAATAGTAAATGGATTAAAATGAGTTGGGTCAAATATGGGCCAGACCATACCCAAACCGACCCGACCCTTTTTTCCAAGTAAAATTCAAGCTCGAGTAAAATTCAAATCAAGTTCAAGTAAAATTCAAGTCAATTTCAGATGCATTTCGTAATGCAACTCAGAAAATTTAGGGAGAGAAAGAGGGGGAGAGAGAGAGGATCAGGAGAAAGTGCAATGAAGGGTGAGAAAGGTGTGTCGAGGAGAGACAAGCCTAGACAATCGTTTTGTGTGTTTTATTCGTCTTTTTTAAATTTTTGTTAGATTTGTGTGATATTTTTTAGATTAATTATCCGACGAATTGTCTTATTTGAATTTTTTCAAACACCTATCAAAAGTGCTGTCTTATTTGAATTTTTTCAACATCAGTTCATATTCTTATACTTTTTTCGATTCGTCTTGTTGAGACGAACGATAAATCCCAAAAATTATGACGAAAAACTAAATAAAATGTTAAAAAAAGTATTTAAAAAAAAGGAAACAAGTTTCGGACTTATAAGTTCAAAAGAGCGCTGCCGGTATTCCAAAGAGGTATTGAAGCAATTTGAAACTCAAAAAATCTACCTATATCCTATAGGAATGTGTCTAGGCCTACTAATCCTCCAAACCTCCATTCCTAATTTTCTAGAATTTTGATTTTTTTTAATTTGTTTAAATTGGGAGGAAGAAAGAGAAGGGGAGAGAGAGAGGAGACGTGGGAGGGGAAGGTGGAGAGAGAGAACGTGGGGAGAGGGAGAGATTTTAGGAGAATGAGAATAAATAATTCAATGCTCCAGTTATATTTTTATGCGGTGGCTCAACTTATCTCTGCACCACACGTTTGAGTGATCTCACTACAAAGTGTCGAGCCCGCACAAATTATTTTTTTGTCTCATGCATCGAACGTGCACAATGCTAGATGATAAAAAGATAGTTTAATATTTTTTTCCAATTCTGTGTTCGATGAAAGCTAGCATTTGTCTCACTTTATGCACCGAATGACATGTGTGGTGGAAAATAAATTTGGGGTATAAATTTTATTTTCTTTTAATTTGTTTAAATTGGGAGGGAAAAAGAGAAAGAGAGGGAGAGGGAGAGGGAGAGGGGGGACGTGCCAGGGGAAGGTGAAGAGAGAGAAAGGAAGGAAAAAAAACGTGGAGAGAGGGAGAGATTTTAAGAGAATTGAAGAAAAATAATCCAATGCTCCAATGATATTTTTTTTTGGTCACTCAACTTATCACTCTATCACACGTTTGTGTGCGTGTGGTCACTACAAAGTGTCAAGCCCGCACAAATTGTTTTTTTGTCCCGTGCATTGAACGGGCACAACGCTAGATGATAAAAAATATAGTTTAATATTTTTTCCGGTCCCCGATGCAAGCAAATTTATATTGGTCTCTCTTTATGCACCGAAATACTTTTTAAAAACCAAAAAACCCCACCTCCATAAAATAAAACCATGTTTCCACTTTCCAGACCAATATTTACGGGCAAAAAAAAAAAAAAAAACCCCATGTCCATGCCTAGACCAATATCTAGGTTCACAAAAAAAAAAAACCACCCACGAAAAACCCCACGTCCATGGCCAGATCAATATCTATGTTTACAAAAATACACCCACGTTCACAAACTAAATCCATTCTCCACAACACCCACACTCCCGGACTAACTAACTAGCATTCATGCCCGTTCGATGCACGGGGCCAAAAAAAATCAATGCATAGGACAAAAAAATTAATGCACTGGCCCGTGCATCGAACGGGCATGAACGCTAGTATATAGAGAAAAGCAAGTAATTAAGTGAAAAATATATAGCATTACATTTGCAGAGGAGCCGGCACCCCGCCACACAGCAGGCTGTTGGGACCTCTGAATGGGCTTCAACCTGGATCATCTTGAAATGCGGGTTTTTAAGTTCGATCCATTTTCAACCCATTAAACTCATAAAATCAGTGAGTTTATTAAGTTGGCCCAATTAGAACTCATATTTAAATATGGGTGGACTTGGACTAATTATAAATGGATGAGTTTGGGCGAAACCATATTACTGGACCCAAATTACCACTTCTAATGTTTAGGAAAAATGACGGGCCATGACGTGTTTTGATAATTAATACCTTTTAACGACATGCTAAGAACATTTGTTAATGAACAAAATGTCCATTGCGGGTATAAATTATTAAAACATGTCATTGCCTGTCATTTTCCCTAATATTTAGTAAGGGCTTAAAGTGGCCACGTCTTCGATTTTAGTTTAGGGCCGGCTCTGTATACAATTGATGCGAAGTTTGTGAGAAAGCAGATACCAAAATAAGAGGGTGTTTCCACTATTATTATTATTATTATTGTTGTTGTTGTTGTTGTTGTTGTCTACAACTTCTTGCATTTAGCGAAGTTGTTTTCACTAAATTAAATTTTTTTAATCAAAAGTTAAGTTGTTTTCACGAAACTAAAATATTCGACACAATTTCTTCTAGGGGAGTGATTTTGCCACTCCCCTTTTTGTTAATGTCATTTTCCTTTTGTGTCTTTATTAGATGATTTGTTTTGTGAGAGAAGGCGAGTGACAAAATCAATTTCCTTCTTCTACTATCCCAACATGTTTTCTACAACTTAAACATGTTAGTGGAAATAGCTTGATATTTTTAGGCTACAAAAAATAATTCATAACTTAACGTTTAGCATAAAGCCGTAAACGCCCCCTTAGTGTCTTATTACATGATGTTTTCAATCTAAGTCATTCGTGTCTCAAAAAAACAATCCAATACCCCCTGCTTGATAATTTAAAGTCAACCAATCTAGAGCCGCAAGTCTGTAAGTGCCGTTTGGCTTTTTAATAAATTCAGTTTTTGATCAAAATCAAAAATAAAAAATCTAGAGCCGCAAGTGGGGACCGGGGTGCTAGCGAAGTTGGAACTTGGAAGGCACACGATATACCCATGTTTGTCCACGTTGTTTTCAATGGGTTGAACGTTTACTCCTATTTCATTTCCTATGGGCTTCTGGCCCATGAAAAATAGGAAACCATGGATGCAAGGTTTTCAGACTGTGAACTTCAAGCACAAGAGCCTTTTTGCTTAATAATAACATTGCAGGTTTATTTTTATTTTTTTCCATTCAAAATTTATTCGTCTTTGTTAATTCTATTCAATTTTTTTTTGAGTTATTAATTCGTCTCAACAAAAAGAATCTGAAAAATAAAAATTTATGATCGAAATCTTACAAAATTTCACTGAAGACAAAAATAGTCTAAAACATACAAACTTTAAGATTTTTCTTTACCTTTACTAAAAAAGCTATTAGTTTGGTTAATATTTTTTTAAAATTTTAAATTCCTTTGGTGGGTATGAATCAATAATTTGGAAAAGAAATAATGGAAAAATGTGAATAAAGACAAACAAATAATCTAACTTAATTATTGAACCAAAACTGTCGGGCTTTCAACAAAACACGATACTGTACAAACTTCAATTTGCATATATTGTAGTACAATCTTCTCAATTGAACTCAACCAACTCGAGACGTATTTTTCTGTTAAAAGTAAAACACACATTCCCGATAATTTTTTAAACTAAACCTGATTCTGCTAGAAAACTTTGTTCTCCAACATTCGGTGATTTAAAGAATTGTTGGTTGATGTTGTTTAAATGACCTTGTTTATTAATCTCGTGCTTTCATTTAGAATTACTTCATTTGTATACTATTCCTTTTTTAAATTTTTTCACCCATTTAATTCAACTTTAACTTATCATTCAAAATCGCTCAAAAGCTCAACCAACTTGTCTCTCAAGTTATTTTTGCTTGCATCCACGCAAGAGAGGGATCTAAAAACAATAAGGCCCCATTCCGGTAAGAAAAATAAATATTTATTTTTTAAATTAAACGTGATGTATTATGAGAGAATGACCTGTCTCGTAAAACGAAAAATAATTATTTTAAAAATAAATTTTTTTAGCGGAACGGGGCCTAATTCTTAGTACCCAGAACAACAGTGATGCCTCTATCTTTGTGGCTTTCTAAACTCAAGATTGGGCGGTTTTAATTTCTCTTTTCCTGTCTTATTGTGGATGAGTGTTTAGGTATTAGGAGTGAGGCTCGTTTTGGGTTTTGTCTGTTGAGGTTATATGGATATGGATTTCATTGGTGTTCAGTTGGCGTCTTGCCTTCTTTTAGGTCTTGGGTGGCCTTTTATCGGTGTGCTCTTGATCCTTTTATCTTTGTTAATACAAAGATTATTCTTTTTGCTCATTAAAAAAAAAAAACAGTTGAAATCCGTTCCAATCAATTTCCAAAAATGACCAAGGAGCTATAGTTCCCTCATCTTGAAATTCAAATTTAACGGTATTCCCGTAAATAACAGCTGATCCATGCCCATTTCCCTTCCCACCCCATCCTTCAAAACCCTATACAAAACTTTCCCTCTTCCGCTCTGTGAAATCAAAACCCCCATTCTCTCCGCCCACACTCTCTCTCTACGCAAAACACGTACGCATTGTGCACGCTCGTCTACGTCTCTCTCAAGGTTTTCCATTTCTCCGATCGAGCAACCATGTCTCTCAGACCGAGCGCGAGAACCGAGGTCCGCCGCAACAGGTACAAGGTCGCCGTCGACGCGGAAGAAGGAAGGAGGAGGAGGGAGGACAACATGGTCGAGATCCGGAAGAACCGAAGAGAAGAGAGCTTGATGAAGAAGCGACGGGAAGGCGGCGGCGTCCAAACCACTACTGTTCAACCCGCCTCCAAGGTAGCCGACACGCCCTAAATCTTCATTTCTAGTTCCAATTTGCAATCTAATCTGCGTTCATTTGTCGAAGTTGGTGTTTGTGTTGCTCGATAACTGACCTTGGTTACAGAATGGGCCTAAGCGCGAGCGAAAGGCGGAAAGCGTCCTCCGAAAACATTACAAAGTAGTATAACGTGTGTGTGAGCGGGAGCGGAAGGGGGAAAGCGCCCTCTGAAAACATTACGAAGTAGTATAATTCGCGAGAGCATGGATTGAAGCGTCCTGCTGAAGGATTACGTGATTTAGGTTGTGAACGAATTTGAGGCTCATCCAATTAAATATTGGCAGTGCCATTGGTATGCTGTATGTGAAGTAAGGTGTTGTCAAGTGGTGAGCAATGGCATATTGGAAATTTTGCTGTAAAACCTCTACGTTTGTTTAGGTGTTACGTTTTTTTATGTTGCTCTTGAGTTTCTGTCGTGCTGAGGGGTTAGTAAGTTAATGATTTCCAAAATTTGTAGTTCCAGTGGTATGCTGTATGTGAAGTAAAGTATTGCCATGTGGTGAGCAATGGCATATTGGGAATTTTGCTGTAAAACCCGTTGTTTGTTTAGGTCTTACGGTTTTTTTATGTTGCTCTTGAGTTTCCGTCGCGGTGAGGGTTTAGTAAGTTAATGATTGCTGTTATTGATTGCAAGGATATGTCCAACAGTTCTAATCAAAATTTGAGTACGAGTAGGAGTAAAAAAATCATTTGATGTAAACACTTCAGTATAATAAAACAGTGGCAGTGCCAAGTAATTCCCAATTGATGGTGTATGGATAGGGAGGACGGGAGACAATTATATGCTTTAAGTGGATGCTCTTAGGAAGTTTTGCCACTGAAATAACGACCCCCCATGAACCTCCATCTATCGAAGAACTCAAGAGACAAGCCAAGAAGCCATGTCCCTAAATCAAAGCTAGAAGGCATCACAAAGGGCAGGAATAGAGACGTGATTCAATTTCTATGCTTATCACTTTGCTTCCTATTATAGTCAAACTCAAATCTAGGCACACAGCTTCATTCATATGGAATAGTCAATAGTTGTATATTTGGAAGAGATTAAATGACCTTCAGAATTGGAGTAATGATTGATGTCTCCCTTGATGGAGTTTCAGGTGCTTTTAGCTCAAATCGTAGTTTGAGTAAGGGATGGAGATTTGCTAACTGGGCTTGCTTGTTTATTTTTCCTAAATGGAGGTACTTCCTTGTTATTGCGGCTGCCATGCGCTTATTTAGTTGTTATGGTTGTTGCAGTTAGAGCATCTACCTGCAATGGTCGCGGGTGTTTGGGCTGACGATGGGATTTTGCAGCTAGAGTCGACTGCTCAATTTCGGAAGCTGCTATCCATAGGTGATTATTGGACTCTTTCAAACAAATTATGTAATAATTATACCTGTTTCATGGTCTAGAAGATTTTTAAATTATGGAATTCTATGTTCTTATTAGAGCGGAGTCCTCCAATCGAGGAAGTTATTCAAACAGGGGTTATTCCACGATTTGTTGAGTTTCTTATGAGGGAGGACTTTCCACAACTTCAGGTCTAGATCCTGTTCATCTTTTGGTCTTTTGTTTTTTTTATACATTGAAGGAAATCATGTCTACAATAAATTTTGCTTTAATTTTGTTTAGTTTGAGGCTGCTTGGGCTCTCACGAATATTGCTTCTGGGACATCTGAGCACACTAATGTGGTAATTGACCATGGCGCTGTTCCAATCTTTGTGAAGCTTCTTGGTTCTCCTAGTGATGATGTTAGGGAGCAGGTACATTCTTGTTGCTCTTTTATATCTTTACTTAGTTGTTTCAGATCATCACTTTTTCTTGTTCACTTGACGTTGTGGTTGCTACAACTTTTTTCTTTTGAACAATGGATCAAAGTATTTACAGAAAATTTGAATTTCCATTTGCAATAGCTGATTGGTCCTTTGGCCCTTTGGAACCACAGGCAGTCTGGGCATTGGGAAATGTTGCTGGTGATTCTGCCAAATGCCGTGATCTTGTCCTTGGCCATGGAGCTTTGCTTCCTTTACTGTTGCAGTTGAATGAGCATGCGAAGCTTTCAATGCTCAGAAATGCTACCTGGACACTTTCAAATTTCTGTAGGGGCAAGCCACAGGCTGCTTTTGATCAGGTATATCTATTGGACATGTTGCTTTTCTGTTTATCTTACTTTTGGGGGACATGTAAAGTGGATAAGCAGTGATTGGGCCTCCCTATTTTCTGGATCCTTTGGTTTATAGTTTGATCTAGAAGAATTTTTTTATTTTAATTGTATCGGTAGGCAAAACGCTTGATTTAAAATTTGGACTCTCTTGTTGGGCAAACAAAATTCAGGCTCTTTTTAGTTGTTGAGATGGCATGAAAGAACTTAGCAGTTGAGTTGGTAATTCAAGAAGAGGTTACTTGGAACTAGGCAATATATTTCATGGTTGCGTTAATTAGATTTGAAATTATGCTTTGCTAGAAACGAATATTGAATCAGAAACTTGTATCATATTTCAGTGGAATTACACGAATTTTGTGGCTATACCCCTGCATTTTCATTTTGCCCAAGCATTGACAATAGGTACCAACTATTATTCCTCAAAAGTTGTAAGGAAGATTCAAGTCATTAACAATTGGGATGGGAAGAATCATGTCATCAACAATTGGCAATGTGTGCCTGTGTTTGCATCATCTTTCGGTGATGTTTTTTGATATGCTAAATTTGATACCCTCTCTTTCTCTCCAAAACACAATCTAATTGCCCAGACGAAGCCTGCACTCCCAGCTCTTCAGCGTCTTATTCACTCGAACGATGATGAAGTCTTGACAGATGCATGCTGGGCCCTCTCATATCTTTCGGATGGTACAAATGATAAAATTCAAGCTGTTATTGATGCAGGTGTATGCCCCCGACTGGTTGAGCTTTTACTGTGAGTGTTTATTTACTGGTGGTTTTCTTTTGTCTTCTCTTTCATTTGGTTTCTGGCTAAAACTGAAGTTTTATCTTGGAATTTCAGTCATCCATCCCCTTCTGTGCTAATTCCCGCTCTTCGTACAGTTGGTAACATTGTCACTGGAGATGACATGCAAACTCAGGTATTAGCAATTGGGATCATGTTTAGTTCTCGTCTTTAGCTATATTTCTCGTGCACTTTATGTTTATCTATGTTCTGTTTAATTTCATATTGGTTATAGGTTTTTTATCATTCTTGCTCTTTAAATGAGATCGTGTGGATAAGTTAATTGGATGGTGCCGTTTTGCTGTATAATATTGTGTTTTCGTTAGAGTAATGAGCAATATTTAGGGTCTAATATATATGGGAAATGGCTAGAACTTGGTTTTTGGGGTGATGGTTTGATACATGTTACTGGAATGAAAAATAAAAATATGGATGGTGATTTTCGTTGGTCATCGGGCAGGGTCTAAAGAAGGCTTAATCCGCTCAGAAATTCACCGCTTCAAGTTCTGAATTATTTGATTCTATGTTTTGTTCTACTCTAACAGAATTTTACTGCTATTCCTGCAGTGTATTATCAATCACCAAGCACTACCCTGTCTAGCGAACCTGTTGGCAAGTAATCACAAGAAGAGTATCAAGAAGGAAGCTTGTTGGACAATCTCAAACATCACTGCTGGCAACAATGAACAGATTCAGGTAAGTAGTAAAACCACGCGTCTTTCCCTATGTTTGTTTTGAAATGTGAAAAGATAGATTGTCTTATCGTACCCCTGGCCTCCCGTGTGCCTAACGAGAGAAAAATGTTGCATTAAGTTTTTGGCCATCTTGGTGTATGTAATTACTATTGGATGCTCGTGAGAAAATCAACCAGTGGTATTGTAGCCATTATTAGGGTAGAGACATGATTTTGAACTTCTGCAGGCTGTGATTGAGGCCAATATTTTTGGCCCTCTGGTTCACCTGCTTCAAAATGCTGAGTTCGAGATCAAGAAAGAGGCTTCATGGGCAATCTCAAATGCCACTTCTGGTGGTACTCACGAACAAATCAAGTATGCTATCAATTACAGTACTTTGTTGCTCTATTTATTTTTCTTCATTTTTTGTTCAATGTCAATGTACAAGTTTGATATAAATTTTGGTCACAGGTACCTCGTTAGCCAAGCATGTATAAAGCCGTTATGTGATCTTCTTGTATGTCCCGATCCAAGGATCGTCACAGTCTGTTTAGAAGGACTTGAGAACATCTTGAAAGTTGGGGAATCTGAGAAATTATTGGGCCGTAGTGGAGATGCGAATCTCTATGCTCAAATGATCGAAGATGCGGATGGGTTAGAGAAAATTGAGAACCTCCAGAGCCACGACAACACTGAGATTTATGAGAAGGCGGTGAAGCTTCTGGAGACGTATTGGTTGGAGGAAGATGATGAGCCACTGCCCCCTGGTGGTGCACCGTCCCACCCGGGATTCCAATTTGGAGGGAGCGAGCTCACTGTTCCTGCTGGTGGATTCTCTTTCAACTGACGGTGTGCTCGCTTCGTCTTGAATTTCGTTAGTTGACTCTGCAATCTGCCGGAATCCCCTCTTCTCCTGGATGGTTTCCTATGTAATCCCTCTGTCCCCGTTTTGTTTGTCAGTTTTCGGGGCCCTCATTCAGCCACTCGTTCGCAGAGTTTACTTCAAGAGCTATGTAGTTGCCATTATCATTGTAGTAATGGATAACTTCCCTATATTGAGTTAGTTGCTGGGTGGTTTTGGCACTTCAAAACCTTGCTTGTGCAACTTTGTAGTTACGGAAGACAAGATGACTTTCATTTCCTTGATGTCAGTATGGTTTTCTTTCTTGGTTAAAAGAAACTGCCAAATCCTTTCCAAAGAAAAAATGGCTATTGCAATTACTTATTTTCTATTTCTGGCTTCTTATTCAGTTAGATGTAGTTGAAATGTTGGAATCATGTCAAATGCAATTATATCGTTGCCTCGTGCGAAAATCTCATCCTCCAGTTTCTTTATTTTCAGGACACTTAGTCCCTTAACGAGCGGGTCGTAAAGTATTCAGATTCTCGGTGAGCAAAAATTCTAGGAACACAAGGGCACAATTGTGTTTGGAACCGTTCGATGTAGGTGTGTCCACTTGTATTGACCGATTCTGGATGCAGTTCTGTCCATATTTAAAATTGTGTTCTGTTACTTCTCAGTGAGTGTAGGCAATTGCCTTTGTCCCCGACCCGATTGGGGCAGGTTCCCGTTAAGTTTTTGGGCATTGGTCGGGTTCTGAGGAAAATCAGAAATTTCGTAAAGATAATCTTGTTTGCTTGATAACTTTGGGTATTTTAGTTTTGGAGGTGGGTGGAGAGAGAAATAGGGTAATAATTGGAGAGAAGGATAATGAGTGGAGAGAGATAGAGAGAAATGAAATTAATAATTGGAGAAATAGAATAATAATTAGAGAAAGATATAAGATAATGATTGAAAAATAAAATTAAAACAAAGTAAATTATTAAACGAACAAGGCCTATACTTTGCCCCGGAAATTTTTAACGTGTGCAAATATAATTGTACCCTCATATAATCACCCAGATTACTAAGATACTACCTTGTATATTTGTACCCTCATATTTTAAGATACTACCTTGTAATTAACAATCATTCCGATTTTGATTTCACGTTAAACAAATTTTCTTCCTTTTTCACTGGGCGGGACGGAGTGGGCAAACTCGTCTTCCGACCGAGGAGAGCATGGAAGTACCCACGTGTTATTTGGGCATGATCGGGACTGTCTCTTAAATTTTTAGGATCCGGTTTAAGGTACAACAAAATCCGCCCTGTTCGTGGCTGCTAATTCCCTATCGAATGTGTGTCATTAGAGTATGGTTAAGGACAAGAATTCGTCATGCGACGAGTTGCGTGGATATTCGAATATCCCATATTGCATGCCCGCAGCAGGAATGGAATTGGAATGCCGTAGTTATCACTTCTCACAACAAGTCCACATAAAAATCCCAGCAAGCCTTACAAAACACTTTATCACCATGTGATTTTGCCAATCCCCAAAACAAGAAACCCACATTTTAAAAAAAAACGCCCACCGAAATCCCCATGTTCAAAAGAAAAAAAGGGAGAGAGAGAGAGAGAGAGAGAGAGAGAGAGAGAGTAAAAGGCAAAACTAGGCAGGTTTAGTGCGCCTTTTCTGCCCGTCTTTAATCTCTACTTCTAGAAAAAGAAAAGAAAAAAAAGGGAGAGAGGGAGAGAGAGTTTAAAAGGCAAAACTAGGAAGGTTTTAGTGTGCCTTTTCTGCCTGTCTTTAATCTCTATTTCTAGAAAAAGAATTATTGGGTGATTTCAATACAGAATCACCTTTCTTCACCACACATTCACATGGGGCTAATACTGGTGTTCGGATAAATAAGCCAAAGTGGCTTATTTTTTGTCCTTATTCAAATTTTTTTCGTATCACTTGGCTTATTGTCAATTTTTTGGGGATTATTGTATCCTCATGACAAGAGAAATCTAAAAAGTAAATTTTTTTGACCGAAATCCAATTTTTTTGATTAAAAACGAAACAAGTGGCTTATTGGCTTATTTTTCGTTTTTTTTATGGGTTTATTTCGCTCATTTTTGGAGGGAAAGCCAGTGGCTTATTTAGGAGAACAACCCCAAGAGCATGGACTCCATAAAAAAAAAAGAAAAAAAGGTGGTGAAGAAGAGTGTTGAGGTACCACCACGCGATGCCTAAAACCATTGAATAAGCACAATGTTTGTCTGCAGTTGCAACTGTCAGATGGTGTTTTTAACGGTTGAGATTAAAAAAAAAAACTTTTTCGGGGATATATATTTTTTAAAATCTAGACCGTTGAATGCAAAGATAAACGACTGTGATACAACTGCATGGGCTCTCTGCAGTTGGACTGCAGAGAAGCCGGGTTCCCAAATAATTGCTGTGTTCTCCTTTTTTTGGAAACCAATTTCTTACATTGTCTGGGAGAAAAAAAAAAACCAAAATCATATTTATGTTTGAGTTTTAAGAAGTGAAAAATAGCTTAACATTTATGGAGTTGGAGTATTATATATGTACGTAAAGCTTTTGTTTGCTACTCCTATTGCTTTTTTAATGATATCGGTTCAATTTTTAATGAGGAAGTAAATGGGTCTGTCCTTGTAATGTCAACTTTGCATGAAATTTAGGGAAATAGTCTTCAAGTTCAGAGTCAAATCATTAGTCATGGTGGGATGCAAAATATACATATACTATGGGTGCGTTCTTGTGATCTTATTTTAGAAAATTTTAACCTATTAATTTTTATGTTATTTACAAATAAGTTTAGATAATGCATTCTCCTAAACTTATTAATTACTTATTCTACGCAAACACAATTACAATATTGCCAAGTCTAGTCTAGACTTAAAAGTTCAAAAATAAGTTTAGGAGAATGACTAAACTTTAAGTTCTAAATTAAGATCATAAGAACGCACCTTATATGTTGCGACAAGTTAAAGACCTAAAAAAAAGATAGTGAAAACTGTTTTCCAAATTTAAATTTTGATTAAGAAGCGTTCAATTCCTTTGATCCTGATGTTTTTCTGCCTTGGTAAGAAAAAAATTGGCCTCCGCATTTGTAAAATGACCTAACCCTCTTGATCTCGTCCTGTCGATTTATCACGAGTCTAATCTTGTTATTGATTCTTTAATTTTGCAAGGCCTGGTGTGTAAACTATAATGAACAAATCCAACTTGATCAGATCATCATGGTTATAGACGAATAACGAAAGACAAATATGCCTAGAACAACTCATTATTTCTTTCTAAAAAGAAATTAATGAAATATATGTACTTACCAGTTGCCAATATCAAGTAAATCTATTTTTAAACTAATCCCACAATGTGATTTATACAATAAACAATTTAGATTGTTTTAATCTCAAGTCTTTGAACACATGGTCCTAAATCCTAATCTATATTAACTCTAGGGGATTAGCTTGATGATCACAGGCCAGATACTTAGGGGTTCAATTCTCTCTTAAGGCCCATGGGTTGATTCTCTTCTAAGATTTTAGGTTCGAAACTGTGTTACCAATTTTTTTAGATCAATTTATACGAAATTTTGCTCCGATTTTAATTAATTAGGCTACCCACAACTGAGTAATAGGATTGGGCGCCCAGGATTTTAATGGAAAAAAAAGAAGAAGATTTGAGCTTGCTTGGTGGGCCTGAAAGGGATGAGCCGGGGCTCTCGATCCCCACTTTCCGGAGCTTCATTTCTTCACTCTTCTCTCGCCTTTCAGTGGGTTTCTTCACGTCTCCAAATACCTCTCTCTCTCTCTCTCTCTCTCTCTCCGCAGTCGTCTCTCGCTCCACATACCCTTCCTCCTCCTCCTCTCTCTCTCTCTCTCTCTCTCTCCATCGACCTATATATATCCGCATGCGTACGCGCAGGATGCTTTGTGCGAATGCGTAAATTTTCGAATCTGTTCCAGGTACTTCTCTGCCCACCTTATCTTCAAATCAAAAACCAACATTTGGGTTCTTTGAGTGTTATTTTAGCTATCGAATGACGGATTTAACCTGTGTTTATTTCTGTTTTGGGTTTGTAGTCCTGATTCCTTGGTGGGTTTGGTTTATAATTTCGTGGGTATTAAAGTTTATTCCTTGGTTTTTTTTGATCATATTAAAGTTCATTCCTTGATTGCTGGTTCTGGGTTGAGTTAACTTTGGCGCTTTATTGATTTAGTACCTCTCCTCATTTTGGGTTTGTTTGCCAATGTTGTTGGTGAGGTTGTTTGATTGGATTAGTTTCACAAAAAAGGTTAGGGCAAGTAGCCAAGCTAGCTCAACTCTTGTTCCTCTTGCTAAAAAGCTTGTTTGATACTGTTGTTTATGGAATTAATTAAGTATATGTCAAGTTCCTTTTAAAGCTTGATAATTTTTCTGGGCTTGGCGTGACAAGCTTATGATGAGTAAGAAACCCAAGATATTGAAGCTCGGAAGCTCATTTGAGATATAAACATGCCAAGATTGAACCCATTCCAATCGAGTTTTCAAACCATGATTAACAACCTAATCACTCATCTGAACACATTTTTGTTACGGCCCTATCCTTGATTGTGCAATTTGCACTGGATTTGCGTAATAGTCACTTCTTTCATTTGCCTTTGTTTGAGAAACAATTATTTACGAGCTTGAAGAAGTATAACCCAGTTACAAGCCTTGGTATGATGTGATAGCCGCACTGTACAGTAATTTGGTGAAATGGGCTTCTGTTGTTATGACCCATGTTAGCGTGCACGCTCTGAGCACTGGTTTTAGATTTGGGTTTACTAATTCGGAAGACATAGTAAAGACATAGTAAAGGGACTTCTTTTGGGATAATGACGGCCAAGGACGTGTTTTGATAATTAATACTAGCCAAGGATATTTGTAGCATTAACAAATGTTCTTAGCTTGTCCTTGGAGGGTATTAATTATCAAAACACGTCCTGGGCCGTCATTTTCCCCGCTTTTTTTTACCAAAAAAAAAAAAGGGACTTGTTAAAACCATCACTTAGGATGGACACCGTTCTCCACACACAAGTGAGTACACCATGTGAAAGATCAGGTTGTCAATTGTTTCAAATCTGATGTGGAATTACCAATTTCCCGTTACAAATTTTAAAAATGTGAGGTATAAAGCCTAAGGTTTCTCAACTATATGTAGATATTGCTTGCTCATATGTGATGCCTTCGTTTTATTGTGGTGCATTGAAGCTTGATTCAATCTGGTAGTGTTATCGTAGTTATCAGGAAATGTATTCTAATTCTCGTGTTTCACCTTTTGACTCACATCATCTTATGCAGGTCAAAAGCCTATTTTTGGTTATGTGAGGCAGAATTCTTCATCAGTGGAATACATCAGTTGCCATGTGCTTTTCAATCTTGCCAATCCCCAGATGCCGAATCCACGTTTTAGCTAGTTCATGGTTCGAAAGTTTCCACTCTTTAAGCAGGGCTGGTGGAAGCAGTCCACAATTTAGAGTTCTCGGGTCCAGTACCCATGAGCTTGAAGGTGGATACAGTAGGAGATCGACAGGAAAAACTATAACAACTAAGACAGTGGGAGTAAACAAAGACACCTTGAATAGCAAAACAAGCAATCTCAGACAAGAAATATCTGATGGATCAATCAAATCAAGCACCAATATAGGTATCAAGAAATCAAAAGTTAGTGAATTCCAAAGCATTCAGTACCCTGATACTCAACAAAATATTGGTGAATCACGAGATTCGGTTGGCCTTACAACTCTCATTGTGTTTGATATTGAAACCACTGGGTTTAGCAGAGAGAATGAACGGATCATTGAGATTGCAATGCAGGATCTACTGGGTGGTAAAAACAGCACTTTCCAAACATTAGTAAATCCTGAACGCTATGTGCCAAATCATCATGTCCATGGTATTTCAACCTATATGGTGAGCAAACCCAATATTCCAAGGTAAATTTTCTGCACTGCTGCTAATCTTTTCTGCGTTCTTGTTGTTAAGTACTCTGCCCCACAAACGAAGACTCCTTACTTTTCGCAAGTTTGTGGCAGGATGCACTTGGATTTTGTTTGGTACTTTTGATTAAGTCCATATCTGTGCTGAAAGGAGGGCTTGTCTTGTACTCTTGTTAGATTTACTTGACCTCTTCAATGGAGATTGGAGAATAATTAAGGCATACGCTTTTGTTTTGATCGGCAATAGAAAATTTCATTACCATAAAGGGCCAAATTTGAAATTGGTACAATAGGATAAGAAAAGCATGGATAGAGCTTCAAAGAGTACACATGAGTCTCCTAGTGCTGCAACTCGCAAGATCTCAACCTACCCATCCACCTCTTAAATTTTTTAAATACACCAAAACAAAGAGCTAACAAGGATGTTAGCTGAATACACCAAACATAAAAGACTTATCAAAAAAAAAATACACCAAACATAAAAGATGCCAGATGTTCCCAACAAAGAACACACTGCCCAAAACACCTTCACCCTGCCAAAAGCACCTCGGCTGGCTAACCCAAAAAAGCCATATCCCCTTAAGTCACAAGCAAAACACCGGAAACTATTTCTGTCATCCCAATCAGCACAATGCCCCACCTGAAAAAACCCCTATCCGATATGATGTTCAGCATCCCTGTCATCCAAATACCCACCTGCCGGAAAACTTTGTTTGCTGGAAAAACAGACTGGCTGTCACAAAGCTTCACCACAACCCCTGGGCCACCCCAAGATCTCCTTAGCCTCCTACACCAGCACTCTAAATCCTCCCACAGCAGTCCCTAAAACCCCCAGAGCACCCTGAAACACCAAACCTCTCAACCCCTCTAAAACACCAAAATATCGCCAAGCCCGACACCGAAACACCTGTTTCTTTGCCGCTTTCCACCGCCGTACGCCACGCCTATCTACCAGTGCCACCGCCCCATTCACGCCTCACCACTGTTGCCCTAGTTACACCTTACAACTGCTGCCACCCCTCAAACGCCAACGCAGGGAGGGAGGGAGAGAGAGAGCGCTTCCACAATGAAGGCGTATAACAAGTTAACAACATAAAATCGTCATGTTTTAGTAAGTTAATTAACACATAGAAACTTGTGACAGATTTTGTGTGATTATGTTTGCAGAGACCAGTATTTAAGTGGGTTTTAATGTTTAGCAGGTTAGATGTTCAAGTCAACCATTAACCTATGTTACATGGGTCAAGTTCATCTAATTCTCATCTAAGGCAGGGGGACGCATTGAAATTTAGGCACTAACGCTTCTAAGTTTAAGTTTCCTTGTATGCATGTCGGACAGCCAGGGACACTGACATGCTGCTCGTATGGGGCGCACACATTCTACAGTTGCCCTAAACTCTTTGGCTCCAGAACAGACTTACGAGGATCGTAACGGAAGGAGTTGACTCAATCTGTTTTTGTTAACTAAGGAGTTCAGTGAGATTGAACACCAGAAAAATGGGATTAAGTACCTTAATACTCCTGAGTATGTTTCGCTAGGACTTTACGTTGTAGCAATTGAATTACATTCATTTGTCAAAGTTGGTTAAAAATTTGGATTGATTGCCCACAGCATGTGCCATAATTATGTTTTAGCGATAAAATTTATTTTCATTTTCTCTTCCGTTTAATCTTACTTCAATGAGGTTGATGTAGGATGAAGGAGCTTATTCCAATCTTGCTGCAGTACATCAAAAGCCGCCAGAAACCTGGGGGACATGTAATATTGGTTGCTCACAATGCTCGCACTTTTGATGTACCCTTTTTGGTTAATGAATTTAGTCGATGCTCCTTTGAGATTCCTCCAGATTGGCTTTTTGTGGACACACTTCCTCTTGCACGTGAAGCCATGAAGTCGGGAGGTCTCTCTCTCCTCTCTGTGTGTTTGTGTGTGCTTGCGTGTGCATACTTGTTCTAACTTGGTTCTGGTTTTGTGAAATAGGATCAAAGGTTTCTTCAAAAGTATCACTTCAAGCCCTTCGTGAGTATTATGAAGTTCCGCTCATTGGATCAGCTCATAGAGCCATGTCTGACGTGAACACGCTATCATTGATTCTTCAGAGGTTGACTTTTGATCTCAAATTGCCGGTTTCTGGCCTTGTTGAAAGAGCTTTCACTGCATCGGATTTGATTAGTGCGAAGAAGAAAAAGAGTTCAGGCTAGTTTCAAAGCATGTTATTGCTCATGTAATTGTTGCTTGTTGCAATATGTAACTCATTCTTATCAATGAAATCCATGCCAATTATTCATTCAGTAACCAGATCTTAAGGAGGAGTACCCGATAAAGCATGAGTTTTGCAACCGTTGGTATTGACAATGTTGAAATCTTTAATGGTACCGGGTATTTTTGGAAGAATACTTTCTCCAGTGATCCCCAGTATGCGTATGGTGGCATAGAGGTCACCATATATCAGAAAAACTTTGGCCTGGTGATTATGAATGGGTCAGGTATGTGGACCATTTAAACACAGTTCACATTTCTGTCCTATACTTTTCCTCGAGTAATTTCAAGAGCATCAGTATCTGAATGCTGCTCTGATCACCCTAAGTGTTTCCGAACTGGTTCTACCGTGGAATGCTTCTGCTCTGATTCTGGATATTCGCGAGCTCGCTAAGGATATGAACTTGTCGCTGGTCTGGACTCCGACAGAAGGAAATCAAGCTGCTCACTGGTTGGCATCCAAGAAAGCTGCTTTCCTCCATGACGGTTGGGTCTCCTATCTATTGAGTGATCTTCAAAACTTTGTTCTTTTAGATCTCGGGGTTGTTTCCCCTTAGTTTTTTCGTTTGTAATTTATGGCAGATCAAAAAAAAAAAAAAAAGGTATCCAAATGCTAGCAAAAAGGAGAGAGAATGCACTCATGCGATGATCCCTCAAGTAATCTTTACATGACACATAGCAGAACTCACCATGTTCACATTAAACAAGCCATTTTTGTTGTAAATCTCAATACCTAAATCGCGAACGCAAAAATATCAAATCGATCGGACACTGGTTAAGGCTCAAACTCATCATCTATGGGTGCGCCCATTACTCTTAAAGGAAAAAATTGTTTGTTCCAATTGATATTTGATCAATCTTATTTTTTTGTATGGGTGATGACCGTAAGGTACATATCCATAATTACAAAAGTAGCGGTATGGTTGGTCGCACGAAAGTCTAATGGGGGACTGATCCTACATTAATCTTTTTTAAGTAAATAGGTTTTTTTTTTTTTCCTTCCAAATAAAGTCAGAACACAAACAACTACAGGGGCCTTCTTGGCCAACACTGCACAGAGAGCAAAACAGAACAAAAACAATTTTGTCCTTGTAAAGCCTACAGACAAATTCTTATTAGCTTTGCTTGAGGTTCTTACTTGAGAAGTTTCAAGAAAGACAAAGATCATAGTGTAAGTTGTTGTAATCCACCAACTTATTCATCACCCCAGATTTGTGTGGTTTTCACCACAAATTGTGTAGAGCTTGCCCACCCGAATACGTGGTGAGGAGAGAGTTGGGCCACCACTTGACAATGTCTTAAGAGACATTGAATAATTTTTGCAGTGCAAGATTAGATGTATGAGTAATAAGAGTATGGGGCTGTGCATAGGGTGCATTGCCTGTGGCTCCACGGGCCAAAGCGGACATGGTGCATTGCTAGTGACAGCCAAAGCGTTGGATGTATGAGTAATAAGAGTATGGGACCGTGCATACGGTGCATTGCCCGTGGGCCCGTGGCTCCACAGGCCGAAGCGGACACGGTGCATTGCCCATGGCGGCCAAAGCGGACGTTGTTCGGCAATGTGGCATAGAAGTGCGGAAAAGAAAAGGCAAAGAACAAGGTGGAAGTCAAATTTCTATTCCGTGCATGTATGAACTCTGAAAATTTATTATTTGCTCTTGGAGCATAGACACATTGTGTTCCATGGTGAAGAAGCCCCGTGGAACGTCACTTGGCTAGTGGTGGACGTAGGATTCCTGACGTGGGATGTAATTGAAGCTATCAAAAAATGGTCGAAATTCGATTGCTGGTCCCATACAAGACAGAGAAATGGAAAGAGGACTGGGCAGTCTGAAGGGTTCTGATTGAAGTGAATTATTATAGAGAACCAGTTCTCCTTCTGAGAGACAAAAAAGGTAAGAAAAAATGTTTGAGTCGAATGCTTTCGTTGAGAGTTGAACTCAAGACCTCCCGCTTACTAAACGGGTGCTCTAACCAACTGAGCTACGAAAGCTGCTTGTTGTTTATTTGTTCGACAGTTATTTATTAAATAATTTTCTCATACCTATATACTTATGTGATTTTAGCTCTGTGTTCGGATTATTTTTTTAAAGATAAACACTAGTTTATTGTCATGCTAGCAGAATCTCAAATTCAAACTATTTAATTAAAGACATTTTCATTTTTTTGATGCAAACCAGAATGATGTCGAGATATTTGGCAAAACTAGAAATGGTGCATATTTTGGCATGACTGTAGGTTTTTGACGAAGCCATCTTAAGAACTGGTGAATCTGAATTACGCCAAAATAATCTGTTAAGACTTCGACAGTCTAAATGGCTCAAAGGTGGACTTGCTATTAGTTTTAAGAGTAAACTCATACGTCTAGCTGACTCAATAATTCCCACATTGTTTCTCAATGATACGAGTCAACTCGACTTTAAACAAAGGTGACTCGAATAAAGTTAAATAATAATGTTGATCTTGAGTAACTTCAATTATTTAGCGACGAGTCTATATCAAATGAATTTTCAGCGAGTTGAACCCAAGGCATTATTTGGAAACAGTTTTGACAAAATCAGCAAGAAAGCATAAACGAAGCTGCTCAGCATAGTACAGTTATCTCTTGTGTCGAAAAAAAAAATCCCTTTTCGAGACATTGTTGCAGCAACAAAATTGCCTTCCTTAATAGCATTGAAGTTTTCGAAGGTTGACAACATAGTGACTGCAATTAGTACTGTGGTAAAAAATTATCAAATTATGTCCTTCTATTTAAACATACATCCAACCAGCAAACATTTTCCCATAACCAATCACATATTCCCGGAATTGCTAAAATACTTGGTTTGATAGGAATTTCTCTTAAATGCACCAATGAATTTGAGCTACTGAAATAGGATGCATTCCATTCCATATCAAGAAAGAATAGGTACATGTTTACTTTAAAGAAGAAAGAATTGGTACATTGAGTAAGTTCTTCGTCCCCAAACCAATGAATATCCGTGCCGAAGTTACAAAATTTCCCGGGTAATCAGAAGATCAACACCAGGCAGGTCCTTTTCGTCCTTTTCGCCAAAAAGAAAAAACCCTCACCAAATTACAATAGATGCGCTCTATGACGTGCCTGTAGTAGTCACAATTCACAAGTAATACACCAAAAAAATGGGAAGGATCAATATCAACTGTCTCGAAGAATAGTACTGAGCTGGTGTATCTACCTCAGCAAATTCAAAATCCGTCTGTCTTCCAAAGAATCAGTAAAAGTTGAAGGGGAGAGTTTGACCAATAATACTCGAAGCAAGGTCCATAGCAACAGTCTAAAACCCTACGCTCCTCGAAAAAGTATTTCCTTGAGAATGAGGAGTACCAACATGACAAAACACATGATGATGAGAATTGTAGCACACTTCACCATCCCCCCTTGTTTTTGTGTTCTTTCTGCCTGTCAAGTCCAAAAAAATCCCAACATGATATAACCATTTGAGGAAAATCCGAGAGACTGAAGCATGAACAAGGGCTTAGCAGAAGTTTTAACCCAAACTTTATGCGATGGTGGAAAAAGAGAGAGAGAAGATTTAAAGAAGCAAGCAGAGCAAGAGGACCTTCTGCAGCTGTTTAAAGCCCTCCTCAACTGTTGCTGCGACGTTTTGAATGTTGTAGTCTATCCGATCGACAATGGTCCCCTGTTTGGAGCATAAATTTAGTTTATCAGGTTAAATCATTGAGGAAGTGTCTGACCTAGTAAAGGAGACATAGCTTCTCACCTGGTCAATGACAAGCACTGACAGATCCTTCATTATCTGAGCAAGATCATTAACTGATTCCACAACCTACCAAAACCCCACAAATAAAACATAAATTTTTTTTTGATAAGTCACAAATAAAACATAAATTCACTTGGGCAAATGAAGTGTAATAGTTGCAGAAGAGTTTTCACTAACCTGCTGGATCTCTCTCTCCCTTTCTGCTGTGAATGCCTCACTTTTTCTTAGTTTGGTCATCTGATGCTCACTAAACCCCTGGCAAATTATTTGTATGACAGTTTCAGACCTTTGCTGGGGCAAAGAGAGAGGAAAAAGTAGTGTATGGAGTGCTTTCGTGGGGAGGGATTGTCCACAAATTTAACACTTCTTCCCTCCAAAATTGGGAGGAAAGGATGGAGAGTTCAGTGCTTGCAATGAAGACATTTGTATACAAACAGTACCCCTCAGTTTGTAAGAACGCTGGTAGAAAATTTTAGACCATACAATGCTTCACTCATTCTCCCTCTTGTCTGTCCAAATGTAGGATAAAATTATGTATTCAAACATTACGATGAAAGGGAGTAGAAACCTCCCAAATTTTCTGATGCCAACATCCTACTATTGCTGCTAATTCAAAAACGAAAAAGAAAATACACAAATGCTCTTCTCTGCTGTCTCCTGCACCTATTTCTTCAGTAACAAGTATATATCTCCACACACCTAGCTCTCAGTTTGTCGAGTATGACTTCAATCTCAAGAGTGAATCCGCAATTAAAGGCTGTTTAAGATGGGAAGTATTTTCTTTCCTGAAGAGTCAAGACAAATTCCTAAAAGAGAAACCAAACTATTTCTTCACAAGTATAGCACTAGCCCAAAGTAGTCTCACAAAAAACTATCATGTGACTGACGAAAGCAAAAAAAAAAAAAAAGGGAATCTGAAGTGATTATAGTGTGGCCCAACACGCTGATTTGAAGCCATCATAGAGTTCAACCAACCCAAGAATTTTGTTTTATGTGGGATGCCTGTGGGTTAGAAAACCAACAAGCCACCAACTCTCCAAGAATAGGATGGCTACAACTTCTTGTCTGAGGATTAACATAAATGTTCAGGCAATGTCCTCGTGCCCGTACCTTACTAGTGGACGCACCACTGAAATTGCAATATTTAGGAAGGTCTGATACTTGGACACGCACCCACATATGTTGCTACACCCGAATCATGGCTTAAGTCAGAGAAACCCAGTGAAACAGAATAATCACCCATTGGCAACCCACATTCATGGTATACGTTAAGACCCCTTATTGCATACCACTTATGTCAACATTGCCCTGTACATTAACAATACATGCACAATAATAATGCTTATATGTATCCATAGGTATGGATAGTGCATACATGTCCACAAAAAAGTGAAGAATGACAATCTGAAGAGAAAGGCCGGCTTACCAAGTCATCCAAGTCATCTTCTGCTGTTCTGGAATTATTTCCATTCAAGTTCATTTCTAAGTCAATCCCATCTGGACCCTAGATCACAAAGCAATACTTAGTAAAATATTGAAACCATCAACTTCTTGGACTACCATGTACTCTCCAATGGTAAAGTGGAAATGAAGAAACAAACAAACTACAAGAACAGATGCTAATTGTTAGCTTCTGATACATTAAGAAAAGCATTGCATGGTTGAGCAGACTCAGGAAATCAAGGAAGACAAAGCGATGCCAAGGGCCAGCATAAACATGAATGAATCACCACCGACTCGTGAAGTGAAAAACCAAAGTTTCCGAAATATTGCCAAAAAATCGTCATCCTGATTCCTGATAAGCATTTTTTCAAAGAGTGATGATAAAGGAAAGTTTTCCAGACCTCTTTCTGCAGCCGGAGGCGCTTCAAGTATGTTGACTGTTTCTTGCGAAGTTCCATGGAGAGGTTCTGAAGGTCAGTGGCAAGAGAGCGCTGCAAAGTGCAAACAAAACATTGAATCAGCTTATCAGAATGCTGTAATGTGACGATGAAAGCTAATATAACTTCATAATAACCCGTCACCATATAACATAATTAACATCTATTTTGGAAACAACTGCACATGACAAACCTCAGGCACAAAAATGAAATCTTAAATAAAGTCATCCAAGTTTCGGTCATGATTTACAATTTTGTACAGCAGGCAACACATTATAAGCAGCCATCAAGTCATACCTGCACATTTTTCCTAACATTAGAGTCCTCGGAAGGGCCACCGGCAGAGAGTCTCTGTAATCTCTTCTCTGATTTTTTTAAAAGATCAGTGATCTCTTGAGAAAGAGCCTCAATCCTGCGTTGATCTTCTTTACCATCTCCAAATGAGGGCATTAAAGCCTTGGCGTGAGCCTTGGCTAGCTCAGCCATTTTCGTCCGCACACCTTGCACATTCACTGCTATTTCTTCAGATACATCCACCCAAGCTGGAGGTAGTCCCACTGTTACTGCACTATTACTGCAGCGCAGAACAAGTTTATTATTCTAAGTAGAAATCCACTGACTTTAGACCTACTACCAGAAACAGTGTTTCAAAACTCTTTGGGTTCCCATTCCCATGAGTGATCAAGTTGCATGCTCTCGCAAACTGATTACCACTACACATCGATTTCTTCAAAACTTTAGACCTACTACCAGAACCAGTGTGTATGTAGGAGAAGGTAAAACCATTAGAAGTTGTGGTGCCCCCAAGGGCATGGCACCCTCAAGTAGGCCTCTTGTCCGATAATAGTTGTCTGTGTCCAGACTTATGAACACTAAGAAAGTTGATCCAAGCATCTGTATCTCCAGTTCCCAAGGAGAAATTTGACATACAAAAATGCATAACTGAAAGGCAAGGTCCATTAACCATGAGCACCACTTTCCCATTGATGTAATTAAGCTTGAACTCCATTCAGTAGTGAGGAATTGTGTGTGAACTTGAATTTCTCAGTAGAAGTGAAGTAAAGAAAAATGAAATTTTGTACTTCAGCGTGTGTTATGTTTGACAAAGAATTTCACAGGAAAACTAGACTTCCCACGACTTTCTTGGTATCTGAACACTAAGAAAGTTGTGGGCAAATCAATTTTCCCGTATTTTTCCATCCTTTCCCGGCTAACTGAACGGGATACAATTCATCATTACGTACCATACTCATAGTCACGACCCTATAAAAGATTAAGGTGTTAGGGACGAAGCGCAAGCGCACTCACACAATTGCAAGAGGCAATCAATTGCAACAAGAAAGAAAGAAACACATTGGGGCCCCCAGGGACGGTGGGAATGATCCAGCATTAGTCGAGGTGCGTTTAAGACACCTAAGTTCTAAAAACAAAATGACACATAGAATGTATGTGGATATTGCATTCTTATTTATTCTGAGTATTTGCTAAATATTCCAGATTTTCAAATTCAACGAGAAGTACCTGGAGCTGCCGGGATCCTCGGTACTCAAGGGAGCATAAGAGCGATTGGGGTTAAGAAACGACGTCGTAGACAATTCAATGACGGGGCCGCCGCCTGAAGTCGACGGCGAAGAACTCGACGGAGCACGAACGCTCTTGAGTGCGTCTCTGTACTTCCTAAACAGTATGGTCCTATTCCTCGTTGCCATTTTCCGTTAAATCTGAAAACCCACGAATTCAATACCCGAAGGCAGCACTTTATGCGCGGTTTATTAGATCTGAAAAATGGGTCTGGTCAAATAACTGAAAACTCATTCATTCATGGTTGGGTCGTAATTTGTTCAGCAGCGGAATTGGTGTGAGCTTAGGGTTTGGTTAGAAGCCAATGGGGGTGATGATGGCGAGGGGAGTTATTGGGTGGGGGTTGTGGTTGATCGGAGATCGGCGAGGGAGGGCGGTGGTGGTGGAGGTTGAGATCGGCGAGGGAAAATTTATTGCGGGTTTTTAAAGAGTTGTTTGGTTGATGGGAAAATAGAAGGGGGTTGAGAAGGACATAACTGAATTGTCAAGACAGGTTGAGAGGAAAATGAGAAGAGTCAAACCACTTGAGTTGGGGTGCAAACAAGTGGTCGTTCGTTACGCACAAGCCGAGCCTTTAACGATTAATTTACTTAACGAGCTTCTTGAAATAAGTCGAGTTAAGCTTTTGAATTTTGAATTTGGCTCGTTTAAAATTCGAGCTCGTCTTGATTATTAGGCAAGCCGAATCGGGTCTTATCAAGCTGAGCGACGTTAAAATTGGTTTTTGTGCATTTTGGTTTCTTATTCAAGAAGAAAAATATAGTGGCATTTGTTAATTTAGGTTTAAGAAGATTAAAAATAGAGTAAAAAGATGTGTGGTCTTTGAAGTGTCAAAACTTCTTAATTAAGCAAACGAGATAAAACGAATCACACATTTTACTTGGGACAAATGAGGGGAGAGTTGAATTCTTTACATCTTGGTAAATAAGAGAGCGCTCTGATTATATTGCTCCTGTCGCTCCTCAATAGATATTCATTCATTTATTTAAGAAGGTATAAAATGAAAGTATTCTATATTATAAAACAGAGCGCTTTCTGTAAAAAAAAAAAAAAGTCTAGGCATATAAACGAAAACGAAAGCAACCTCTTCAACCGTTAGATTATTTACTTTAAAATTTATGATGTACGATTAGGAAAAAAACAAAAAAGTAATACTTATAATCATTCCTTTTTCTACCAAATCTCAATCTCTCCCTCCCTCCTAAATTGGTTTTGGTACTTTGTGAAAATAGAAAAGTTGATGTGAAGCAAATGTGTTTGTGCACGAGAATTACTAAAGAAAATAAAACTCATGTTGAAAATGCCTTTAGGCACGGACAATTCGCTAGTATACTATATTATTCATAAGAATTAGTACTATCTTAAAACTTCAAAGTAAAAACTCGCGAAAGTAAAAATAGATTTGGATGACCGTATCCTTCTGCATAACACACAAAAATCTCTAATTTTATAATTACGCATTAATTTCAGAAAAGCAAACATAAAATGCAACATATAGTTTTACTCAAGATGTATTGCTTTTCTCTTTAATTCATGCTTGTATTGTATCTGTCTTTAATTTCGCTAACATATTACATTACTCTTTCATTGGTGAATTTATAAGAGTATAATAATATAAATGATGAATAAACTTAAAAAATGCAAATGGTGAAAAATGAAGTAGAAAAATCACTGCTTTACCCAATGTTCGAAATTGCGTCTGAGAAATGACATGGGAAATAAACATAATTTGCCCAAGCAATATACTGAGTGAGTCACCTAGTCCTTCAAAATACTCTACGCTCTCGTTTTCAATTCTTGCATTTGTGTATGAGAAAAGACAAGAAAATGTAAAATAAATAAAATTTGGGTAAGGCCCAAGCAATACACTGAGATACATAATCCTTCAAAATACTTCATGCTATCATTTTTAATTTTCGCATTGCACTTGTGCTCGTATTCATCGTACTTGAGAAGCTCTCGCAATTTCAATGCCTTGTTTGGATCAAGTTTTGAAAAAAAAATTTCAACTCAAAAAACACTCATTACCTATACTTTCAATCATTACTTTTATTTTTCTCTTCACTCATTACTTATATTTCCGATTGTTACTCCAATTTTTTTTCCCACTTATTCCCCAAAAATCAAACCAATTTTTTTTTTTAAAACCTCATCCAAACATAGTATAAGTAAGTTGAGATGTGTTTCGAACCAGTAGTGCTATTCACACGAACAGATTATACAAAATTTGCGAACAAATTTAGTGTGTGGGGCCCACTAAGGGTCTCACACAAATGATCCGAGCCGTTCATTAAATGTAAAGAATTTTTTCAACGGCATCCTCAAAAATCAGCTCAATTCGATAGTTCTAAGTGTTTGATCTAATTATATAATTTTTCATTTTGATTAAGGTAAATGAAAAATTAGATGATTGGATCGAGCATATATAAATTTTAGATTGAGTTGATTTTTTGCACTTGCCTTTAAAAATATGTTTTACATTTAATAAATGACTCAAATCATTTGTGTAAAATCCGTAATGGCCTCACACTAAACTGCGTATAAAATCTGTATAGGTATGATTACGGGTTTCGAACGCGCTATCACGCTTGCGCAGTAGTTGCGCTTTTGATGCACACGCTGACACGCTCGCGAGTGTTGTGACTTACGACATGCTCTGTCCTTTCGGTGATTTTTTCACCTGCGAAACAACCCACCATCTCACACTTCAGCTCTCTCTCTCTCTCTCTCTCTCCATCCAACAGAAACTACCCACCTCTCTCTCTCTCTCCCTCTCTCTCCGCGTACCATTTTTAGGGTTCCTGACCTATATCTTCTGAAACCAATCGGAGCATCCTACCTAATCAAGTGGGCACTCAATTCATAACTTCACAATCATAATCAACTCTCAAAATCATCTACTCAGCTATGGATTCCGATTCTTGGAATGCTCGCCTCTCTTCTGTCTCAAAGCACTATCAATCCGTCCTCCAATCGCGACCTGGTGAGCTCCCAATTCTTCAATCAAATCTCTGTTCTTGACATATATACCTATGTATGCATCAGTATGTTGTACCTTTCTATACGTATATGGATTTTATGAAATTTGCTACTTTTAGACTATGTTTGGGATGGCTAAAAAAGCAAGCTTTTTGACATAAATAGTACCCAAAAAAGTTTAGATTTACGTCGTCTGAATTTTAGCAAAAACCCACCCAAAAAAGCTTAGATTTATTAATATGTACCTTTACATATGCATATGGGTTTTATGGTATTTGCTTCTTTATTAAGATTGTGTCTTGGATGGCTTAAAAAACAATCTTTTTGACTAAAATGGTATCGAAAATGCTTAGATTTATGCCTTCTCTATTGTAGCAAAAACCCACCTAATATAGCCCAACTTGTTTCTTTTTATACCAAAAAGCTTGACTAACAAACAGGCAACAGCTTAGTTTTCAAACACGAAGGGAAAAAATCTATGCATACGTATGCACCTTTCTACATGTATGTGGATTTAAGGCTATTTGCTACTTTAAGTCTGTGTTTGGGATGGCTAAAAAAGCAAGTTTTTTTCAGTAAAATAGCACTGAAAAAGCTTAGCGTATGCCTTCTCTGTTTTAGCAAAAACCCACCTAATATAGCCCAACTTTTATCTCAAAAACCCGTGAGACCAGAAAGCTTGACTAACAAACAGCTTAGTTTTCTATCAAAAAAGGGAAAAGGCCGGGTTTTTAAGACATTTCTGACACAGCCTGATTGTCCTGTTATGTTTCATGTTTTGGACCTTATTGAGAGGGGATTGGTTTCTTCGTAGATATGTTCATGGATTTTGAAGAATTCGAGGGAGATGATGATATAAGGGAGGAATTTCCGTGCCCGTTCTGTTCGGAGTATTTCGATATCCTTGGATTGTGCTGTCATATTGATGATGAGCATTCTGTAGATGCGAGGAATGGGGTATTACTCTCATTTCTTTCTTTTGATAGTCAGTGTTCACATAATATATAAGAGTTGAAAACGCAATTTTCACATTTGGAAGTTCATTTTAATTCTAGGTGTCTCTTTGCTGTTTAGGTTTTCTCTGTCTTACATTTTTGACTAGCTGCTTCAATTCATAGGTTCATTATCTAATGCTTAATGGGTCTAAGGTTGAGTTTTGTATATTTCTTTTGCATGTCTTGTAGTGTTTATTTGGTTTTAGTCCTCCTAATGGAACTCAATGCGCTTTGTCAGCCATGAAAGACTGGCATGAAATCTTAAGTACATTTTGTTGTTATATGGCTTCCTCGGATTAATGGAGTTATGTTCGCTGACAATTGACAAAGAATTTTCAACCGTGGGATTCATAAACCCCGTGTGCTATAGTATTGAATTTGATTTTTATTTTAGAAATTCCATGGGGATTTGTCAGAATCCAATCCATTATGGATCTCAGCCCAAATGAGATTCTTGAGGTGATACCATGTCTTGCATGATGCAGATTATTGTTTGTTTATAGATTTGGTGGTAACAACTAATGAGTTGATATATGTTTTAATGAGAAGACTTTTACATTTTGCAGGTGTTTTCTTTTTGTTTTTGCCCTTTTCCTTCTCCCTCTTATTCTCCTTTTTTGAAGCTTATGTTGAATATAACAAGAGGAGTTCATACTTTGCAGGTGTGTCCTGTTTGTGCAATGAGGGTGGGGGTTGACATGGTTGCGCATATAACCTTGCAACATGGGAACATATTTAAGATATCCTTGTACTTGTTGTTGTTTCTTCTATATATATATATATATATATATATATATATTGGCTTTGGAATCCTTCCTTCCATTGTCCTTAGAACAGTTCATTTTGCTACTGAATATGTAGTGGCAATGCATGTTCACATCTCTTGTTTGGTGTTTCAGCCATTTTTGTGGAGATAATTCGAATCTCTCTCTCTCTCTCGCTCTCTCAAAAGTATGGCTGTTTGTTTTGTAATTCAGGGAGTAGTCTTTAATGGTAAAAGATTAGTTTTATTGAAGCTACAATTATGTACTCTGGATTCCTTGACTAGATGTTACATGCAACGCAAGAGGAAATCCCGCAAGGGTGGATCCCTTTCAACACTTTCTTTGTTGAGGAGGGAACTGCGAGATGGAAATCTGCAGTCCCTTTTTGGAGGATCTTCCTGTATAGTTACTTCGACCAATGCAGCACCCGATCCGTTGTTGTCATCATTTATATTGCCTATGGCTGATGAGAGTATTATGCCACACTCTGCATCTGAAACGGTCTCCATCAAGAAAAGCACAAATGAGAATGTTTCAGAAAGGTATGGGTCTGCATTCTTACCTGCTTTCCCTTTCTTGGCTTAATACATATGGTTTTGCTATAGACATTTGATGACAGATATCAATCAACATTCACAGATTTCAGTATATTCCAATGCTCTTTTTGACACATTATCTTGTTAGCATTGTCTGATGCATAATATTCTGTAGGTATTGTTACTTATCTTGTAGTAGCATTGGTTAACTTACCATTGTTTTTGCTACTATACGTTGTCCTTTTGATTCCGTGCTTTATACAAGTTGTCTGCCAGCACAACCATCTTTTCTAGATCTCAGTTTCTTGTTGCATAAGGTTGTGAATTCTGATTGTTCCATAAGGTTGTGAATTTCTGATTGCGAAGCAGTTGTATCAAGCCCGTGTAACTTGCTCCAGAATTCAGATCTTAGGAGCTGTTCAACAACCTTCAGTTTTGTTATGAACCTGAAACAAACTAGACCTATCGACCACTAGTTCCAAAATTTCTTAACTATTTGGTCATTGCTTAGGAGGTGTAACCAGTGAGAATCAATTTGAAATGGTATTTCAATCTCTCCCTGCTCGGTACCAAGTCCGGAAAAAATGTGTACCTTATGAAGAAGCTTGGAAACTTCTGAGGATTATTGTTCCTATCCCGCATGTTATTGTGTGAGTTGGGAACTTAATTTTATTCCATATTCCTCCAACTGCTTCATTGTTGTTGTCTCAGTACTTTTAATTTGCTCATTCAGTTAGCCCAACTATTTACCAGAAAGTCTTTGTAGTAGGGCCCTGCTTCTCCCTTATGAAACAAAGCGGTCGTTCTCGGGACAGTAAGAAACTCATGAGGGCATCATACTAATCTATGGTCCCAAAGGAGAGAGTGAAGTGTTCATTTGACAGGAATCTTGATCTGAGCTTATACGATGGATGGAGGGATATGTTATTGTTTGGATGAAGATGAAAGGAATATACATCATGCATTTGGGATACTTGAAAGAAATGTACCCCGAGTTGAAGCATGAGATCTGAACTCTTTACCCACTGTGCAAGAGAGAGAGAATTGAAAACCAACCTGTTGTTTCTCTCTCCAGATTTCTCTGTCAAGATATAGCCATAGTCAAAGCAGTCAGCAGTTGACGTGATGGGTAGACGTTCAATCCATCAAATGCCAAAGGCTGAAGTTACTGGACTTTAGCCAGTATTTTTACGGACTATGAACCTAGGACGTGGCCTTTGGAACATCAGATTGAGTGTTCCAATGTTTTGATTTTTGAAGCAAAATCCGAGAGAATTATCATTTGGTTATAGTTGACCTGGGAAAATACAAGAGAATTAGTGGGAAATTGATTTAAGGCTTTGCCAACTTACATTTTTGGAGTTCTATGTAGATGTATTGGCAGCTTAACCATTTTAACAAGTAACAGGCCAACCAACTCCATGGGTTGATGAGAGTTGAGTCAGGTGAATTCGGCATTTGACTAGAAGTCTTTATGTAACCATATTTGAAATTGGCCCTTCGAGTTCTTTTGCGTGTTGGTGGGTTGCTTTGTCCACACGTATGGGATCATAACAATCTCGGGAAAGGTGTTTATTGACAATGCCCTGACCTTCGACTCTATATCAATTTAATGGGACAAAATTTTCCAAAAAGCAACTTTTCTCAACGTTGTTATCCTCTGCCTTATTGTCCTGTACAGTTACATAGTGGAGGGCGTGTGTATGGGAATAGGAATGTATGTACCAATGAAACAAGAATCTCAAATTCAGTTCTTGTGCTCGTCATTTTCTGGGGCTACAATTAATTTTTGAATGGTCCGCAAAGTTTTAATTATTCTTAAATAAATTAAGCAGAATTTAAGGGAAGCTATGATGGAATGGGTGCAAGGACTCTCACCATGCACCATCTCACTATACCCAAAAGTTAAGTGTGGCCAACTTTTAGTGCTGAGGTTATAGTGTTGACGAGTACAGAGTCATGAGTTTTTACCGTTGATAGTTTTAGCACAAATATCTTAGTTGATACGGAAAGAGAAAATTGCTTCATTAAGTGGATTTGACATTGAATAGTGTGGCCTGTGGGGCGTACAAATATTTCTCTCGTTTCTCTGGTGGTGCACAGCAAAGTCTTTGTACTTTGCAAGAGTCAGAACTGCAAAAGGAACGAACAGTTAGTGCCGTCCGGCATTATTCTAGCAGGAGGGAACTCCAATGCTCAAGACTTGGGTCAGAATAAATGGTGTAGCTTTCCGTCGTTTATAATTTGTACCTTTTGTGAAGAGACTGTAGTTGGGTTTCTAGTAAGCTCGTGTCCACCGTGATGTCACTTCTATCTGTTCTCACAAATATCGTGAACGAATGCCATGTGGCCGAGCCTTGCCACTTGGTAACAACATAGCTCCATCCTGTCATATTTGTCTGTCAGCCTTCTCTTTGTGTGCGTGCACAAGACTTGCCCTCGTACACAAGACTTCCAGGTTTTTCTTAGCGTCGGGGTCAACCCACTAGGCTTGGACCGAACCATCTTGAATAGTTGGCTCACTACAAATAGAATCAAGGTGAGGAAATGAATTCATACAACCAACACCAAGTAACGGGGACTAATTTTCGTTGCTTGAGTTATATCCAGTATTCTGTATTAGGTCAAGTAGTCTATCTGACTTACATTTGACAATCATCTCGAGAATATCTTGTATCGATTGGCTATCCTGCTTTATCAAAACGCACTTAGTAGGAAACCAGTGAATGCATTTAGTTTTGAGGACGTAAATGAGGGGGCCTATTACCCTTTCTGTTACAATATTTCTAATTGGCCAGTGTATTCAACTGTAATAAACTATGGTCTGGCACATTTTCACATGCTGGTTTTTTTTTCCCTTAGCCGTTCTGAAGCTGATACTTCTTTCTGGTGACAGGATCGTCCAATCTCCTCCTCTATCTATTAAGGATCAGAAGGAGAAGGCAAAAAGATCCGAGTTTGCTCAGGGTCTGTTGCTCTCGACCATTCTTGATGACAATTTATAAAGGCTTTGCTGCGGCTGCTGTGGATGTTGACTTCCTAAATTCACGGTCGAGAGCATTTGCATGAGCATAGTGTTGTTTGTATGTTGCTGTATTAAACAAGTGGAATAAGATGTAGTAGTAATCAATGTAATTTATATTGCATGTCGGATCTAGTAGTTAAGGCAGGACCCGACTTGTGCGTTTCTGCCCTAATCTTGTAGTTCATGCTTCATTTCAGAAAAGAAAAAGAAAGGAAGAATGAAAACCTATTCCCGTGTCTTGCTCTCCATTAACTTCTGTCCGCGTTGATCATTTTTCTGCTCCAGGCATATTCCCGTATGTGGGAAGGCAGTGCTAATACTTTCATCGTTAAATATATCGTGTTTGATCTGTAAATTCTAGAAATCTTTGGAAGAAAGCTACTGTATCACAGTTGGGTTTGCTGGTCTTAAAGCTTTTGTAATTTTGTCTTTCTTCTTTTTGTGTGCTCAGAGGTCGACATTGGTTGTGCGTTTGTCTGAATGATGGTAGATTGCGATCTACGATTTTGACAGACCATCAGATTTTCTCATGCTAATCTAGTTAGCAGATTTCACTTCACACCGGTGGTTATCGAACACGACCATCGACTGGACTCATTCATTCAGTCTTAAACTGTTCACTTTGGTCCAGTTTTGGGTCGTTGGCGATACAACCGGAATCCACACGGATCATCCTAATTGTTCATCGCATAGACTTCTATACGAAAGTTGTTTTTGGCGTTACCATTGAAGATCCTGAGTGGGAGCTCAACCCCGCATATCAAGCTTCTTCTCAGTTGGGCTGCGTGTGTTTTGTCCAGAGAAAAATACCAGATTGATCAAACTAATCGCAGCTGCATGATTTGATTTCCAGGATTTCCTTCGAACCGCAAGTTTCTTACCGGTGGGCAACGTACATAATTTGGGGAATCAGCATTGCTAGGGTCCCGGAAAAGTTTCTCGATTTCAAAGAATTTAAAAAATTCAACAACCGTATTAATAGTATTTGAAATTCCAAGTTTCAGCCTCCTCTCTGTATAAATCCTAGCTCGTCGATATGCATGAACTCAACGAAATAACGAGAGAAGCGCACACATCAAACAGTTCTAGACACATCGCAGACTTTGCTTTTTTAAGACGAGTAACAAAAAAAGAGAATATAAAATTGCGATCCATGATTTCAAACAGCACGCTCCAGTACAGTAAACCGAGGACATGGTACGTACGGCCACGATCATTAAATCACAGGTTATGGCATAGTTGCTTCACCAGTATAATTTCGTTGTGACAAACTCATATTTTTACTCCCTATATATATGCAACCACTTTTCTCATGATCATAAGAATCTTTTTATTTGACGATCTCTCATGTGATGCAAAATGAGACCCGTGTGATAATCCAAACCATTCTTTCTCCAAGCCTCGATGTGTTTCTTGTCCAAGCCAAAAAAAAAAAAGTTCATCCGAAATTGATATCTATCTAAACGAAACCTAATTTAACAAGAAAAATGATTTTCACACTCTTTTTTTACAATTCACGTTCCATTTTTTTGTCTTTATCCACATGAATTTACAATATGACGCTTTAATGTGTGAAAAAGTGTATTGGAAATAGGTCAAGAATCAAGATAGTAAATTCATGTGGATATAGATAAAAACGGAGTGTGAATGGTAAAAAGTGGAGTGTGAGAATCACTTCCCTTTAACAATTTGTTTCTCTTGTGAAAAATATGATTCGACCAATCTTTTAACAATATCCGATATTTTGTATGAATGATAAACACATTGAGACCTATAAGATGAATGGTTAAGATCGTCAAATGAGAATTGTGGCAGAGCCTTCACACGATAAATCATACTCCCTCCGTCCCAAAATCTTTGGTTTTTTTATTTATTTATTTATATTCACGTCGTTCTTTAAACTCTTATATCTCCCAATTTATGATATTTTTCATAATTTTAAAAATTTTGTATTATAAATCTAATCGAGAACTATTAAACAAGATCTATATTGTATATTATTGGAGATTCATATTGGAAGATACAAACGATTGAAAATTGACAAAAATATCGAAAAAGTCCAAACAATATGTGACGGAGGGTATCTTAATGGTCAAACTTGATGCCAAATTTAGCACCTATGACGACACTATCAAATTTTGGCCTTAAATTTGGTACACGGATAGAAAGAGTTTTTGTCATTCTCGATGTCAAATTTTGGTTTTGACACAAGGGTAGACTTGCTCTATGCGGCCTCAATAATTCAATTCAAGATTGCATAACAGTAAGAATTGAGAAGACATACTCAGGGGGGCTGCTGTCCCCGAATTGAGAAGACATACTCAGGGGGGCTGCTGTCCCCAAGGGGACAGCAGCGTGCTGCTCCCCCATTTTTGGGGCCCACCCCGGTCTCGCTCCGATGATCCGAATCGTTCACTTTGTAGAGCTCGTCGAGTAGAACAACTATACAAAAAATCAGCTTAATTGGATATCATTAAGTGCCTGATCGGAGCCTTTTTACTTTGAAAAGAATGGATCCGAAACATTGGATCAAATCCATTATACCCATGGACCAAGAGTTATATAGGCTCCGATCAGGCACTTAATGATATCCAATTAAGCTGATTTTTTGCATAGTTGTTCTACTCGACGAGCTCTACAAAGTGAACGATTCGGATTATCGGAACGAGACCGGGATGGACCCGAAATACGGGACAGCAGCACGCTGCTCTCCCCAAGGGGGAGAGCAGCCCCCCTGAGTCCGACATATATCACCATTACAAGATCAAAATGCACAACCTCAAAAGATTAACTACGTAAAAGAGTTCGGGTCCTGGCGAAGGCAAAGGAGCAGTAACTTTAACAACTTTAAATAAATAGTCCGGCACCACGTGATGGTGCCCCAAAACCACTGTATAGTATTTCGTTTCAATTGTCCTCTCAGAATCATTTAACCCAGGTTAAGGGCATCGCCAATAGTTAATAGTCCGAATCATTTACCCCAGATTAAGGGCATCACCAATAGTTAAAAGTAGAAACTCCATTTACAATTAAGAGGAAAGGCTTTGATGAAAGAAGCAAAACTTCAAGCGATTCATCGCGGAAGTTAACAACGAATAGACAGGATGATAATATTCATTTAACCTGTGTACCAAGTCTGCCTAAACTCGCCCAGTTCAAAATCAAATGTCAGCAATTCATGATAACAAGTGAAGGAATTGCCACCAGTAACATAGATTTCAACTTCAATGCCTAATCATGACTAACATCTGAATGATTAAATAACAGCAATGCCTAATCAATATTCCGTAATCATATAGACAATTCAACCACAAATTGCTGTCTTAATTCTAAGCATAAACAAGAAAGGGGGAAAAATATGAAGCAAAATGACGTATGAAGGAGTAGTCAATGGACAAAGAATTGAGAGCTATCTCACAAACATCAATCTCTAACCGATGTGTTTGTGATCTCCCTCACTACATACATCACAAAAGAATCGAAGCAAGATGAGCAAAAACCTTTCATAAGGCTAATCTCTCCTCTTGCAATTTCATCAACATGGTCACATATTGACGGCGGCTGCACCGGATATACGTGGCTCCCTCGGTGCGGAAGGCCACATGCAGCTAAAATGGTGTGCGTAGAGTACCTGGCAATGTCCTTGAAGGTACTGTCGCCTACACCAAAAGAATTGGGGCAAGTTAAGCATTTCCAGTAGATTAATACTGTGCAAAAAATAATATTATTCACACACGGCGGAGTGTATGTGTACCTCAATCATAATAAAGTGCATCTTTCAGTTTCTAAAGGATAAGCGTTGAATTCTAGATTATCATCAAGAAATTGCAGATACCAAACTATCATTTCAGGGTCTATATCTAAAAAAGATACTAACTTAAAGGCAATTACAATGCGCTTAATACCAAAAACTCAGTAGTTGTCTAAACAAGGAAGATACAGGCAACAGCAGCCACAGGAGTACAGCTGGCATAATAAAGATAGGACACAAACACACCTTTCTTATATGCAAGGGGATACGGTGGTAGTGTTTTTGAGAATTAAACGGACTAGGGGCATATTTAATTGGCAGCATTGAACATGTGATTGGTTTACAAATCCATGAGGATTGTATTTTTGGCATTTGAATGTTAGAATTAAAGGATGGATTACTTATCCTATGGACAACTCATCCCACAAAACACGGGATGGGAGTATGGTTTTAGTGTTACCTCCGCTGCATGTCCGGTTGGATAAACTGTTCAAAGGATCACATATCCCTTCATCAGTCTCCAACTAATCGAACATGACCCCAAGAGTATATTCTAAACATCGAAGTATATTAGACTAAAGCAACCTACACATATCAACTACTTAGGCATACATTGGCATGACTTGTTTCGACCAACTGAAAATATGAAGTTGAACTTCCAAGATTAAACACCATTTCGCTGGCCCATATAACTAGATTTGTGACTTGTACTGGATCATATTCACATCATTTATTCTAAAAATCTGGACAGCAATACGCTTGACCAAAATGATGTAAGAACGCTAACTCGACTTACCTAAACCCATTTCAATGGATAAGCTTTTTAAATGACTTCTAACCAGTGATCTCACTTGTTCCTTTTCCGCATTAAAGTGGCTCACCTCTCTATATCCATATGGAGCCATGCTACCCTCAACTATGCTTGATCTGCTGGTACTACATGGATGGAGTTGCTCATAACCCGATCTTGAATTTATGCCACTACTCATCCCAGAAAGTCCAGCTTGGATCATCCTGTTGACAGAACCACCACCAGATGTAAAGTGGCTCACCTCTCTATATCCATATGGAGCCATGCTATCCTCAGCTCTGCTTGATCTGCTGGTACTACATGGATGGAGTTGCTCATAACCCGATCTTGAATTTATACCACTACTCATCCCAGAAAGTCCAGCTTGGATCATCCTATTGACAGAACCACCACCAGATGTAGAAGTTCGACCCCGAAATTGTTGATCCCTTGAGCGGCTTGAAGTTGCCCATGAAAGAGGGAACCTCTGGGCTGAAGGGGTGAAATTGCCCGGTAATATCCGCTGGGAAATGGTTTGCTGTGATGGCAACCTTTCTGGTTCTATTTGAGAGCCCAAAATGTTACTTCCAGAGGATGCAGCGGACGCCCAATTAGTCCTACTAACAAATCTGTTATTTAGCACATGGTGTAGCTGAAGAAATCTACGCCTTTGCGACAAAGTTGAAACCCCCACTCCAGAAACTGGAGAACCAGCTTGAGAATCCCCAACAGGATGTCTAGGAGACAGGAAAACCCCAGTACTCTGAGTCGAAGGTGATTCGGGCACATACTCTGAGTTTAGGTCTATAGCCTCCCGAACATTCAAATCAGGAATGGATCTGTTGGGGGGGTGGTTGTATGTTCTTTGATCTGGAGTAAGATTTGGAGCTTGTGGATTTGAGTAACTGAGAGCAATTGGTCTGCAGCCTTCGCAATACCAATTACCTTCTGGTACTTCGCGTCCAAGACCAATGCAAAAAGTGTGTGCTGGTGAATCACAGATATCGCAAAGTAACATAAAAGCATCTTCACCACCTTGTTGACATTCAGTACAAATCACACTTTCATATGGGTCTAGATAACCTCTAAGTTCTTCTTCAGATGGCTGATAAACCTGAACATCACAACACGGATTGAAATCAGTACAATAAAAAGGAAAAACAATAGTCTCTCTCTCTCTCTCTCTCTCTCTCTCTCTCTCTCTCTTTCTCTCTCTCTCTCACACACACACACACACAGAAAACACAAACACAAACACAAAAGAAGAGAATTAAAGACCTGTTCAGCCTGTTTCTTGTTATCAAGATTTTGAAAATATGGTTCCAAGAAAAAGTACCTGATCACGTTCTGGGACTTGGACCACCACGGTCCTCAAATCAAATGCTGCATTTGATCTGGCGGGCTTACTTATAGTCACGAACCTTTGCTTGCACAAAGGGCAACGAGATTCCACCTTTGACCACTCCATAATACATCCAAAACAAAAGTAATGAGTGCAACAGTTTAATGTTCCTCTAACAGTTGTTTTCCCTTCTTCAGACAAACAGATGCCACAAACCTGCTTCCCTGCTTCAATCTTCAATTCTTCTACCTTCTCCTTGCCCTTTCTGCCCGAACGTTTTCGTTGCTGACCCGAAACCCCTTCTTGTAATCTCTTTGTTGAAGATGGATTCCTCAAACTAATAGTCAAATCTCTGCAAAATGTGCTTGCCTCTCTCACCTGTTCTCTCTCTTCCTCAGAAACAGAATATTCATAATCAGATGATCCTGAACACGTGAAATCTGAATCAGGATCTGCCATGAACTTCCTCCTTCTCCGACCAGAACTTTTTTTACTCCTTTCTTTCACAACTGGGTTCTTCCCTGTGAATGTCCAACCATTAGTAGCAGCTGATTTCCTCTGCAACCCAAGATTCTTCGTTCGATTCTTTCTAATAGGCTTTTCTATTAACCTAGAACTCCTCTTCCTCTTTCGCTTTTTGACATGACCGTTTTCCCGCAAAGGCCTCCTCCCTACCTTCTTATTCTTCTTCCATACTTTCAACTCATCTTCATTATCTAAGTCAATATCATCTGGTGCAAACTCCTCATCATCGTCGTCGTCATCATCATCAAAATCCTCATCTTCCAAATCCTCATCATCTTTTACTCTATATGAAGCCCTTCTTTTTTGTGCAAATTGCCCTTCTTCTTCTTCCTCCTCCTCGTCCTCCTCCTCATCATCATCATCCTCATCATCGTCGACATCATCATAATCCTGAACTTCAAAATCCTCATCGTCCTCTAATTTAGGCCTTTTATTCTTGCGTGCCCCAGTATCTTCATATTCCTCAACTTCAAAATCCTCATCGTCTTCTGCTTTAGGCCTTCTTTTCTTGCGTGCTCCATTATCCTCATTTTCCTCAACTTCAAAATCCTCCTCATCTTCTACTTTAACCCTTCTTTTCTTGCGTGCCTTTCCAACCTCATTTTGATCTGGAAAGACCTTCTGTCCTTTTGACCTACCAATCTCATAGTCTTCAACTTCAAAATCCTCCTCATCTTCTACCTTAGGCCTTCTTTTTTTGCGTGCCCAATCATTGTCACATTCCTCAACTTCAAAATCCTCATCATCTTCTATTTTGGGCAATCTTTTCTTGTGTGCCTCATCATCGTCGTATGCCTCAACTTCAAAATCCTCATCATCTTCTACTTTAGTCCTTGTTTTCTTGCATGCCTTGCCAACTTCAATTTTCCTCCGATCTGGAAAGACCTTCTGCCCTTTTGACCTACCAATTTTGCTCACCTTTTGTTCCTCTTCCTCCTCCTCCTCCTCCTCCTCTTCTTCTTCTTCTTCAAAATCACCTAGACTCTCTTCTGATTCCTCTCCGGCCAACGAACAATACTCCTCTGAATCATGGAATTCTTCATCTTCCCCCACTGTATAATCCTCATCTGATTCGTCTGATCCCTCTTTAGACCGACCTCTTCTATTACGATGTTGCCCGCTCCCAACCTCTCCTCCCTTTCCCATCTATTCTTACACCCAAGCAAACAAAAAGCCAACACTCAATCAGACTGACTCGATAACCTGTACCCCAAAAGAATGGAAAAAAAAAAGAGAGAGAAACAAAACTATTAAATCAAAGCAAATAAAAGTCCAGATTCCACAAGTAGTTCATTTCTTGTCCAAGCTCTACTAAAATAAGGTACGTTCAAAATAACAATCCAAAATTAACAAGAGAGATTGGTTGCAATTTTCAAAATTTACTCTTTGGATTCATTTTTTAGACACGGGTTCAAAACAATTTTCTGAACAACCTCAAGGGCTTGGCCCGATACGGAGCATCGCTCCGGCGTCAAGAGGGCCTTCACGAGTGAAGGGTGGGTTTATGGTCCCCAGGATTAGTCCATGTGGCCGAAAACTGGCCCGGACCCCTACTTATTAAAAAAAAAAAATCTGCAAAATGATCCGGAAAACTAATCTAGAAACGGCAACCATACAGGGGCAATCAGTCCAAAGCATCGATCTTTGTTGTTAATTTCAAGCAATAGAAAAGCACCACGCAAAAAAAGCGAGACCTAATTACCGAAATCAACAGATTCAAGGTGCCCATAACCATCAATACCCAAGATATTACAAGCTAGAAATCAGCCTGAAATTTTTACCTTTGACAGTAATTCGATTCAAAGTTCCATTCGAAATTGCGAAGGGACAATTTTCAGAGTAATATTTAGAGAGAGAAAGTCGTAGAGAGAGAGAGAGAGAGAGAGAGAGAGAGAGAGAGAGAGAGAGAGAGGGTTACCCGAGAGGAGGAAGAAACGCCTTGAAATTGCGAAGCCGCAATTTAGTGGGAAAAAAAAAATCAAAAAATATATAGTAGCTTTGGATTCGGTTGATGTGCGTATCGTGGTTTTCGTTATGAGTACAGATGAATGGAAAGATTTGATATAGTTGTACGCATACGCGGTGCAAATCTTACAGAAGCATATCTAGAGAGAGAGAGAGAGGAGAGAGAGAGGAAGGAGAAGGGGAAGGGGAGATGCACAAAGCCATCACCATACGCAACTACGCCTCGTCGTTGGAGGTTTCCTTCGAGCGAAATGCCCAGAATGCCCCTGGACAGTGTCAAAGAGCAGTTCAACCGAAATGTTTTTTTTGAGGATCAAAAAAAAAAAAAAAAAAAAAACGGCGATGTTTTTTTGACTCGTGGGTTGTGATAGCATGCGATGGGACCAGGGGTTTGAGCATTCACACCTTGCCGAGTTTTATTTATTTATTTATGAATTTTGATCGACAGGTATCGATTAATTTTATAATATAATATTTTTAAAATTACGGAAAATATTATAAATTAAAAGATATAATCAATTAGAATGTGGGTGGTGTCTTAGTTGGTCGAGCACCCTTTACCCCATTCGTTTGGCCTGGGTTCGATTCCCATGCCTACCCCACTCGTGTGGTGGCCTCCCCTTTCCAATAACAACTCACTCACTAACCGCCGATGTAAAAAATGGCAAGAGAGCGGTACCAATATTTTGCCATTTTTGTAGTAAAATTTGAATTTTTACTACTTTTGACGATTTTTTATTATTATCATTTTTAACGAACTTTCGTACCCATGTTTTTTCTTTCCAAATAACGAAGTCGTTGAACATTCTATAGAATCTACACTCACTGTGGCAAATTTTGAGTATGCCACATAAACCATTTGTGGCGTTAGTTTTCGGGAATTTATATAGACGCAAAAGGAAATGACATGAACAAAAAATGGGATTGGCAATATCACTCCCCTAATTTTCCCAAAACATATTTTTAAAGATTTTCCGGAAAAAAAAAATCAACTTAATCAAATATATGTAAAGAGCTTGATTTATTTATTTGATTTTTGATCTCCATAAAAGATGCCACAAGACCGTTATCAATATTTGATTGAGCTGATTTTTTTTAAGATCGCTTAAAAAATATTTTGAAAAAATAAAGATATTGGATCATTTATGGGAGACCCCGAGGTGGGCCCACCAACCCTCCAAATTTTGGATGGTGTAGTTATCTGGGGTGTTCATCAGTGGTGGGGTTGTGTTCAATGGCTCTGAGCTCCCTCTCCCTCCCTCTCTCTCTCTCTCTCTCTCTCTCTCTCTCTCTCTCTCTCTCTCTTTCTCTCAAATGGTTGATTTGGCAATTTTTTTTTTTTTTTCCTTCCATATATGAGTCTTTTTTTGATCAGATTCCATATATGAGTCTGACAGAGGATTTTTGCATTTGCCAATTTGGGAGGAAAATGAGTTTGTGGGTGGTACTCGTTTTGCCCAAATTTTGTTCAAATCTTACGACAGGGGGCAATGGGGCACGAAATATTGGCATTTTGGAGCCCTGGTGCAGTCGCTATTAGCTCACTTTTTTGGGGATGGGGCTGTACTGCACCCACTGCCGGTGCGGTCGATCCGGCTGTCCATTTCTGCATGCACGGCTCTGATTTAATTCGAACTCCTACAAATTCAAGTCACCCATTGTTCGTATTAAAACCCGAGCGATCCATTGGCGAGGTGGATAGCCGAATCGGCCGCACTAGTGCTTAAAAAGTTCACTACAGCACCTCCGGATCCCACTTTTTGAACCCTATCTTCCATAATTCTCCAATCATCCATTTTGATTTTTTGACTCCATCCCAACCTAATAAGTTGAAATTGGTGATCTAATATGTCATTCATCCCGTACCCGCAACACAATAGAATACGTTTGCAGAAAATTAACTTTCTTTCACGGTTACCATTTTATAGAACACCATGTCTGAAAAGTTTTTATTTTTACCAAGTTTTTCTCCTTCATAGGATAAAACCTGGGTGCCGAGCGTGCTTATTTGATGGGATTAATAGTGAAAATTGAAAAGATATATCCTCCATAAGCCATAGGGTATTTTGTTCTATTGAATCAACAAAGACCCGATCAATAAAACGCCACAGCTCCGGCTATTGTATTCAATGAGTACTGTGGGATCTGATTTATTTTTGTTTTAAATGAAACACCGAATATGTGATTCCTTTGCATATCTAGTCCTTGTAACGCCCATATCCGTTCAAACAAACAAAGTAAAATTTTGAAAAACAACGTAAAATCGGGATCGCTCAATTTGATACACAAACGGATCGGATTTCACGTTTAATGTGACTAATTCTGCTTAGTATTTGATTTTATATAACTATGGATAGACCACATTCCTTATAAAGTGCTTTTAAATGATAGCCTAATCAAATAGAAGATCCTATCGGATTCGGAGTTGCTTATTTGATGGAATTGTTAATTTGAGTATAATTTCTTTAGTCCTTTTCAATGGATAATTTTACACCAAATTTGAGGGTTCCTATTAAAAAAAAAAAAAGGTTCAAATTGAACTTATTTAGTTTATTTGCTTAAAAACAATTTAATGAACGGTGTTCCGTATCGAATGATCACACTTTTTAGCTTATTTGACAACAAAAGTGAGATATCTTAAGCTTCAATTTGTACTTTTCTGGGCTTATTTGAAGCGTTCTGAAAACACATTTTATGAAGAAAAAAAAACATATTGTAAGTTGACTTGGTCACTCAAATTATAAAAAAAAATGAGTTCAAGAGTGCTTCAATTGAATAAATAAGGGGTTTCAGACATTTACTTGATAACAAGCTATTTTAAATTTGAATATTTTATTCTATCTTATAAAAAGCCGTACCAAATGCACATCGACAACTTATTTTAAATTATTGAAGTGAATAATCAAAATAATCATAGTCTAAAGGTCTAACTTATACTCCTAGACTCCTAGTGATAACCTAAATGATCATATCAAGTATTAGTCTTTGTATTGTACAACGAAAATGTTTACAAGGGCCTGTTTGTTTTGTTATAAAATCATGAAATTGATATATTTGAAGTCGCGTACTTATTCGAAGGTATTTTTAAAATTAGACGTGCTTGAATTGGTATTAAAGTAAAGCAACAATAAAGGAGTACTAATTCATTGACGATAATAAACTAATCAATTCGATATTTTCTTAATTTGAAATACATGTAACCTAATTCGGAGTATTTTAAAGAGAGAACTATTCAAAGTGAAAGACCAAGGGGACGCATAAAAATCAATGTACTTTAATATCCATAAGTGTTTGATCAAATCAAATTTAATGGCCGTTATAATTTCAATTTAAAAATGGATCATTTTATTTTTTCGGAGAAGAATGAATTTCGATCCACGGACTATCAATTAAAATCATAATCTTAGAACCTGTCTCCACTTAAGTTTTCATCCATGTATCAGCACGGATTAAGTTCTTATCCTAAAACTATATGAATCCCCAATTTTACCCTTGTTATTTAATTTGTGCATATACATGTATATGTGGTATGTATATGAATCGATACATTTTTTTTTTTTCAATCTTTAGAGTGTACTTTCATTAACGTGAAAACCATACACTGGGAATGGGCAGCCCCCCCAAGGAGAAAGAAAAGTAATCACAGTCAGAAACTCACATAGACAAGACTCGTCTGCTAATACATTCAATACATGCATGTTTAATATAGTTAATACTGAACAGCTTTTTAGGGATTTGTTGGGATGAGTTTTGTGATGTTAGGATCGTCACACACACGCACACGATTTACGAGTATAAACAGTAAATAATCAACACAGAGATATAAGTGATTTTTCAAAACCGGGTACGTCCACGGGAGCGAGAGCGACTGCTGTTCTTTATTATCACAGTATGAATTAGGGTGTACAACATGGAGTATTTATAACTACTTTATTCTAACCCTAACCGGATTTGGCTTGTATCTTAAAAATACCTTTGTACGATACTGTATCATACCGCAGGGGGCATAGCCCCCCGCACCCCCCAATTACAAAATGTCTGGGCCTTTGGCCCAGTTTACTTTCACTGGATCATCAGCGATGAGCTAGATGTCGTTGCTCCGCTCCGCTTGTTTTGCTATGCTTCGGCATCTGGCTTTCTTTTTAGAACTCTTTAGCATCTCTTCATACTTAACATATGAGCCACAGTTCTAACACGTGATTTGAGGAATATGTTTAGTATCGTTCCAAATTAATTTATGGTCTGTTGTTAGACTATTTTGAATCCTGGAGGAATTTCATAAGTTTTGAAAATGCTGTATATATCAATTCTCAACCTCTCCAAACTCGTCTTATCTATCGGTGTTTTGCAAAGAAGTATGTGAAATATTCAGATATATAAACAGATCGATATATATATATATATATATACATATTTGCGTTTGTTAAGTCTTGTGGTAAGCTTTTGAGGATTTTTGGTTTCTCTCGTTGAGACGAATCAGAAAAATAAAAAAATTATGAACTAAACGTGTCAAGTTACAGAGAACTTGGATCATTTACTAAACGAGTCAAAGATTCTAATCGAGCTCGGCTCGTTGACTAAACAAATTAAGTCGAGTTGAGTCTTGGAACTGCTCAGTTCGTTTGTTTTTCCTAATACAAAAGCGTCTACCAGGGCCGATAATCGAACCGAACTGGTAAAAACTTAATACTTCCTCCGTCCCAATTTAATTGTCACTTTTTAAAGTTTGTGCCACTTTTCAATTGATTATATCTTGTAATTTATAATGTTTTAGGTGATTTTGAAAATATTGTATTATAGAATAGATCGAGATCTATCAAACAAGATCCATATTGGATATAAAATTTATTACCAATTTAAAGATATAACTAATTTTTTTATTCGGTTAAAATAAAATGAGACAAGTAAATTGGGACGGAGGAAGTACTCAAGCTTCTACTCCGTATAATTCAAGATTCGGCTACTAACCCCACGTCCCTGCCTCCACTCTACAATTTGAATTATTGAAGGCTCAACCTTTGGTTTGGCTAAAATATTAGTCTGAAGAAAATAATTTGGATGATTCGATGGGTATATCAGTTATAAGTCTATTTGATTGGTTGGCGTAAGAAATGTCTGGATGGTGCTTAAGAACAGTACAAGGGATCTATCTGAAATAGAAGGCCGTCTTAACCGGAGATGTTATCTTGACTAGATCTCTTGTACCGTCCTTATTCAACTTTTAAAAATATTCCTTAAGCCGATTGGACTTACTCCAGCCAATGATTGGACTTACTCCAGCCAAATGAATCGAACCATCCATTCCGACTGGACACCAACCTGTTCGGGTCGTTCTCCGTCCTAGCATGGTTAGCTAGTTCGGACCAATGAATTCCGGGCCTCAAATCCAACCCACTTCAAAACTCTATCGAATCAGTTTTTTTTTTTTTTAAAATGTAACAATTTTAAACCCTTAAATCATGCCATAGGACAAGGGAGATATTATATACCGTGGGGAATATTGCTTAATGATTCCCCTTAGTACGTGACATGAGTTGGACAATCAAATAGTCCGTTTGTCTTCACCTCATTTTTTATTTACTTGTACATATTTTTGGTAAACTAGTATAGTACCCGTAACGACTGCCGAGACAGGGTTTCTGTGCCGAGAAGTTTTTCGACCGTTGGAAAAATCATACAATCCAACGGCTGAAAAACTTCTCGATACAAAGGTACGAGAATTTTCAGGACGGAATAGATCGTACCCCTTTAACTTTCTAATTTCTCTCTCAAAAAAGAAAAACACAGTAGCTTGAAAGAATAATCTATTGACTCATAAATGTAAGTTTCTGGAGTTTCCCTCCAAACTTTTTTTTTTTTTCTTTTCCTTTTCACATTAGTGCTATTATGTGTCTTTTCACCGTTCTATGTTTTGAAAATATTTTACAATCTTAGCCACTCCAGGAGCTTAATTTTTTTTTCTTCTTTTAAAGACCTTCTTTTAAAGACCTTCGAACTCTAAATGATCTACCACAGTCCTTTCAAAATTTAAATAATTTTGTCCCGGTGGCTCATTTCCGACCTTGGACATTCGTCATTGAAAGTCTGTATAGAGGATCTTGGCCGTTCGTTGGCATATAAGCACGATTAATCCGTACCCAAAAAAAAAAAAACGTATAGAAAAAAATATGAGCATGATTAATGAATTAAGTCTTCAATTGACATCCAATACAAATTGGGCCAATCATTGGTCCAATGTTGATGACCCTTAATTCTTTTTCTCGTATATACGTAAATCATTTAAACCAATTGCATAATGATCATATGTAATAAATAAATAAGACAGCTGATAATGCCAAAACCAAAATTGTTGCTGCCAAAACTCACCTTGGACGTTCGATCAAATCCCTCAACCACCCCTTCCACCACCGCCTCAAGAAAAAACTCGATCAAATAATAGTAAACTCAAGAAAATGAGGATTTATCACACAAACCACTCCTAATTGATTAACAACCCAAAGAAAAACAAGAAGATCAACGAGAGGGCCCAGGCCCAAGCAATAAAACAGAGTCATCATCCGTTCGAAAATTCAATTGGCATATAAGCATTGATTGAACGATTAATCCGTACCCACCTCGCCGGAAAAAAAAAATGCTCGATGTGGTGGGGGACTAGAGTATAGAAAAAAGGTGGCCGATGGGAGCGTGAAGTTGCACAAGATGTCGCTGGTGTTCAATCGGGAGGGCTTGAGCAAGCTGAAGCCCTCGATCATGCTGCAAGAATTCGTCAACCACGGCGGCGTGATATTCAAGGTGTACGTCGTCGGGGACTACATGAAGTGCGTGAAGAGGAATTGCTTGCCGAGGGAGTGGCGACGACGAGGTTTTGGAAGCTGAGGGAGGCAACTAGCAAGGACGGGCCCGAAGATCAGGTGGAGGGAAGGGTTTGGTCGACTTGGTATAATGGTGATGGTGGTGGAAGGAAGTGTTGAGAAGGGGGTGTTCTGTTTTCTCAAAAAAGAACTTTTAAAAAAGAAATATAATTTCAAACTCAAAAATCATATATTTATGCAAATAATTTTTCTAATAATATAGATTTTGTTTGATAGATCTCATTGAGATATTTTAAACGTAATTTTTATTCATTTAAACCAGATTTAGCATGAAACGGGGTGTAGGTTGAAATGGTAGGAGGGCAAATAAGTCAATTTAGATGGATGAGTTTTGGTAGCAGCAATTTTAGTTTTGGCATTATCCGCTGCCATAAATAAACTTATGATAAAAGTATCTCTGTTTTCCAAACTAGTAGACGGTCAACTTTCCTTGAGACCAGTTCAAAAAAGCTTTCCTTGAGACAAATTAAATTTGAATAATTTGATAAAGATGACCACAGATATGGTTCACGAAATACTTGACACTTGACCGAAAAATATTGACGAAACCACCAATAAAGTAGCTAAAATCACTTATGGAATAATTAAATTCAGTGAAAAAAAAATTGACCCATTATATTTAGGACTAAAATTAAACCTATATCATAAACTATAAAATATACCAGCACGTCTTGAAGTAAAGAACAGTAGCTCCAATGTCCAAAACATCACTTAAATCAGTAGCATTAACTTCTTCAATGTTAAAAAGTAGACCAATCTCTACACATATATTTATTTTTATATAATTATATATAATTAGTTCTAAACGGTCCAGTTTAGTTCTAACCACGGTTTTTTAATTGAGAACCATTAACAGAACCAAAATAAACGGTTCTTATTTTTTTGGAACCATAACCTGACCACAAAATCGCAAAACCGGACCAAATAGGGCAGTTCGGTCCGAATCGAATCTATTTTACGGTTCGGACGGTTTTTTTAACACTCCTAAGGCCTGCACTCCACCCACCACACGATCGTTGATATGCCTTAGGGCTGTTCATTTAATTAAGTGAATAGTCCTGGTATATTTTAACGGGAAGTCAAATTCAAAAAAACCCATAGAAAAGCATATCCAAGTTATTAGAGAGAAAGAAGATTGGTGGCCAATGCAATTAGCTGGCTAGCTATAATTTGCACCTTTACCCAACCTAATTAAGCTCATTAAATAAGATGTTGGCGTACAAAAGTTCTAGGAAGTTTACAAGTGCATTTAGATGTGTTTGTGCAACTCCAATTCTGCCAATATATTCCAACTTGTCCTTCTTTCTTTCTTTCTGTATTTTCTTTTATAATCAGATGTTCGGGCCAGTTTGCGCATCCTGACCAATCCTGGACTCTAAAGTTAAAAAACCGAACAAACTCTCTAGTGGCCCCAACTGAGCTGATAACATGTACATAGGAGGTTTTAAAACTGAAACTTTAGGAGAAAACAAACTAACTCGTAAGTCTCGGGTTTTGACCACCATGACTGGTGTTTTGAAGTTTTCTTTCTTACTATATAAATATATGCAGCCATAATAATTGGATTCTCCTCATAATGCAACATGATTATCACCTATGGCTCGTAATCTTGGTATCCTTTTCCTAACAACAAATCACCACCTCGTCACTCTCTATCACAACATTAATTATTCCGTTTTTTAAAGTGTATTGGTGGGTTAGAGAGTTGAATTACTACTTTACCACTAAGTATGCCGATGTTTTTCATCCGCTCGAACTTGAAACCTCACAGTTCAAAATATCGGTACACGGTTACTGGGTCAACTGTCAGATTTTTTTAGACTCAATCACCTTAAACTTGTTTGTCAAAAAAAAAAAACACCTTAGACTTCTGAATTTACACTCAAAATTGGTCTGCGATATATTTTTGGGTTTCGGCATAAAAAAAAATTTATTTTCATAGAGCTCCCTAACATGAAAAGCTCAATCCCAGTCAAGCTTATAAAAGTTGAAGGATGTATAAGTAATAGACAAAATTGCTCGAAGGATAATATATGAGTATACTCTTTGAACTCTCGTAAATCGACCATGGCTTCTTGCTTAGTTGGTCGTGTACCAATGTTTAAGTGCTAAGAGGTCCTGGCCGGGTTCGAGCTGACGGAATAACATCAATACCCCTTGTAGTCATCTAACTTAACTAACATGCTAACATCTTACTGTGTGGAAAAAAAAAAAAAACTCTCTTAAGTCAGTTACTTTAGAGATATAGAGTAGTATCTGAGTTGTCGTAATTCGTAAATAATTAATATTTTCCAAATATTGTTATCTAGCTTGTTGAAATGCCATTTGCGGAAATGTATAAAGCGCTCCATCTCGGCCCTTACGAGTTTGCCATACGCCGTAAACTTATGGCTGACCATGGTTGAGGTAAAAGTTATTTAAGCTTGTTCAAAAACTTAACGAGCTTGAAAAGATATAATAACTAAATGAATTTACTTAACCGAGCCAATCATGAGAGAAGGTCAAGTAATTTGGCATCTCTAATAATAGTATAAGCTTATCAAGCTGGGCTCTGTTTGTTTTCAAAGTGGATAAAGGCCCTAATAATGGGCTTTCATTACAAAGGGAGCAACTGGAACTCACTTGAGCTCATTGGGTTAAGATAAGGCAGGGCTGGTATAGCAAGTCCAGACTATTACTGTATTACACCAATTGGACCAAGGCAGACCCACATTTTTCTAGCAAGTCTGAACTCATCTGCGACGTTGTCGTTTGAGAAATTTATTTCAAAACTGACAATCAAACAAGGTGTAAAAGCGTTAGACATGAGATTTACAGTTCACACCCACTAAAGCACCCTATCTGCAATACAAACATCTGACGGCTCCGATCGAGCACCCTATTTGTTCACTTTTTCTACAAGCTAATTTTTCCCTTATTCTTCCTCTTTCACAGTGGCATGTTTGGAGGTGATGGAAAGAAAAGGGAAGCCATAAATTTGCTCACTTCTCTCTAACTTCTTTTCCATTTGGTTTTCCTTACAACCTCTCTCCAAATTATCTTCTTTTCAAGCCCTGTTATGCTAACTAAAATAAATACATATTTTTCGAATAAGTAGTTAATTTTTAAATTAAAGGTGATGTATTATGTGAAAATAACCTGTCTCGTAAAAAAGGGCTCGGATCATCTTGCATGTCCGTCGGTTTCTGATTAGCACTGACCGTCGGTGGCCTTAGGCTCTGTTCGGTTTGGGTTTCGAAGGAGATTTTTAAGAGTAATCAATGGATAGAGATAGATAGAGAAAATTTATCAGGGACCATGCTTTGGGATGACTCATTCCGTTTAATAGCGGAAAAAGAAACAGCGCGTAGTCTAGTCAAAAGTGGAGTGTGTTTTGTAGGGTTGGGTTGGGTTGTGTACTTGGGTTCAGGCTCAGTTAATTTGGTACAAATCACCCTAGGGTTCTCCTGTTGAGTATACACAGGGGTTTAAGGTTAGAATATTTATGGGTTTAGGGTTCTTCCTTCATTTTCTCTCAAAATGAGCTCTTTGTGACAAGTTGCTTATAGGCTTAGGTATTGTCTCTCTTCCTTGTTTTTAATCACCAATGTCTTCTCTATTTCTTGTTGATTTCCCTCTCTATGTGTGTTTTGTATGTGGGTTGTGTTTTGTATTTGGGTGTGGGTAAGAAAATATCAGGCTCAGTTAATCTGGTAAGAGTCACACTAGGAGAAATAATGGTTCTCCTGCCGAGTGTACACAGAGATTTAGGGTTAGAATATTTTGGGGTTTAGGGTTGTTTCTCCGTTTTCACTCAAAATGAGCTCTCCGTTGTGAACTGCTTCTAGGCTCATTTGTCTCTCCTCCTCATTTTTAATCACCATATCTTCTCTATTTCTTGTTGATTTTTCTCTCTATGTGTGTTTTTTATTTTTTATTTTTTATGTGGGTTGGTTTGTGTATTTGGGTGTGGGTAAGAAAATATCACACTGAGTTAATCTCGTACGAGTCACACTAGGAGAAACATGGGTTCTCCTGCTAAGTATACACGGGTTTAGGGTGACAATATTTCAGGGTTTATTGTTGTTTCTTCATTTTCACTCAAAATAAGCTCTTTGTTACGAACTGCTTCTAGGCTCAAAAATTGTCTCACCTCCTTATTTTTAATTACCATATCTTCTCTATTTCTTGTTGATTTTTCTCTCTATCAAATTTTTAACTTTCTTTTGTATGTTTCTTTTTGATCTAGGTTATCTAGGAGAGTTGAGTTTGGAATTTCTCGAATGATGAGGTCTATCTCTTCACTAATGTTTCTTTTCTACAATCTTGCATATTTGTTCTAATTACATTATGCACTAACCTTGTTTAATTGTATTTTCCATGATTTTCATTTTTCTAGCTGTGTGAAGAACTGCTATTCTATCATTGGTGGTAGAATAACTTGATCTTCAGAGGTCAGAGCTCCTGAAAACTTTCTCAAGTGGGATCTTGCAACTTGAATCAGTAGCTCTGACCTCTAGTCATTGATTCAAGTTGCAAGATCTCACTTGAGAGATTTTTCAGGAGCTCTAACCTCTGATGATCAAGGGCTATTCTACCATTGTAGTAGAATAGTAGCTCTTCACACAACTGGAAAAATGAAAATCATACAGAAAAGACAGTTAAACAAGGTTATTGCAGAATGTAATTAGGACAAACATACAAGATTGTAGAAAAAAACATGAGGAAAGAGATTAAACTATACCTCATCATCGGAGAAATTCCTAACTCAGATCTCTTGGATCAAAAAGAAACATACAAAGAAATTCAAAAGTTTGATTAGAGAGCGGAATCAACAAGAAATAGAGAAAGATATGTGATTAAAAACAAGAAGGAGAGAGAATATCTGAGCCTAGACGTAACTCGCAACAGAGAGCTCATTTTGAGTAAAAATGAAGAAACAACCCTGAACCCCAAAGTATTTTAACCCTAAACCCTTGTATACTCAATAGGAGAACCCTTGTTCCTCCTTGTGTGACTCGTACCAAATTAATTGAGCTTGATATTTTCTTACCTACGCCCAAACATACAAACCAATGTTTCATCACAACCTAACCGTTGAAAAGATTGAAAACCCCAAGCGTAGGGCTAGGTCGGTTGGAGCATAATATCCAGTAAGACCGGGATTGAATCCACAGGGAGTTTCGAATATAGATTGTTTGGAATTAGGTTTTACGTAAGGTTTGTGGAGTTTAGACGACCAACTTTTGATTTTATTGGAATTCTCTCTCTTCAAAAAGACTTGAAACAGATTAAAGAGCTCTAGGGATCATCCTTCCAATGACTTAGGCCGTTTATCGATTCTCAAAGATAACTCAAGTGAGAGTCACAATGGTGTGCTCTCACCCGGAAGATATAGCTTTGAACTATGTTTTAACAAATGATATGGTTTCCAAGAATAGAGATAAACTCATACTAAATACATTTATCAAATACTTAGAGTGACAGAGTTCCAAGCATGCCATGTGCCAAGTGTCCTTGTTGACACGGCATCAAAGAAGTTATCAACTCTAGTTTTAGATTGAAAATCTTTAGTCTATTTCTAATCCAACCTTTAAGCCCGATATTAGGATAACGATAAACAACCAAAACCATGGGAAGAAATCACCCCAAGACTTAGCCAATAGACTACTCGCACATATTTGAAAACTTAAGCATAAAGGTAGCAAAGGAGGACATGATTAACCGACGAAAACGAAAATAAACTTGATATTACGAAAGATCTCGTCTGTGCAAACAACTTTAATAAACAAGAAATCAACAAATCAGAATTACCTAGAGAGAAGGAAAATAAGCTAGAACTGCTTTGTTTGGTTCTTAGTTTAGTTTTGTTTTTCAATTATTACCCGACTTATTTCTCCAATCATTACCTTATTTCTCCAATTATTACTTTCTCATCTCTCTCTATTTCTCTCCACTCATTAACTCCCTCTTCAATCATTACTCTATTTTTCTCTTCACCCACTACCAAAACTAAATTAAACTAAACTCCCAACTAAACAAAGCCAAATGGAATTTTAATCCTAGAGAGAAGGGAGAGAGAGATAAAAAGTAAAAAGTAAGATTATGGCCATATATGGCATACAACCCTATTTCTATGGTTGGAAAATCAGTCTTACAAAAGACCAAAAGATTTCCAAAATATCCCAAAAACATGCTGTTAGAACTTGTGGCTCATATGTTAATATGAAGAGATACTAAGAAGTTCTAGAAAGAGGCCAGATGCCAAAGCGGAATGAAACGAGTGGAGCGAAGCGCAACAAGTGGGCTTAATCACAGAAGTAGTGATTAAATTGGATGAGTTAGCTAGGCGATCGAAGCTGAAACTGACGAAGAATTAAAGATGGAGGGGTTTTGAATTTGAGACGAAGCTAAGGTAGGAAAGGCGCTGGTTCTGCCATATGTGTTTTATAATCTCAGAAGTAGTGATGCTCAGGTATCCATTGTATAAGTTTTATCAAGCTGGAGGGCTGTAAATGAGCTGAGCAAAGAATAAAAAAAAATGAGCTGAGCAACTCGCGAATTTGGCTCGGTTTGGCTCTGTAAGGGCTCAGTTTGGCTCGGTTTGATGGATAAATGAACGAGCTCGAGCTTGATTGTGTGGCTCATTTGATAAACGATCGAGCAGAGCTCGAACCTAGCTGGGCTTGGCTCAAATAGGTTCGTCTCGACTCGAAATATATAGGTTTGGCTCTGCTCAGCTCGAACATGCCAATATTCAGTTCAACTTGGCTTATTTAGCCAATTTTTCAATATTACGGCTGAACTATTGACTAATTCGAGCTCAAGTTCGAGCCGAGTCGGTTCGTTTATTCCAGACCGAATACTAACGAGCCGAGCTCAAGCTTTGTACATGCTTGACGAGCTGAGATTTTCTAGCTCGATTCGAACTCGAGCCGAGCTCGAGCCATTCGAATTCTGATCAAGTCAAGCTCAAACATGCCAACATTCGATTTGACTCAGCTCGTTTACACCCGTTTTCAAAGTGGATAAAGGCCGGCCTTGGACCCTATTTAGTGCAGTAGAACCAGGATGGGCCTATTAATGTGTTTTCACTCATTGGGTTAAGATCCAACTGGATCAAGGCATAACCACATGTTCTAGCAAGTCTGAGCTCATTTACGTGACTTACGTCGTGGTTATCTCTAAAATTTATTTCAAAACCGACAATCAAACATTGGACGGCTCTGAGCATCCTATCTGCGCTCACTTCTCTCCGACTTCTTTTCCATTTTGTTTTTCCTCAGAACCTCTCCCCAAATTATTTTCTTTTCATTTTGCCTAATTTCTTCTTCCTTGTTCAAAGAAAATATTGAAATTTTTCTGTGCACACAGTTCAAAAAACTCATAATTAATTGCTAAGTTTAGATCAACTTGTGGACTTGCAGTGGTATAGTTAATTTTAGGCTTTTAAAATTAACCAATGGTTATGAAATAGTATTAGTCCTGTCTAATTGATTTGCTCACTTTTTTTTCTCTTTCTAGACTTTTGCAGGGGGTTGAGTTGTCGAATTCGTACTGACTTAATAAAGTGTTGATTTTTTTTTTTTGGAAAGGCAATAAAGTGTTGATTATAACTACCATTTGTAATGTTTTAGCCTTTCATTTTTTTGGCAGTCCAGGTTCACATCAACCCGAATTAATTAGGGGCCAACACATCATCAAAATGAACACTATGTCGCTAAAAGGAAAACACCCCTCCCATTCACAATCTTTAGGACCAAGTCCCTGTTATTTGTTAATCTCTCTCTCTCTCTCTCTCTCTCTCTCTCTCTCTCTCTCTCTCTCTCTCTGTATGGTTTAGTATGCCAGGAACTATAAGTTAATTATTTGTGTTTTTTTTTTGAACTTTTCCTAGTTGCATGTTCTTCATTATTTTCCTTTTTTGATTCTTCTTGACGAGAGAGATTCAAGGAGCAAAAATTAAGACCAAAATTCCGAATTTCTCACCCAATTTTTGCATTTTTTTGAACATTTTCCAGGTATGGTCCATCTGTTTCTTCCTGTATTAATTTCAATCTTCTCGTTGAGACGAATTTCCCATCCAAGGGTTCGTATGTAGATCAAGAAAGAAAGAAAGAGTATGCATGCATTATGGTACGTACTTTTTGAAAGAACTTTCCTAATTAATCCAGCAGTACTTGGATTTCTGCATTTGGATATAAAGAAAATGGCCCCCGGCCATATGGATAATTAATGAAATATCCAAGTCATGGAGAGGCATTTTCGACATAGATTCCTTTGGGCAGCTTCCACACATGGTATGCCTCAAAAGTGTACTTGTGAGATAACAAAGATTTGGATTGAAAATCATGATATTTATTGTTGATTATTCTATGTACGTATGACATGGTTTCTCATTTTCCAAATCTTTTTTTTATTTTTTACATTTTTGACGTTTTCGGAAAGGAAAAATAAATAGTTCAAAAATGCTCATCCTGTTTATTTTTGCGGGAAAACAGTTTTTAGACATTCCAAGACATCTTCTTTTTTTTTTTTTTTTAAGTAGTGTTTATTCAAAAGTGGGTTGTATCTAGGAATTTCGAAAAGAAAGTTTTTTGAGGAATAGAATAATAGAAAGCTTTAAAAGAGCTTCACAAAAATAATACTAAGATACTAGAATGGTTCAAGATAGACTGTAGGATCAATTAGACAAAATAATTTGAGGATGTGAGGATTTTCATTTTTCAAAAAAGTGCTTAGGAACTTTCATTTTTTCAAGAGTGAAAATTTTGAGGAGAAGATACTCTCTTTAGCCCCTCGGGCGGGCTCCAAAAGGACCAAAACAAACAAGAAGTGGAGCTTCCATGAACTTATGGAGGTTCCACTAACCAAAATAAGTATATTTATTTTTTAATAAGTATTTATTTAATAAATAAAGGTGATGTATTGTGAGAGAATGACATATCTTGTAAAGCGGAAAATAAGTACTCACAAAAAAGATTAAATTATATACACTGGCGGTACTGTAAACAATCTTTTCCTCCAAATTAATTAGAGTCTGTCACATGTCAAAATAGTGGTCTCAATTACTAGAACATGGTGATGTGGCGCAATCTAATTGATTTGAAGGAAAAGAATATTTACACCGGCAGTGTATATAATTTATTTTTCTTAAAAAATTATAAAAACTTTAGCGGAACAGGACCTATCATGCATGTTCTTCAAGTTTCTCCTTGATACCAGACGTGGCCTATTCTATCCCATTCTTTTTAGAAATAAATGATCAACACTCATGATGACAAATTTAACAAGAAGGTTTACGATAATAGAGCAAAAAAAGAAGAAGAAAGAAATACAAAGTAACGGACCTCAAAAGCGGCTACAAGTGAAGGAGAATAAAATAAATAATAAAAGTCTCACAATGTTTGGGATCAAAATTATTGATAGTAAGTTACTATAAGGTTGTAATCTCTCCACTCAATAGTTCAAGCTTTTTTATTTGTTCTAAAGCACTCTTTGCCATAAAAATATGACACATTCTCAAGATGTGTCGCACTGCCTTGATCGTACCTAGCCTACCTTTTTTATTTACATAAAAATTATGAGTTTCCTTTGATGCACTTTTTATTTCTATATTACAAAATTTATATCTATATATATTTTACTTTCTGCTTTTTGCCTATGGTAAACCACTGAATTTTAAGGGGTTAATGGAGTTTAAGGGGTTCCACATTGATTTTAAATGAATTGTCAAGAAGAAGAAGAAAAAAAAAAAAAAAAGGTTATGGGCCATGATGAAGCAGCATCACCCCAGCTAAAAAGTCCCAATCTACAGCTAATTAATTATTTTACTTTAAAAGCAAGCTTCAAACATACCCATCAAGCCAACTAAGACCACTATGCTTTTGCCCTTAGAAATTAAAATGCTATAAGTAGTAAAATAGCAAGTGAAACTTTCTTTGTGGGGAGGGGGGGGATGTGTTGGTTGCTCCTATTTCTTTATCAAGGGGTCACAAAAAAACAAATCAGCATGTTTGGAAGAAGTCCCTTTCTCTAACAACATAACCCTTTTAAAAGTAATCAGTTTTCAGTCAATGATCGAGCGTGGAAGGGAACTCATTCGGGAGATGCTTTTTAATTAGAAGTCAAATGAATGAACAGAGTACTTCATCTCCATATGGGACGTCCAAGCAAAGAAATAGTGTGTAGTTTCTTTTGGTTGGGATCTCTTGAAACAAGTTGTCGCGTCCTCCTCTGATTTTTTTTTTTTTTTTTTATAATCGGCAAAGGATGAAATTTTATTAAAAACGAGAAAAAGGGAAGAGGATTCAACAAAAAGTTGGATAATACATCACAAGGGCATAGCCTAAACTACCCAAGAGTCTACCAAGGTCCACAACAGATAAAGACACTAAAGCTCAACCCAACACTCAATTAAAAAAAGAAAAGCCCAAACACCCAAACCCGGCCCAAACCTGGGCCGGCCCAACCAAACCATCCCACAAAACCCTAACTACACGGGCAACCACCACCGTACAAACCACCAGAGGCCGCCTCACCGTTAAACCGAGTCGGCCTCTCCTAGATGTAGAGACCGGCGGCGAGAATTAACCGGTCTACGAAAGTGAAGGCCGAAGCAATCAGGGCGTGTCCTCCTTTGATTTGTTATTTGTAAAGATATTCCGTTTCTTAGAGTGGCGGTCAATATATATGCTTGGTATTTTAGTTACCCAGCCAAGGGTTACGATGGATGGAGAGCACTGAAACGATCAAAATTTAATTAGGTTTAGGATGAGTGAATTCAGTGGTTGGCATATCATGCTTTTAAGGTATTCAACGCCAAACTAATTTACAATAAGTGAAGAGGTTTTTTAAGCTGATATAGTAATTTCGGACGTTGGAAAAGCTCAAACAAAGTGTTTGTTTTCCCACATTGAGATTACTCCTAACACTTACAGGCCTCTGATTAATATCCTTTTCTATCTCTGTTCTAAATAGGAGTATATGTTTTGTCAGTTGTTCACCAGACTAATCATGACAGGAAAATGGATTTTCTGGGGCAAGGTGTTCGTGGCCACACATCTCAATCAAAGTCAGTGTGAAGTGTTTGGTAAAGTAATTTAATCCATGATTTTGCTTGTGAAAACCTCTACCAAAAAGAGAGATGTGTTCCTCAAACCAGTTATGGAAAATGCAACAATAATACATTCAGCAAAAGGGAAAGCCAAGCCAGCACTTAGACATTAATTCATTATCCAAACAGGATTTGGATCAGATCCTTTCAAATCTTTTCGAACTTTTCCGTCTTACGAGCGAGCCTGGCTTTTGTTTCGCTAGCTTTTAGTGGGGCGGTAGTTGTTATGGCTCTACGGTTTCTTTTGGGTCTTGTCACGGGTTTGGAGTGCCTATGGTCACGCTCAGGGGAGATCAAACTGTTACGCCTAGTCACCCCCTCTTCTACCGTTTAATTTATAAGAGTGAAATCCTCTTCGTACCTCGCAACCGTCAAAAGAGTTGTAGCCATGATCTCCTATTGTCTACTTTAAATTAACTTTACAGCAAACCTTGCGAATTTATCCCCCGGAATCCTAAGCTGTGAACGAAACCTAACTAGCTCCAATCTTAAAAGTATTTTGCATTCTCTGGCGTGCCATGATGTTAAAAAGCCTAAATTAAGTATTTTGTTTTCCACCTTATTCAGGATTTTGGATGGGTTTTGTTGAAACATTGTGGGCCCACTTCGGATTCGCTTATATGATTTGAATAGTTTATTTATGTCGACTCACTAAAGATCACATGCATATGTAAATAAATTAGCGTGATCCAGTATCAAGAACAATACAATCAATTCACATGACTTACCATTACAAAATGGGAGACAGTATAAATTTAAGATAGACTGCCTAATTTCTAAAAACAAATGTGATCTAAACAGGCGAATTTTGATGTTTAATCAATTTATTATTTTAGGCATATGATATTTTGGGTGAGCATATAGTAAATTGCTAGATTGAGTTTAAGGTTCACGATGGCGGAACTAGTGTTGAAAAACTCGAATACATAATTCCAAAGGTCTAGTCATTGGCAGAAATGTGACTAATTATGTCACACCCCATCCCGGAATATTTTCCAAATGGGATAGGGTGTGACACAAATTAGGTGAATTATGATGCTCAATATAATATTTTATACGTTTGATATTTTGAGCGAGAATTTGGTAAATTACTGGCATGTGCATAGGATTCATGACGGCTGAACTAGTGTTGAAAAATGGAGTACATAATTCCAAAAGTCTAGTCATTGAACTTTGAATTTTTCAAATGTCGTATAAAAAAATCGAGTTATATAATCAGGGACACTTGTACATACTACAATGTGAGATGGGCCAAATGAATTTCCTGAATTTAAAAAAAAGAATTGATTTGTTGTTTATATATGATTTGTCACCATTGAACTAAAACTTTGGATTCGTCTAAATTACAGTGAGCAATTTTACGAGCCCATTAACTTTTCTTCTTCTTTTTTTTTGGCTCGGCTACACGTTAAATTTTCTAATTAAATACCTTTGAAAAAAAATACAATTTTTTTAATTGTACAACTATTTAATTTATTTTATTTTTGAAAGAGTATGATACAAAAATTGTTTATATGAAATACTAGCACCATATAGTATTTGGCGGGACTTTTCAGCCGCGGGAATGGGTCCCACCCCACGAGACTTTTCTTCCGGTTTTTCGGTTGGTTATTTGGAGCGAAACAAGCCCAAGCCAGTACCCGAACCTCTTAGCTACGGATCCGAACCAATGTTTTGAATATTCTTGAACGTTGAAGGCCACGAGCTACGCGAATAGACCGTATTGCCCTCAAATTTTGTTTTCCTTTGTTTTCAGTCTTTTACAATTAGGCAGCTTGAGATTGTGGCCCTGTGGGGTAAACAGGTCCGTAAGCTAATTACAAGCACAACTTGAACAAATGATACGCAAAATTGGATATTTGACAACAATACTGATAAATTAATACGCCAAATATTGAAAATTGTTATTACTGTACCAATTCGAATTTAGATCAACTATAAAATCCCCAGTGTAATTTTTTTTTCCTCTTTTTCTTGGGCCAAAGGGTACTCTTTAGTTTCTTTCACCTTTTTTTGTTGTCCCTTTCGTCTATCTTCATCCCCGAAATAAAGTGGCAATTATACATGTGCATGCGAATTCCCATAGCTAATTAGTGACATATTTCCCTTTTTATTGGCGGCCTTACTAACCTTCGCCCTTATTTTGATAATTAATTACAGACTAAATAATTAATTAAGTCAAACTTAGCTTCCAAGCTAGCAATTCTTGAAGTATAAAAGAGTCGAGTCCAGTTTAAGTCCCACAACATGATTACATAGTACATGTTCCAACTTTGAACTTAAGTGAGGGGGTTTAATTTATATAAACCATATAAATTAATTAAGGAGGACATCAATAATATTGGTTTTACTAAGAAATCGTAAAGGCAGACTAAAGCAAATTTTAATATATTGCAGGTACGTAGCATTAGATTATAATTTCCTATTAAAAGTTTCCGATGAAAAGGAATGGTGGGAGATAGGAAGTTCTCATGTGGTGGTACTCACAGAACAGAATATATAACTTATTCATAGAGGAGTCGTGAATAAATTATTCACAGAAGCGCTCAATCTCGGTCATCTAAAACACTTTTAGACGGTCAAGATTGAGCTCCGTAATAACTTATTCACGGAGGAGTTCCATGAATAAGTTATTCTCCTCACTGAAATATAACTTCTTGTTTGACTTGAACACCGCCTCGTTAATTCACTCTGATTTCTGAGCCAAAATCGCGAACTCTTGAGGTTCATAGTTGCATTACTTATGGCATTCTTGTTCGTAGGCAAAGCGGATTCGGAATTGCCTTTTGAGGCATAACCAATATCCATGGAAGAAGTGCGATGCATAATATTTGATTATGAGTTTCGATCATAGAAACGGCAAGGCATAATAAAACTAATTAACAGTGATTAAATTGCCCAATCCCTAATCTTTGTAGTGCATAGAAGACAATTAAATAGGTCTTACAACTCATTATTTATACTAGGTGACAGACAATTAATTAATGGACAAGTATTTCAATTTTGATGGTGCATTACTGCATTGTGAAGTTAGTATCAATATTCTTAAGTTGCATATGTTGAAAATGATTTATGATTGGATTTTTGAAATAATGACCAAAAAAAAAAAAAATTGCAAGTCATTGGCATAAACCAACACAAACACTTCTAGTTATCAATATTCGTGACCCTTCTTGTTTAAAATTAAAAATACCGCCTTAAGTTTGGATGTTAGAAATCTTGAATAGGAACGAGATGGAATGTGATGTACTTCTCTATTATTGTGTTTGAAACGAACCGGAATAATCGAACACGAATTTGATTCCTAAAAACACATCCATCAATTAATCAGACTCCCAAACTAAATAAATCTAATCGCTCCCCTCTCCTTTGCCAATCCAAGATTTCAGGCTCAATTCATAAAAAAGAAACTATTGATTCTATTAAGTTTTCTTGATAAGTATTTGCCTGGCCGAATAAGATTTTTGAAATAACAAAAACGCCGGAGTAAAATGAGAATAAATTCTTTACACCGCTGGTGTAAACATTTGTTTCCTCCAAATCAATTACATTGCGCCACGTCGCCATGTTTTATTAATTGGGACCACTTTTTTGACACATGCCGCGATGCAATTGATTTGAAGGAAGCAAATGTTTACTCCGGCGGTGTAAAGAATTTATTCTCGAGTAAAATTACCTTGGGCATTGAATTACCAAGAATTTGATTCCAGGTTTTTTTTTTCTTTCCGGTAATCGAGTAGAGATATCATTACATCATATATGAATTACAAAGTATAAATCACGAAGCATTACATCAATTTTTTGAAAGACCACGAGATAACTAAAACCAACAACTCAACCACTGTACACCCAACCCAACTACAAGCCCACATTAGGGCACGAAATAATCCCAACGGAAGAACATTCACACACAAATGGGAAGAGTCAAACTCCTGATCCCCTTATAACATGCAAAAGTTCTAACCAGCTAAGTTAGTCCCAAATAAATTTGATTCCAGATTATTAAATTCTCATTTCTGCTCAAGATTATGGCCACCAAAAACAGTCAACCAAACAAGTCCCATGTGTTTAAAAGGGAAGAATACTAGTACATAATTAGTTGAACGAAAAAGAACATTGCTTGAGATGAGGGCATATCAAAGAAGGTCTTCTATTTTTCTATTGATAATTCCTATATTTAAATATCTTGTTTAATGGAATCGTTTCTTTTGTGGATTCCTACACCAATCTTTTATTAAGGGCTTTTATAAATGTGTCTCCGAATATTCCTTGATCATTTCATCCAAGAGGACGAGTTCCTCTAATTCTATAAATTTTTCTAAAATATCATTTGCGTGGAAGCAAAGTGACTGGCATCATGGGATTTAGTTTCATCACCTCTCTTTAAATATTGAGGTTAAGAAAATTACTTATTAGTACCTACCTTTGATCATGATGATCAAGCTCATTTCACTAAAATTTCAATTAAGTTACTAATTTTTTGGTGTTTAGGCCTTAATTAGCTTCAACTATTTTAAGTCCTTGAACCGAGTTAAATCAACAATTATGTCCAGATATAGATCCTAGGGGAGGTGCATCGCATCCATGGTAGGATACATAGTCCTCGATCTCCCGCGGTGCCAGGAGATCGAGAGCTAAATTCTAAAAAATTTAGAATCCTTCGGCAAAGTGGATGTCCGATCGACCTCCTGAGGCGATTGGATTGTGGCTAGTTAGAAGATCCCGATCCGGATTGCGGCTAGCTGAAGGCACCTGAGCCCAATTACCAGACCAAATCGATCGACTGTGCGACGGATGTGAACTGATATTGCTTGTGACAAGTCTGAGAATGAAATTTGCGATATTCAGTGAGAGTTCATCATTGTTAAATCCAAAAGGGTTCGGCACTTCGGCGGGCAAGACAGTCCAGATCGGGACTGTCCATTGGTAATTCAATTGTTCGGATTTTTTCATACACTTTTATCTGTAAGAAAGTGTAAAAATACATTCAAACCGTTGATTGCTGCAAATGAACTGTCCCGATAATTAGAACTGTCTCTTCCAATCCAAAACATGAACCGGAGAGGCTCTATTTCCAATCCAAAATATATTTGCTTTGTATACAAATGAGGGGTTGATTGAAGGGGTTGTCGGAAAGAAGAAAATCACCAGAACATCACAAAAAGTAAGGGATTTTTAGGTAGCAGAAATCGGAATCATATGTATTTCCGCATTGATAATACAAATTTTCATCCTTGTACATATCAAGACATGCATGAATGTCAATAGAAAACACATAACGAATTTAATAGGTGTAAACTCCCCCGTCCGGATCCCGCAAAGATAGTCGACTGTATGAAAAGATGTGCAATTGTTGGATACAAAATAACGTATTTCCGTGCATATGTTTTTAGATTTTAGAATACCAAATTAGTTCCCCCATTGAGATTAGCCACTGCAAAAGACATACAATTTTCGAAAAAAGTACTTCCGTGCATAATTTTTTAAATTTCTTGATCCAAAAATTGTACTGTATATTTTTTCTTAGCAACTATTTTTGTGGGACGGGAGGAGCATTCATATTTTAGGTTTGGGAGAGACAAGATTTTGTATATCCGTGTAATTTTATTTGCGCCAACCAAAATAAAATTGATAACTTATTATTTGACACACACATGAATTTTGGATTATGATGACAATCTGAAAGGACTTTTCTAAATTAACCTAAAAATTAGTACAAATTCTAAAAATATTTGAAGTTGTGCAGGGACTTGAGCACCTAGCACCCCTTAGTCATTTTCGCCATAATTTTCCATTGGAAGTAGTTTTGAGGTGTGGGTGTCGTTGAACTCTCTCATGTAAATATTATTACTACTTTTTTTTTTGGTAAGTATAAATATTACTATTATATTCTTTGTCAATAGAAAAAAAAAACAAGAAAACTACATATATAATGAAATAAAAGGCCAGAGGAAACATCATCTAACTAATGCAACAACTACTTTGTTATATAATTTTTGCAAAATAATAAGAAACATGAGGAAACATCACCCCCTTTATTTAACATAGAGAAATCCAATGGAAACATCACATAACTATATGCTCTAACTTTAAAAAACAAGGGGCAATTTCAGAATAAAGAAGATCCGCCAAAGAGGGGATAAGAAATCTAGAAACACAATTTTAAAACACCCCTCCCGACACAACGATGTGTTCGGAATCGTTGATGAATTCAACGGTTCCAGACACAATTCTGTGTCTGGAGATGATTAAAGAAATGCAAGATAAACTAAGGCACTGTTCATTAAAGAAATTGCACGATAAACTAAACTAAAGGCGTAGTTCCACTTATTTATATATTTTTTGTATTAAACATATGTAAAATATTTTAATAGAATAATCTATCTCACAAAACGAAAAAATTAAGTATTTAAAAAATAAAAACTTTAGCGAAACAGGGCCTAAGATATTTGTTTGGTTTTCTACTTATAATCATATTTCTTTAATTTTTCTTTCTTTCTTTCATAATCTTTCTCTAAATTTTCTCAACCCCGCAAAGATGTTAACCGTCAGGGGGTCCAGGCGAGAGGCTCGGAACGAGCTTCGGCGTGTGGCTTCTTTTCTCACACAGAAGAACAGAAGGAAAGCGTCCAGAGAGAGAGAGAGAGGAAGAAATTGCTCTCGTTTGAGGCATTCAGAATTTAGAGAGAGAAGAAAAGAAGAACAAACGACCATCGCAGGAGAGAGGGAGAGAGTTTGAAAAAGGGAAGATTTCTCTCTCTTCGTCTTCGTCTTCCTATAACGTCCACGTTCCTTTGTTCCTCTCTCTCTCTCTCTCTCTCTCTCTCTCTTCCCCTCTACTTTTTACCACACATTTCCACATCAAAACCCTAGTCTTCTTCTCATTCTTTTCCAGAATTGGATTCGACAACTGTGAAACAATTCGAATTGACATCCATCTGCATTGTGCAACGGTCGGATTTCTCGGTCTGGTGCTCCAATGGCGACAATGGAGGGGGTCCTGCCGTTTTCCGCGGCGTCCGTGGTGGAGGATGTTCTCCAGCTGCACGGGAAGCGACTCAACGACGTCGATTTGGCGTCGCGGAAGGCCGAAGAGGCTTGTGCGTTTTGTTGTTTCTTGATCCTTATTCGAAATCTTTTTTTCATTTTTTATTTAGCTTCGCTTCCGTTCTCTGCAGTCCGTCGGTATATATTGTTGAAAGTTTCTTTCCGGGACGAAACTGTTTCTTTTCTTCCCGGGAATAATTCTTATAGAATCTGGACCATTGATTGTCGTGATAGATGACTGAGACGGAACCGCAGAGGCTTCTCTGCAGTGCAATTGAAGAGAAGCCGGGTCCTTAATTATCTACCTGAACTTGTTTTTATATTTTCCTGTTACCTGTCTGAATTTGATTGAATCTGTTTTTGTTTCCCTTTATTTGTATTACTCCTTCGTCGCATAAAGATGATCCATTCCCACTATTTACTTATCACAAGACATTGTCTATATTTTGTAATTCATAATATTTATTAGGACCATAAAAACTTTGTCTAATAGAATTAAGTGATCAAACAAGATCCATAATGCATATGAAATATACTACTATAAAGTTAAAAATAGATAATTTTAATAGAGGTGTGAATAGTGAAAATGGACACTCGTCGTGGACGATGGAGCAAGTAATTAGTTTATCAATTGCAAGGTGTTGATGATACTATGGTTATTTGATTCTGAAATCTTGGTGTTCATATTAATTTCAGTTCTGGATTTTCAACCTGTACTTGGTTTGATTATTTTTTCCTATTATCTCTATGAGTTTGCTTGAATTCGATGTTTCTGTTTTCCTTAATGGGTATTAATTAGTTTATCAATTTCATGCTGTCGATACTATGTTTTTTTTGGTTCTGTTTCTTCTGTATGAGCAGATGCATTCCGTTTATTTAATTTTGTCAGGGCAAATTTTCTTTGTTTTCTTGAAATTATATGTGTTCCTTTAGGTAGTTGTGCATTTCAGATGAAGAGATTTGATACCATTAATCAATGAGAATAGCTCATCTTTGGATTTGACACTATACGCATGGATTTCGACTCAGAGTTTTGGAACTTTATTGAAGGATTTGAAATGACCAGTACCAGGAGTGACTTGATTTCCTTCATGAAAACGATTGTAGTTGTCCAAGGATCCCAATAAAGGAGTGCGTCGTTAACCTTTGAGATCTGCCGCTCTAGTTTCACAAGCCACTTATACCCAAATATTAGACACTAAATCTTGAAACCCCATCTATCCAAATGGGGCCTTACAGTTTTGTTGGTTGGAGAAATTCACGGTGACATGCAAATTGACATAAACCGTCTCGATGTGGGTAGGTGAAACAGGGATTTTCTTGCCTCAATTTTGTGATCAAGCACTCAAACTCAGTTTTTATTTTGCAGCTCTGAGAAGATATGAAGCAGCTCGGTGGCTAAGAAAGACAGTTGGAGTTGTCGCTGGTAAAGATTTGCCTGCTGAGCCATCAGAAGAAGATTTTAGGCTTGGTTTGCGAAGTGGAATAATTCTTTGCAATGTCATCAACAAGGTTCAACCTGGTGCCGTACCGAAAGTAGGTTTATCTCAGTTATTTATTTGGTTAGTTAATTCTGTTTTCTTTCTTCTAGAGTAAGGCTCTCGATCACTATTTTGTTTAGGTAGTTGAAGCCCCAGCTGATACTGGTATTATTCCCGATGGAGCAGCTCTCTCTGCTTATCAATACTTTGAAAATGTTAGAAACTTCCTTGTAGCTGTGGAGGAAATGGGGCTTCCAACCTTTGAAGCCTCTGATTTGGAACAGGTAAGTCAATGCATGTGGTATCTGGTAATAGAAAACACCATATCAATTTTTTAAATAGATTGCCAAACAAAAATCATTTAGGAAATGGACCCCATACTAAACGTTCGATGTTTTGTTTGATGTTAACCCGTCTTGTAAATATCTAGGGAGGGAAATCTTCAAGGATTGTCAACTGTGTACTAGCTATGAGATCTTATAACGACTGGAAACAAGGGGGTGGAAACGGATTATGGAAATTCGGCGGAACTTCGAAACCGACTACTTTTGGGAAGCAGTTTGTACGGAAAAACTCAGAACCATTCATGGGTTCCTTAAGGAACTTGTCAACTGAGAAGTCTCTTGATAGTGTGTCTAGTGAGCAATCCCTATCCAGTGATTTTGGGAATGACATAAATCAAATGGTCAGTGAGCTTTAATTCTTTAAAAGATTAACATACTGTTTAACATTATTGAGTTGGACAAGTGGCTTTGTCTATTTATTATGACCTTTTGTTTTGTATTTGGATTTCAGGGCACCTCTAATTCCTTGAATATGCTGGTCCGTGAACTTCTTTCTGATAAGAAGCCAGAAGAAATTCCACTTGTAAGTGTACTTATGCTTGTTACATAAACCCCATATCCTTTAAAGTTTTCCTTGTTTGGTGAGAGGCGTGAAGGGGAGTTCTACAAGTTGAGGGTGGTGGGGAGATGGCAGTTGTAATAAATGGCAAATAAGCAGAGTTTTTTCAAATTGATTGAACCCTATCTTCTAGTTTACTCGAGCATAGGCATGTGCTTGCTATATCTATTAGGATATCTTAATGAGTTGCCCCTCTTATTGTGGGACTCCTAGGAGACTGATAAGCATAAAAGTGCTAATGATTTCATGCATGGCAAGTGTTAAATATCTAACTCAAAACCAATTGGCAATGAGTAGAGAGGCAGCCCAGTCTCATATACTAGGTTTGGAGGTTATATTTGACCAATGTGGGACAAACTCTAACACTCCCCCGCACGTGTGACACCTGACTTGCACGTGGTGAGGTAAACAAACGATTCGACACATATGACAATGATGAACCATCAATGACAAACAAAGGGGAACCAACTATCAATGACAAAGGTTCTTGTCAAACGCCTCTGAAAGCCTAGCTCTGATACTATGTTAAAGCATCCAACTCAAAACCAATTGGCAATGAGTGAAGAGGCCACCCAGACTCATATACTAAGTTTGGTGGTTATATTTGACCAATGTGGGACAAGCTCTAACAGCAAGCAACTTATCATAAAAAGATTTTATCCCTGGCAAAGAAGGGGCAATTATCAACTCTACTCTTAAAACCAATTGCTTTGCATTCTTCCCACTCACGAAGGTCATAGTGTGATATGAGAAAATCTCACTTTCAGCTCATATATTTTCTGAATTTGTAATATTTTTCTGAATTCCTATTTCCTAGTATCATAGTGTAGTTCCACTTTGTTTGACTGGAGTACGTACTATTTTGCTGTATCAATTATCGGTTGTAAGAGTAATATGTTTCCGTCCTCTTTGCAATAGATCGTCGAGAACATGCTTGGCAAAGTTATGGAGGAGTTTGAGCATCGGTTAGCTAGCCAAAAAGATCACCAGGTATGCAGCTTCATTGGCTACTTCAATGTCACCACTGTACGAAAGAAATTATGATTTTTACACAGCTTGAGTATGATTATTTTACTTTCTTTCTGGCTAAAAGTGCTTTTTGTTTGGCTCGGAGGAAGTCAGTATTGTTAGTTGTAGTTAGTAAGGTTTGAACCCCTGTCAAATGCCTGGGAGTACATGGTTGGTGGCTACCACTCCACTTGCAGCTAAAAGTACATAATTGTTTTGCAGTAGAATAACCTCCGCAGGATATAGTGTTGGTTTCTTCTTCAGTTTATCATTATATTCTCCCTTCTAATAATTTGACAGGCGAAAACACCTCCAAGGGATGTGGACGTCTCTGATCCTGACATGTGTTTCCCTAAATCTTCTTGTGGGGAAACAGAGGTATGGTGCTGACTGTGTCCTAGAAAGTTGGAAATCAAAAAATTGATCTGCATTTTTTGGGTAGTCATATGTGCAATGATGTATCTCTAAATTGTCTTTAGATATTTAGCACAAACAACTGACACATCTTACATTCTGATGTTTCAGAAGGAAGACACAGCGAAGATAAAGAATTTGAAGGAGGAATGCTCAAACGAAGAGGATATTAACGAAAGATCAAAAGGCCTAAATATAAAGCCGCATATGCTTGTTGAAAAACAGCATAGAGATGTACAGGTGCTTTGCAGCGGCGATATCCAGATATAGTTTGTTAGCTCCCCATAGTGGCATACTTAATCAATTTTTGTTGATGACTACCAGGAACTGAAAAATACTCTTCATACTGCAAAATCGGATTTGCAGTTTTTGCAAATGAAGTATCAAGTGGAGTTCAACAATCTTGGTAGAGTTTCACATGAAACTGTCCCATTCGTTGTAGAGTAATGCATTGGGATTTGTCAATCTAATCTTTTAGTCCCTTGAACAGGTAGACATTTGCATGGTCTAGCTTATGCTGCTTCAGGATACCAAAGAGTTCTTGAGGAAAACCGGAAGTTATACAATCAAGTGCAAGACCTCAAAGGTACACAGATGATTCTTAAAACATTATTCCTTTGCTGTGAGGATTCTTAACAGCAATTAGTATGTTTGCCACATTTTCTGCTTTCGGGCCCAAAAGAGCTTTTAAAGCTGCTTGAAAGAGAGGCATCAATGTGGATTCTTTTGAAGCCGGATTTTCAGAACTAGCTTTTATAAAATCTAAAGTTTCAACAAACACACAGTGTATCATTACACGCTTCCATTCGTGTAGGAAGTATTAGGGTGTACTGTCGAGTGCGACCTTTCTTGCCTGGGCAACCAAACAGCGTGAGCACAGTTGATCGGTTGGATGAAGGAAGCATTACTATTAACAGTGCTGCAAAATATGGAAAAGATGGACGGAAGTCATTCACATTCAACAAAGTTTTTGGTCCATCGGCAACCCAAGGTCACTAAGGTTCCCATGTTTAGTTTCTTCCATTATGATGCATACCCTATGACAGCATCCCTTACAAAAGAGCCAATACATTTTTTGTTCCCTGCAGAAGAGGTATTTGCAGACACTCAACCTCTGATTCGGTCTGCACTTGATGGTTACAACGTTTGTATATTTGCTTATGGCCAAACAGGATCAGGAAAAACTCATACTATGGTAAGATATTCCATGCAAAGTTGCTGCTGACACAGTGATAATGACTATATACATTTTTCTCATTTTCTCGTTGCTTTTGTATCTGCAGACTGGACCCAAAGAGCTTACGCAAGAGAGTGTAGGAGTAAACTACAGGGCGTTGAGTGATTTATTTCTCATCTCAGAGCAGAGGAAAGAAACCATTTCCTACGAAATTTCTGTTCAGATGATTGAAATTTACAATGAGCAAGTCAGAGATCTCCTGGTGACAGATGGTCTTAACAAGAGATATCCTTTTGAAAGAAAGTTGTCAACCACTCTGCTGTTTCCTTTAATATCTTATGTTATTTTTGTGTTCTTAACTCTTAAGCACATTAGAAATTCGTAACAGTTCTCAAAACGGAGTAAATGTGCCAGAGGCAAACCTTGTACCCGTTTCTTCAACATCTGATGTTATCAAATTAATGAACCTCGGGCAGAAAAATCGTGCAGTGGGTGCTACATCTATGAATGATCGTAGTAGTCGTTCTCATAGGTTCAATTCCTATTTTCTGTCACCTTTATAAAAAATAGTGCACTATTTTTCTTTATCTAATACCGCTATTATATAATCTGTACGATTCACAATATCTGTGGAATGTCAAACTAATATAATGAACTAACTGATCCACAGTTTTATTTAAAATATGGTCCGACTGGATTTTTGAAGAGGAAAAAAACGTAGTGTTATATATTGTCTCCTACCTCCTAAGACATCTATGAAGTTAAGTTCTCACTCCCCTAATACAGAGTCTCAAGTTTGAGTCTCCTTAAAATTTCTATTAGCAAAATGGTTATATATTCTATGTGTTAAAACAATACGGATATTAATATGCAGTTGCCTCACGGTTCATGTTCAAGGGCGAGAGCTGGCATCTGGGACGACTCTTCGGGGTTCTATGCATCTGGTAGACCTGGCTGGAAGTGAGAGAGTCGACAAATCTGAGGTTGTAGGAGATAGATTGAAGGAGGCGCAACACATCAATAAATCTCTTTCTGCTTTAGGAGATGTGATTTCTTCTCTTTCTCAGAAAAACTCACATGTTCCTTATAGGAATAGTAAACTGACGCAGTTGCTCCAGGATTCGCTTGGTAAGATTACACATATTCCAGCTGTGCAAGAAATAAATAATTTCAAGTTTTCCTTCCTGTCTAAGTAGGTTTTTGGGCCTTTCCATATATCAGGAGGGCAAGCCAAGACTCTAATGTTTGTTCACATCAGTCCGGAGCCTGATGCTGTAGGTGAAACAATTAGCACACTAAAATTCGCAGAGCGTGTTTCAACTGTTGAGCTTGGTGCTGCTCGAATTAATAAGGACAATTCAGATGTCAAGGAGCTGAAGGAACAGGTCCTTAGTTTGTATATCCTTTTTTTAATGGCGGTTTTTGTATCCTTTTTCACTTGGCATGAATATTTTAGAAGTAGCACCAAACACTGGTTCAGTGGTTGAAAACTCAGCCTACAAACCTCTATGTGGTTTTGAGTCAGAGACTCAGAGGACATTCCCTTTGTGCAATTAATACCATAGGTCAAGTCTGTACCCAGTCTATCCCTCTTAGACACCCATTAATGGTTACTAAGTGGACGTATATAACAAATCTTTTAACACATGCTAAGTGTCGCCACCTATTTTTGTTCCCTTATAAATTGCAGAAGGTTTGAGTGTTCCTTTTTTTTTTTCTTTTAGCCTAAAGAGGAGCACTCCTTAGATTACAAAAGAAGTTGATAATAGTAGTTACCAGGAGTCTGTTGCACTATTGGTCATAGTAGTTAGCATGAAGAATTAATAACACTTCTTTATCTTTTAAGTTTTTTTTGACAGATGGGAATTTGGTGTGCTAATTTGGTTCTGGTTATTGTTTACTTTCAGATTGCTAATCTGAAGGCAGCCTTGGCGAGGAAGGAGGAAGAGCCTGATAGCGCTTACCTATCCACACTTAGCAGCCCGGAAAGACAGAGAATGAACTCAGCTGGGTCTTCTCCTTCACATCCCCATTGGCAGAGTGCTGGAGATGCGTCTGCCAATAGGGGGCAACGAACGGAGAATGTTGGTCACTTAGAGGTATCCACAGCTCATGATCGCTTCAGTATTATGTGGGTATTTCTACTTTCATTTTCTTGTATCGTTTATTTTTTTTCTTCTATTGGTGGCAAAGTCTGGTAACTCTAGTGGAAATCATGGAGGTTTACAGGGTTCACAAGGCAGGACAGGATAAATTTTTTCTTGATTTGATATTGATAAAGGTACTCAACTACTCATTCAGAGTAAGATGGAGAAATAGTAGAAGGAAACAGTCAATTCAGATGTTATTTAGATATTTTTCTGTATTTTCTTAGTAAAGGGTGTATTTACTTGGTTTGTACGTGTCTAATAGTGCAACTAGGCTTGGCAATAGGATAAAGAAAGCCTCAAGCTCACCCGTTCAGCCCTAGTTCTTTCAGCTGAGTTTGATGTGTGATAGGCTCGGCCTGCACATTGTTCCAGTTTTAATACCCTGGTTCTACATGTTTCTGAACCAAAATTGTTTATTCAAGAATTTTGAGTTGTATAAGATTATGTTTTAATTTCTGAAGTACAATACGTTGTATGTCCCTTGATGTGTTGGTTTTACAGTTGGAGCTTAGACAACCCTGGACTTATCTGGCTCATCTGTGCCCATTTGATGGGAATAAGTGCGATTGAAAGTTAAGTCAATTGAGTTTTTAATTTAAAGCACTGTTGATTGACCTGCAGTTTAGGAACAACCCCACAACATCAAAGGTGAAAAGGCGAAGCGTAGATCCTCAAGACTTTTTAATGAATTCGCCTCCCACACCTCCTGTTGGCAGTCTGGCAGCATCATTGAAGGAAGACGAGAAATCAAAACCGAGCAACTGGGTTGATAAGATCATGTTGAACAGGCAGTCCAGCCATATTGATATGTATGTTGCATTAGGAAAATAAGACCTTCCCATTTGTATTAGTTTTCGATTCACGATATCTTATATCTTTCCAAAGGGTTAATACATAACCTTGGACTAACTATAGTTAGTGGTCTATGTAGTGATGTAACCCTGCCTGGGCGTTGGGAAGAAGACAACCGACAGCCACCTGAGATGATTTATCAGAGACACTCCCCTGATCCTTCAAAGATATACTCAGAAGAACCTTTAAGCAAACTTTCTGGCAACGGAAAGGAAAGCCAAGACAATGATGTACATAGGAATAGGTACGAGACAGCCGCCACTGAAGAGTCTGATGAGCTTGAGGCTGCAACAAGTGATTCTTCTGAGACAGACTTGCTTTGGCAACCCAATCTTCCCAGAGTTTCCAGTGTCCCTAATGGGTTGGGATTGAAAACTAAGAGACCGATTTTAAAGCAAATGAAGAGCCCAGAAACAAGGTATCAGTGAGTGTTTTAATGATTTTGGTCTTTCCCCATATCCCACATGAAGAGTTTTTTCTACTCGATTTGTTTTGGCAGTGTTTTGACTTGTGGATTTGTGGAGTGATTTACCAATGCACAGGCAAACGAGATTGAAGTGAAGTATGTATTTGGATCAAGGATATGGTAAGGAAAGGGAAGGGGAAAACTCGAAGTATCTAAGCGTGGGCCATGAAAATTCGGTTTCCCTTTCCATTTCATTTTCCATACCCAAATCCTTGACCCAAATACAACCTACAGGTCTAAATACTTCACTATCATCTCGTCTTTTCTTCTACACTTTTCTTTCCCTCCATATAATCCCATCACAACTACAACTCAGAATTGCTTGTGGAAAACATATTTCTCATTTCCCCTTCAACGAGCATTAGTACGAAGTAGCAATTATTTCTTGCAACCGAATTGGTTGATGAAAGGGTTAAAACATGTGGTGTTAAAAGGATATTTTCAGACGTTATTTTGCAGCTTGTGCTTACTGGTTTGTATATTAGTTTGTCACCCTTACACGATATGACGACGGTTTTGAATATGATTTCTTTCTGTCTGTCTCTTAGGAGTTTAATTCCACCGCCGCCGACACGGAGGCTCTCCAATGGTTTCACTTCACCGTTGCACAAGACCGGAAGGCAGCCAGTTGCTGTAGTTGGGAAGAGAAAAAAATAGGAATCGGAAAGAGTGAGAATGTACTGTTTTTGGAGAAGTGTTGAAAGTGATTTTGTTTTCTTTCTGAAATTGTTTCTCCTGTGAATTAGTTAGTTTTAGGTATAGAAAGAGAGAGGTATTCCCACAAATGGAGTGGCAATAACCACAGTTGCCTGAGTTTTTTTTCCCAGTGGTGGTCCCTGAGATGATGATGGGTGTTCTTACTGAGGTTTTCTGGTGTTGATCTATTTTCGAACTCCCTTTTTGAAGAAATAATGAAAAGGCAAAAGGATGAAATGAATGCATCATGTACCCCATCTTCCTAGTTCTGTTGCTGGTTTGTTTATAGTTCAAATTCTGTCAGTTTCTTATAAAAGCACGGATTATCATTGCAAAGTAGTGCAGTCTGCAATTTCTTTGTGTATGGCATGGCTTGCACATGCTCCCCAACCCCTCCCTCTCTCTCTCTCTCTCTCTCTCTCTCTCTCTCTCTCTCCCTCTCCCTCTCTCTCCCTCTCTCTCTCTCTCTGAAGTACTTGACTTGCTCTTTTGTGCATGTGTGACATTTTCAGAATTTTGATTTTGAGGGCCCGACTTGTTCGTGATAGACACGGGTTTTTCTTTTTGATTTTGGACTTGTTCGTGATAGACACGGGTTTTCTTTTTGATCTTGGAGGTGCGGTTGCCCTCGATCATCAGCACGATCACTGCCGACGTTTCTTTCTTGAAGGACATGGTACATGTTAGGACAAGAAAAAACGTGGGAGAAACCCAAATTTTAGGGAATCATGGAGGTGAAAAGCCCATTCAGGCTAAAACCAATTAGATGGGTAACTAACTTGTTCAGAAGGCAACAGTTTATTTACGTACTGGGGACATTGATTTCCGGATTGCACAAGTGCTTATTTACATATTATTAGGTTCTTTAGCTCCCTCATAGTATTTTAAAGGGTTTGCTTCTCAATGAAAAAAGAAAGATGGGACTGTCTATATATATTACTAGCTCTTTAAATGTTGTTGAAAAACGAGAATCCTGCATACTGAATTCAATCTTGATTGATTGCGCTGCGGGAAACCCCAATCCGTAAAGAGTGTATGGGACCCAGAGCTACCACAATCGTATAGTGCGGTCGATTCGACTGTCTATTTCTGTAATAGACGGCTCGGATTTTAATTCGAGTAATGGACGGTTCAGATCAATAGAAGCTCGTATTAAATCTAAACCATCTTTGCCGAATTGAACGGTCGAATCAGCCGCACTACAAACAACTCTGTAGTGTGATTGTGCGCTACAGAAAACCCCAATCCGTTCAGTATCATGTAATCTTAGCAATACCTCGAGCCAACAAAAAGGAACATTGTTTAAATTAATGCTCATTGAGCAGTGTCTTGTAGCTCCTCATATGAAAACATTGATGAATTCATGACCTGTTTTTAATCAGGGTTTTGGAAAACAAACTTTGCACTTGACAGGTTATGAATGGCTAGCAAATATTTCTAAATAAAACCTTCCCCAACAAACATTTCACTTGAATAACCACATATCAGCTTTTCCAGCTGGGTATGTCCTCCTTCAAATGAGTGGCTAAAATTCCTGGGTAGGTCCCACAAGCACATGGCCATGCCAGCAAATCAAAGATTACTTGTTGGTCCCTCCCTCCCCCCATCACGGCTCTCTCCCACGAACAATTTTTTTTCTCTATAAGAAAAAATGACAAGAAACTCATAGAAAATAATTACTCATTCCGTCTCATTCCATTTTTTCTATTTATCCATTATCATTACATTTTTATTCACTAACTTTTCAAAATGAAATCTACTTTTAGGAACCAAATAGATAATGCACCAATTTTTACCCACTAACTTTACAAAATGAACACTTATTAAGAGACAGTCCAAAATGAAATATTGAACTCAAAATAAGGGACGGAGGGAGTAGGTTTTTTTGGGAGAGCTTGCAAGTTCCATATTTTTCTTTCAGATGTTGAAACGCTAGCCCCATCATATTGTTCGATAATTCTATGACTTCTCAAAATAGAATTTTGGATTCCAAATCTTAGCAATCAATGTTTTATGTGGTTCATGTGTAGTTTTTGGAATTACGGGGGTGTGAGTTTAAATTGACTAATAAGATTTTTTCTGCTTGTTAAGGCATGCAATTTGGGAAGTTCGTGTTTTCACACCCATCTCTCAATGTTATGTGGCTCTTAACTTGTTATTACCTACTCTCTCCGTTCCTTTTTAAGTGTCTTGCTTCGTAACTTCAATTTATTAAAAAGATATCATCATTATACCTTTCACATCAACTTTTTCCTCCACTTTCTCTACTTACCCATCATCATTACACTTTTACTCACTTACTTTTCAAAAAGGAATCTACTTTTAGGAACAAAATAGACAATTCACCAACTTTTACCGATTAACTTTACAAAATGGACACTTATTAAGGGACAGCCCAAAATGGAATACCGGACTATAAATAAAGGACGGAGGGAGTATTTCATTCTCTTCTGCTCCACACTCTCCTTCCTTCCTTTCTGGATTTAAAACTGTACTTTTGAGTTTTGGCTGCAATATTACAAGAATTTTCAAATTGGTGCACTAATTTTAGAAATTGTTTTCGATATTCCCCCTCTTCGGATTTTTCATTCAAGTCGTGAATTCTACACGTCTAAGAGCTAGCTCATAGAATTATAGAAGGAACGTATTAGACACATGTAGAAAACTGTCAATAAATTATTCTTTTTTTTTAATTGGCAACTGTCGATAAACTATTATAGAATGTTAAAACAATCATCCAAACAAGTGAGTGAAATATTCATTAAGCTAAAAATTCTAGTAAAAGAGCTGTATAAAAGACAAACCATTAACCAATGACTTCATTTTTTTTGTGTCTTAGAAATTAATTTCTTGTGGTTACCTCGAAAATAAGTTCAGGATCAGGATTTACTTAATCTCAAGATTTATTTCTAATGGCAAAAAGTTCCGGCTCTGTCCAAGCTTATCTTCTACTATTACCTTGACTTAATTAGGAAGAAGAAAAACTAGTAAAATGTGATTTGTCTTACGAGGCGGTCGATTCTGTTCGCATTAATATAAATGGTTTCTTCGTAGCTAGGAAAAAGAAAAATATAAGAATCTCTTATCCTATTTATTTATAGACCGGCAAACTCGTATCCCATCTCAATTGGAAAAGAAAGGGCACCCTACCCACTTTTGCATAATTGATCAACTAGCTCATTTTTTACACTAAGAAATTATTCAATAGTTCTGCATCACCGCTTCAATCTAAATATCAAGTCATTTGTAATCGACCATATGTAAAGATGAAATTTGAAGTTTAGAAGAGTAGTAGTACAATACATGACACTCGGACCATGCATGAAAATGTCCATGAAAGAAAACGAACGGTCTAGGACATTTTTATGATCCGAGTGCAATGGAGCTAGTCACAATTTTGTTCTTAGGACTCAATCTCTCCCATTTTCCGGTAAGCATAGTCTATTAACAGTTGCCGAGGACAACAATAATTATGGCTTTTGCACATCTGTAATGTTATTTTTGATGGTTTAAGGATCACCACCTTTGGAATAGAGATAAAAATGTACGTTGCTACCACTTGAGGACCACTTGTGCACCTTGGATGAAGGAAAAGCTGGAAGGAAATTCTTTTACAAATCCAATCAGTAATACCACCCCACCCCTTCTTTGAACAGATCAATCTTTTACAAGACCCTATCATATCATAGTATATTATTATGTACTCCACTTAAAGAATGGACTACTATAAAGAATATTGCCGTAGACTTGGTGCTACTAATTAGTAGACATCCCATGGGAAAAGGATGACATTGAGGATTTTTCAAAGTGACAAAATATTAAAAATTACAGCACCTTTTTGTAATGTTGAAAGTAGGAATGGTTGCCATCAATGATTATTCAATTGGCCAAAAAAAAAAAAAAACGTATTTAGCCTTTAATGTGAAATTCATAACGATCGCACTTGACTAGCATAAAGATTTTTATTTCAATAATTGAGGTAAAACAAGTTCAATGCTCGTTTTTATATTGTTGTAATAACAAAACATGAGGTCAAACTCTTTGTGTTATCATGCCAGAGAGTTCTTACTTGCAGGAACGGACAAACATGTAGACTGCGTTCCTAATGGATCTCAAAAACCAACTCTTCGCTCTACGTACAATAGTACCCAATAAGTTTTTTCTCCAATTATTAATTTAATCTCTTTATCTATTTATCTCCGCTCATTATCCCGAAACCACCCTCGAAATCCAAACCAAACAAACCCGAAGGGTTTACTCTGAGGTAGTGGATGGAAGGTGGTCCGGCACACACCCTTTTTTTACCAAAAATAAAAAATAAAATAAAGGGGCCTGAGTGTCAAACCCGTCACTTTAGAGGACCTCTCACCAATTATCGATAATTTGTGCTTTCGGCCAGCAGGCCCAGCACAACTAGAAGGGACAACAACTGGACAAGAACGTATACTACTCCTGTCTAAAGAAAAACCACTTTTTTCCCCTCCCCGCGTTTCTCTCTCTCTAGATTTTCTCCAATCAACGTACTAATCGCTCTCTCTCACTAGGGGTTTCAGCATCTCATGATCGCATCGGTTCATTGCTGGGACTAGGTAGTGACTCATAGCTGGATTTGACTTTTGAGCTCCTCCAATGCTCGTCTGCTCGATCTGTTAGATGTCGCTCGCCGTTTCCTCTGTAAGCCTATGGTTTCCTAACTGCATTATGTGAATAAAGCAAATGTATCACATGTGAATGTAAATTATGTAATGTACGTATGCACATTTTCGGAAGTTCTTTAACGCGTTCCTGCTCCGTTGAATGTGTGCTGTAATACATTGTACTGAGCAACTGAGGTTTGAATTGTGCAGGGGAAAGTTCTAGATCAGTTTTTTTGGTTAATAAGTTCTAGATCAGTTGCTGGGAATGTGTTAAGTGCTTTTTTTTTTTTTTTGATGGGGCAAAGATGATTTAGGTTTTCTTTGGTGGTACTTTGATTTGTTCGTGTTCCTTTTTGTTTTGTTTTTTTTTTTTTTTTTTTGGGGGGGGGGGGGGGGGGGGGGGGGGGGGGGGGTGTGTGTGTGGGTGTGGGTGGGGTTGTGGAGTTTTTGATCAGTTGGGGGAAATAGTGTGAAGAGCTTTTCTTTGATTTTGTTTGGTGAATTGTTTGTTGGGGAAGTTCTTTGGTAAGTTTGTATTCCTTTGCATGTATGCTGTGGTTATTTAGTAGGAAATTAGTCTTTTCCATGAGTTGCTGTATCTGTGTGAAGAGATTCTCTTTGATTGTCTTTGGTGAACTTGGGTTAGGGAAATGGAAGGTTTGAATGTATGCTGTAGTTATTAATGACGAGGGGTGAACTAGTACTAGAAATTAGTCTTTTTTATGAGTTGCTGGATCTGTGTGAATGGATTTTCTTAGATTTTATTTGGTGAAATAGGGTTTGGAAATGGAGGCTTTGGATATGTCAAAATACTGGGTAAAATGAGCCAAACAGGGGGTTCTTCTAGGATGAGGCAGAAGCCATCTCTTGTTGCTCTGGGGACTCTAATCGGTCGAGAGCTGAGGAGCGAGAAGATTGAGAAACCCACAATTAAGTACGGGCAGGCTGCTCTGGCAAAGAAAGGGGAGGATTACTTTCTGATCAAACCTGATTGCCAGAGGATTCCAGGCAATCCATCAACGTCATTGTCAGTTTTTGCGGTATGGTTTTTACTCAATTTGATATTTGTGAGCTTGTTTTGAAAATTTCTTGGTCATATGACAATTCAACTGGCTCTTGTAGAAAATAGGAACTGAATTTGGGTTTGTATTACTATAATAGATATTTGACGGCCACAATGGTATATCTGCTGCCATATTTGCAAAGGAGAATCTTTTGAACAATGTTTTGAGCGCAATCCCTCAAGGAATTGGTAGGGAAGAGTGGCTTCAAGCCCTGCCTCGGGCATTAGTTGCAGGTTTTGTCAAAACTGACATAGAGTTTCAGCAGAAAGGCACGTATCCATTACCGTCATCTTAGTTTTCTTATGCTAGATTTTATTTTATCTTTTTGTGTTCTTATTTTTCTGATTGATATTGATTTCAGGTGAGACATCTGGGACTACAGTTACTTTTGTGGTGATTGATGGGTGGACTGTGACTGTTGCATCTGTTGGAGATTCGAGATGCATATTGGACACACAGGGTGGTGTAGTTTCGCTGTTAACAGTTGATCATAGGCTGGAAGAGAATGTAGAGGAGAGGGAACGCGTCACAGCAAGTGGGGGTGAAGTGGGAAGGCTCAACATTTTTGGAGGCGACGGGGTAAGTACATTTTGTTGTTCACTCTTAAGTTTTGAAGTTCGGGTCTAAATTCTTACTTCTTGATTTTTTTGCTTGGATTATAGGTTGGTCCGCTTCGATGCTGGCCTGGTGGATTGTGTCTCTCTAGGTCAATTGGGGATACAGATGTGGGGGAATTCATTGTCCCAATACCTCACGTCAAGCAAGTTAAGGTGTGTGAATCCAGTCCTCTTGGCGATTGCTTCTTTACTTTTATCGGAGTAGAATCTGAAATTTACTTTACTCTTTTTTTTTTTCACAATTGGCATTTAGCTTTCAAATGCTGGAGGAAGACTTATAATTGCATCTGATGGTATATGGGATGCATTATCATCAGATATGGCAGCAGAGTCTTGCCGGGGTTTACCAGCAGAACTTGCTGCAAAGCTGGTTGTTAAGGTGATACTGTCTTCTCAACCACTTAGATTCCTTCCTATTCGGCTATATCTGTACTAACACATATCGGTTCGATAATTTCATTTTTTTAGGAAGCTCTAAGGTCGAGAGGCCTGAAGGATGATACGACTTGCCTTGTTGTTGATATTATCCCCTTTGACCATCCAGTCTTGCCTCCACCATCAAAGAAGAAACAAAATCCGCTCAGTTCACTTATATTTGGAAAGAAAACTCAAAATTCTGGTAAAGGACCAAAGCTTTCTGCTGTTGGGGCTGTGGAGGAATTGTTTGAGGAAGGTTCCGCAATGCTTGCCGAAAGGTATGTATGTCACCGTAACACATCAAAAGATAACGTTTCAACACTTGAGATTTCCGGTCGTCAAGACTCAAATCTTTCTCTTGTCTTATATTGCCTGGCTGTTGGCATCTCTGCTACTTCTGTGTTCAGGTTTACTCTTCAGTTTTCACTTGCTGATATGCCAGACCAAATCGAATAATTGTATTGCAAGGGAAAGAAGCAATAAATGAAAAAATCAGTCATATTGAGGTTTTATTAGTTCCCTTTCTAAAGGAATTGGAATAGAAAATTTGTTACAAGTGCAGAGGGAGAATAAGGAAATATCTGTGGAGCATATGTGCATTTCTCAGCATTTTTTGTTTGTTTCTACAATGTAGTTTTTGGACTAGCTGATATTGGAATTAATGTGAGGGGTGGATGCCAGATAGATACACATGCAAATTCATAATTCAAAAAAATAAAGCTTGTATTAGACGAGCACTACAACGAATATCCTTTGGTTGTGTGCTTCACTGTTGAATGGAAGACTCTTTATCTAGAAACTGATTCAGTAATCTTTGAGATATGTTTGTGCACAATCCATGTTTCTAGAGATGGTCAAACACACATTTCAAAGATAGAGATACTCTCTTGGGTTCTTCCCATAATGTATCTCCTTTAGTGCTTAAAGGTGTCTTGAGAGCCCCATATCCCTCGTATCTGCAGATTATGCGAAGATTTCAGTCATGATAGAACCTCATGAGAATTTAGGTCATAATCAATGGGACAAGTTTCTTAGGGTGTGCAGTTCACTTTCTTCGATGCTCTGCTTTGATTACCTTCTCCCACTCACATAGACAGAAAAAAATAGAAATTATACGTTTAGCAACATAGTATAATCATTTTGCACATGGGGCAATTTTGTGTAATTACATGTTATTCCTTCCTTTTTCATGATGCGAACCGAGTGGGATGTCAGGTAACTTAATACCTTGGGAATTCCCTTACGCGATGATGGCTGACGAAGAGGTGTCTTGCGTTTTTAGAAGTAGGTTAAATATGCTGTCCTGCCTTCTGCATATTGGACAGGACAGGCAGAGGGGTAGCCTATTGCTCTTTTGAATGTGTGTGTATAGAATATAGATAGAATTGCAATCTACGCGGATGGGGAGAATTGATTAAAGAATCTCGTTATGTTTCTTGCTTATATGCTGTGATGTTGGGACCATTTCGACTCGGCAATCCTGTAGTATGGAATGGGGTATACCGTATATCAATGCTAAACAATTAATGAAGAAAGATTTAGAAATTCCTGAAGTATATTTGCATGATATTATCATATCCTTGTACAATTGCCCCTTCCTGTGTTACTTTTGGTAATATTTGGGTCGTACTCAACTATATGCTTTTGAACCAAAATATCCTTCTCATGTTGATTAAACCTGATTTTCTGGGCTGGTGTTGGAATTTTATGGTAGTAATTCTATCCTTAAAAGTAGATGACACAGCTCTGGATCCGATAGAAGAAAAGTAGGCTCTGATGTAGTCATCTTGAGTTGTTCTCCTAAATTTGTCTATACTCATGGAAACTGCAGGCTGGGCAAGGATTTTCCCTTGACCGCAAACTCTGGGCTCCTCAGATGTGCAATTTGCCAAACGGATCAATCACCAAGTGATGGGTTATCCGTTAACTCCGGGCCCTATTTCTCGCCTGCATCAAAGCCATGGGAAGGCCCCTTTCTCTGTGCAACTTGTCGGCGAAAGAAAGATGCCATGGAAGGAAAGAGGCCGAGTACACGCACAGTGACTGCATAATTTCGTAATGCAATATCAATGTGATTTTTTCTCTGGCAGTGTGAGCATGTCTTCTGTTTTTTTTGTTTTTTCTCCCGGTTTCTTCTTGATATATGGAGGAGATGAAAGAGTGTACCAAAGGTAACTGTTTTGCAGATTGCTTATTTTGTGTTGGTTGTGGTTGTGCTCAGCTGTTGGACTGACTGACAGCGAATAAACATGCCATCTGATTTCTGATACATATGGTTCCAAAGATTTGATTGCTAACCGGTTGAATATGTAATTAAAAGAGATTGTTGCTAAATGACCACTTTTGCAGTATGATCATTCATGTTCAGTGTCTTTGGTTTGACTAGCATTATAATGGTTAGTAGTTACAACAAGAGTCGAGCACCTCCTTCGTGACGGCTCGAACTGCGGATCTCTCTTAGAAGGGAGAGTAACGAACCAATCACACTGGTTATGCTGTTCTATAAGGTGGTACTCGCCCAATGGAAGATGTCGCCATATGCAGTTAAGTTCAACAGGTCTTTGAACTTGTCAAAAGAGAAATGAAATTAGTTACTCATTCCTGATGAATAAAGATATTGTCCTAACCTAATTTGACAACACAGAGAAATTTACAGTCAGTTAATATTCCTTCTTTGCCGTTCTTTATGTTTAACATAATGCAAGATCCAAACGCAACGGTAATAGGCTTGCATCTCCCACTGCCCGAAGCACTCATGACATGGTTGGACAGACGGACTTTTCTAAAAACAGAAAACATGAGCTGGGTGGGTCCAACAAAAAATGTTGAGAACCATTGTGCAAAACTTGGTTCTGACGTAAATTCACTGAAAAAAGTTAGAACTTGGTTCCAAATCTTTTTCCTTGCGATTTCATTGAATCCTTCCACGAATCTAAGATCCAAACAGAGACTTATTTCTTTGTGATTTAATCCACAAATATATGTATGTATGTATGTATGTATGTATGTATATGTAGGTATTACTTCAGCTATTTATGTAGATTATGGTTGTATAAAGGAAAACAAGAAATTGAATTGGTTTGAAATCCAAAAAATCAAAACTAAGCATAAAAAACCCATCATCGATTGAGATACATCACATTCACCATCTTGGACATCAAAAGAAATAGAAGATGATGAAAACAAGTTCATGACACATGGGAGGTATGGAACTTGACCAGGACCAAGGGTAGATGAGGCACTCTTTTAGCCGCCGTGACGTCTAGATTAGAGGCCTACTCCTGCGTATCACAACTCTTTTTCCTCTGAGAATTAAAAACGAAGAAAATGACATTAGCAACTTCACAGAATCCTGTTTTCTCAATTATCAGATAAAGGACACCAGTAGATCTCTGGAGAAAGACCACATTTTTATTGCCAAGAAACCTGAGGAAAAATAGAGTGAAATTCACTTCACCTGTTTAACACCAGAAGAAAGAAAGAAAGAAAAACCATACATGACATAGGAGACACTCGAAAGACCTAACAAGAAAACGGCAGAAACATGCAACACAAAGATCAAACACCAGAAACCTACAATAACAGTTCACCGAAAAACGACTGAGTCAGTTCGGTGGCAACCATTGTAGTTCGATACCATAGTTCCACAACTCAGCCGACTGCCCCGACTTTATATCAACCACAGATGTGTAAGCAGTGCACCCACCAACCCTAACCCTAATCCTATGTGAAGTCATTGATGAATCTTTCAAATAACTGCAGCAAAGAGTATTCCTACACCCACTTCCCTCCGCAGCCTTCTCCTCAAACTGCCTGCACAAGCTGTTTGAAGAACAGTTCAATGGTGATAAAAGTATATTCTCAGAGCAGTTGAGTAACATGACTGTGTTATGGGAAGATATGTTGAAAGGAGAGTTCTCATCGAGCCTTAATCCGCCAAAAGCAAGATCAGAGGACTGGCAAGAGTTTCTATGTATTAGGGGTGGGCTTATAATGAGCTTATAAGAACTTGGGTTGATACTGTGGATTTTGTAGTAAAATCCGTCAGCTGACATAAATGCCAGAGTGCCATTGTTGCAGTAGACTCTGTAATTGGGGTTTCCACAGTTGTTGGTGCTAAGAGGGTATGGAACTTCCATGCTACCACATTTAGGGCAAACTTCAAGTGTTGACACTTGGGTTAATGGAATGAGAAAGAAAAGTATTACGAACACCATGATTCAATCTAGTTTCTGGAGTTGGAACCAGAACACACTCCACAAAGAGGCAAGAGCAACCAGGATCTAGGTGCCTACTTATAGAAAATTGCACAAGTTTTTTTTGGTAATTGCACAAGTTACTACCTAGTCAACAACACAAAATACCAATATAGCTTTACTATTAAATAAAAACTAAAGGGTTTTCAGAAAGTGGAAAGTTTGTTTAGTGAATCAACACACTATTGGTGGCCAGAGTAGGTGTCAGTATCTCAGGTTTACTTATGACTAGAAAGATGGTAAGATATACTATTCTAAACTACAGAGGGTATAAAATAATTATCAAGTTTAATGTGACATTCATAAAATATGAAGCTGATTTGCTGGTTTAAGCTGCCTCATCAAACATAGTCTTGAGTTATTACTAATTATGTTGATAGGTAAAATAGTACGAAATTATTAGACATCTGGAAACATAAAGTAAATTCCATTTTCCAACAGTTGGCATGTCAATGAACCCATGAACGATAGGACCAAGTCAAATACAAAGACCCTACTTTGCAATCAGTGCCAAAAAGTTTTTAAAGGCAAATGTGCAATACAAGGTGTTTTATCCCTCATGAGGCGAGGCGTCGGCCTTGAGGCGCTGAGACGAGAGCATTTAGAATGTTGATTTTGAGTCTAATAAGTACAACTCCGCATGTGTCACTTATCCACCACACAGCCGGTCCCAAGCCCGGATAAAGGAGGTTGTGTGTCAGGTAGTTGCCAGCAACTCTACATAAAAAACTGTTGGATCCTGGCATGAATCCGATTATGAAAAATTTATGCCAAGGCTTTCCGTTAGGTATCACAGAACCCAACACCCTCAATGGAGAAATCAGATTCATGTAGTTGACCACAACTTGTTGGGACTCAAAGCTCTGTTTGGTTAGACTTAGTTCGATAAGTACGTTAAATCATTTAAAAATTAAACAAAAAAAGGAAGAATGATATGCTTTGCAAAAGTCATAAACACCCCCCCCCCCCCCCCCCCCCCCCCCCCCAAAAAAAAAAAAAAAACCAAACACACACACACACACACACACACATATATATATATATATATGTATATTATATACGTTTAACATATGTTTACCCTAGTTTTTATATAAAAAAACACATCCAAATAGGTACTCCCTCACTTCAAGCAAATATTGACAGGCTGAGAGAGAGGAAGACTCTGAAGATCTATAGGCCATCAAGCTTGCGCCTAACATGAAATGTGCAAAAATGCACAAAGTCCACCTGGTGCAAATGCCCCAAAGACAAGGTGTAGGCTTTTGGTGGGCAAGGAACAAATCCGATGGCCTCAAGGTTCTTTTCAATAGCCTGGCCTTGATGTGATTGTGCGAATCTCGAGGCGAGCCTCAACTTAGGCTTTGAAAAGATTGATCAGCGCCGAAAATAATATTATCACAATTAATAATTTCAGCTACAATCTCTAGTTCATAAGATTTGAAAACAATCAGTTCCAGACAAGCAAAATATGAACGTAGGGAGGAACCTGTTTTTTATACTCTCAATACACCATGAAAATTAACTGAAAATAGTGAACATATTGAAACCACTAATGAACTGAGTCATGGGTTGCTACCGGAAGACTACAGGCACGTAGCACTAAATTTGGAAAGATGTAGTGGACTACTCAAATCTTAATATCAAAAGAGCACCATATATATTATAAAATCATAAGCAAGTGGTCCAAGGAATTCAGAAAATAGCAGGTCAATTAGTCCCCACCACTGGATTTCATTTGGAACCGTGGATGCTCTTTTCTCTCATCATCAAATGCTACTATAATCCAAAGGGTGAGGGCATAAAAGTTCACATCAACTCCACTTTACTTGTTTAGAATTTCTTGGAGACCATTTGCCTAATAAGAACATCCCATTGCCTAAAGTGGCTCCTCATAGATCACAAAGAACACGTATCTCATTGATAAAAGAGGCAAAGGCAAACTTAAACAAATGATAAAAAGATAGTGCAAAGCTCTAAGTTAACATTGATAGGTCATTTATATCTAGATGTGGCAATGTGGCAATAATACCTAAACCAAATCAAATTAGTTAATGCACATCAGGGACAATCATTGAGTCTAGAAGTAGCGAAAGCTAGAGTGCATACGTGCGAAGATTGTATTGGTTCAGCAACTGAAACATGTTGAGGCTATTTTGGAATAAGAAAACACAATTCTAATCTAGACTAATGGGCAAAAAGCCCCGACCTCGTGAACAAGAGTATAAGCCTCAACCAGCCGGGAACTCCTGCCACTCAAGCATGTTGAGACTTAATATGCTACAAGACATACAAAGCTAGCTGTACAAGTGCTACATTAGCAGGACAGCAAAGTGGCATTACTTAATAATGTATGAAAGATTTTTCTAATTCTACATCATTCATTGAGCTAAGGCGATCAGAAATGGAGGTGGGGTAGACAACGTCGGTGAGTTGCTAGTTATAGACTATTTTTTTCAAGCAATTACCAGATGGGAATATTAGGAGACCAAACTAAAACAAAAACATGTTCCCCTGGTCTTGAAACAATCAGGCTGGATATAAACCACATAAGGAAACCACAGCTTCGAAATAGGAGAAGTGGTCACAAATGGCACAGACTTATACTTTATTCTTTTGGTGCATATGTTATTTAACCTATTTCAATCTTATACTAACACAGAATCCTAGTCCAATGGTTCGACCACAAACCCTTAACCCAATGAGTTACCACTCAATGGCTGCCTCAGACTGTCTTAGCTTATCGGTTAATAATTCCTATATGTACGGTTAATAATTCCTTTTTTTTTTTCTACATTTTTTTTAAGTACCCATTTCTGGTAGTCTAGCTTAGTCTATCCCTTCTGTCCTTTCCTTTATGTTTACATGCTTTATTTGTCTTTAGTACGAAAGCCTGTAAAATCCATCTGATAAGTGAGGGGCTAGAGGTCCATTCAATGGTCTAACAAGCTTTCTTTTATGTCCCCATCACAAAAAGCATTCTAAACATCCAGATGATGCAGAGGCAAATGGCGAATAGCAGGAATAGATAGAAGGAATTGTAAGGAGAAGGTTTTTATTTGTCTTTATCCCTTCTGTCCTTTCCTTTATGTTTACATGCAAAAAAAAGGGGTTAGAGACCTTATAGCTGCTGGTTCTGATAGCCAGAATGAGACTCCTCGAACATATATTAGAGGGCTCATGTTTGTCTCAAGAGAATAACAAAGAACAAGCAAAGATGCCTCAAAGTGCAATTTGAATATATTAGATGCCTACGAATTATGAAGGTTGACATTTGATATGTTCTATGAAGCACAGACACCTTGCCGGAGGTAATTTGTTTACTTTCCGTAGCTTCATTAATGGTATGATTATCTCTTTGACATACAAGAATTTAAGATGCCATGACGCCTTCATTTAGGGAACGAAAAAGGTCTGTAAATGGTATCTACTAATTCCAAGGCCCTTCAAAGAGATAAGGTAGCAAAATATGGGGAATGAAGTTTTGAGTAGATTGTTTCAGAAGTATTCACAAGTAGGAAACCAAGGATGTTTTCTTACAAGTTACAAAATGTATTTCATATTTACATACCTAACTGGTATCAACAATTCTGGCAGTGATGATCTACTTGATAGGTTGAGAGGTAAAGAGACATGACAGTGGCTAGTCATGTCTCACACATCCACAGAGAGAGAGAGAGAGAGAGAGAGAGAGAGAGAGAGATATTCAACAATACACCATTCATTCAAGGTAACGACTGGATGAGAAAATAAAAGATACATTAGAGGCTTGCTGGAAAATCAAGCTAACAGATGCAAAAAGTTCAACCTAGTTACAAAACAAATAAAGCAAAACAACAGTGTATTCCTTACAAGAATAGAATCCTTCAGCTGCTCTCCCTTTCCATAATAAAAATTTCCAGTATGAGAACAACCTTTCTACTAAAGCAATCCCTCTCCTGCCAACAACAGATGGTCACAGTGATCAGGTAAAGAAAGGTGAGATGACAAAAAAACTCAATATAATTGCCACTACTACGTTTGAGATACTGGCATCTATAGTATACACGATATGTATTTCCGCTGACAAATCCGGTCACTGAATGCACAATGCTGTGACATTCTAACAGGTTTCTTCTTCTTCCCTGTAATGGTTCTTTTATTCTCTTTTTGCCCTTCATAAAAATGGTTCTTTTATTCTACTTTATCAATATTGTCTTTTTCTGCTCACAAATCCAGTCACTCAAACAAGTTGGCCATGTCATAGTTGCAAATATGAAGTGAAGTAAACTTACGCAGCTCATCAAAGGAAATTTTGCTGATGCTTTCTCCCTTTTCTATAAGGCGAATCTTCCCTGCAAGGATACATACTTTCACAATTTAACAGTTTTCAAATTCAAAATCCATGTAATCAAATGTGTACACCATCTACGCAAGATAGTACCATATTTTTACTGGATCCATCAAGGCAAGACTGCAACAAACTTCAAACCATATTCAAAGTAGTACGCAAAATTACATGCATAATACCAAGTTTCTGAGCATGCAGTATTTACACATTGATTTTATTTAATTTGGAACTAGTAAAAAAGGTGCAACAATGATCACAATGCTGATTGCAAAATGAAAACAGAATAAACCCCAAGTAAATATTCAATATTCAATGCAAGACTGCAACAAACTTCAAACCATATTCAAAGAAGTACACAAAATTACATGCATTATAGCAAGTTTCTTTGCATACAATATTTACACATCAATTTGATTTAATTTGGAACTAGTTAAAAAGGTGCAAAACTGATCACAATGCTGATTGCAAAATGAAAAAGGATTAAACCCCAAGTAAACATAAGCTAGAATAGAATAATGGCTTCAACCCCAACAAATTCTACTATTGACAAAAACAAGTGCCGAACCTGACATTTTTGGGGCCCTAGGTGAGGCTTGTAAAATGGGGGCCGTAAGTAATGTTATTCAAAAGATGAAGAAATAAACATAACCTCAAATGACATCAAAAATAATACCTGTTTGTGTTGCTTCACATCTAATTGATTTAGTTTAAAATAAAACTGGGTATCAAAACTTGGTATTAAAGCAATCAGGCCATAAAAAAGTACTTTTCGATTTCATGTAAGTATTAACAAGTACTTTTATCTATGGTCCATTTTAACTAGTTCAATTATTCTCGTCAAGCGAAATGTAAAAGGTAGAAAAAAATTGATGTAAAAACGAGAAAATTCATTAAACAAAAAGTTAATCAACCACAAAACCCTTAATGCCTTTGTAATAACTATAAAAGGGACCTTGAGTGTACGGTAAACCGCGGGTAAATTCAACCCATGCACCTAGTTTTGGACCAATTTTGGGGGTCCTACGCGGCCTCCTGCTTATGCCCAGGACCAGCCCTAAGTAAAACTTCACTCCTAGGGATATGTTGTCATGAACCAACATAAGGAGGTGAAAAGTGAATTTGCGGAACGCAGCCAATAACTTATAGCACCCAAAATACGACTTCCACTTGGTGTTGCAAATTAAAAAGAAGGGCAACAGAAAAAGTCATTGAAAAGTAAATAAAATAAAACATGACTCAATATACTCCACAACATAACACTACCAGGAATTGGCACAATTTTTCAATGTATGTCGACATACCATCGCGACGCACACATATCTCTGGTACATTTTTAACTTCCCCATTGATACTGTCATTGTAAACTCTAGTTTCAATGTCGCCCTCCACAAAAACTGTAGAGCTGTAGAAAAGGGCACATTAGAAACCAGCTAAAACAAGGAAAATTCATTTCATGGGAAAGCCGGAGGTATACTTTTTGACAAGTTGTTGAACTGCATAAGACCCGAGTGGATCATTATGTACTGCGATTCGATGCCACTGGGCTGGTTTCGGAAGGTCCTTTGCTCCAAAAGTTCTTTGATCAAACTTGCCCCCTGTCCCAACTGTGAAAATTGTTACAATCTTGCCATTTCTTAAGATCTTCTGCATAGGAGCTTGCCCAACTTTTCCACATATAATAGCCTGTAAAAGAAAGAGCAACCTTTCATTGAGTTACTCACTCTACTGGACATAAGTTTTAATATATAATCCTCCATGAGGCCTGCCAAACAACCGAGCACAAGAAGAGAATAAACATTTTGAAACTTGTCCTGTATTAAGTTTGTGTCTCCTCTCCGAGTGCATCCCAAAAGAAAAGGAAGTCAGCCCAAAACCAAGGCTACTCTAGCTACACTTGATTATGGCTTTTCATTTCACCCAGGTCCCAATGCGTAAATCCTTCTGCGGAAAAACTCCTTGTCCTTCATATCATTTCTTACCACTCTCCCTCAGTACTTGATGAATATACACCTGAGAGAATGGACTTCACAACTCATTCATCAGAAATTAAGTATGGATACAGTCATACAGCATCATCTTATAGGGTTTTGAAAACCAATCCTGTATAAGCGCTCATTGTCATGGTTTCCATTTTATCTCACATTCTAGATCATATGTATATTTATCCTCAGCTTCAACCAATGATGTCTCAAATGACATTAAAACAATTCCCATATTTTTTAAGGCAATCACAACTAACATCAACAAGTACCTTATGCACACCGCGGGAACCCCAACCCCTACTAGGATCCACACTCTGGAGTTGTAACTCAGGCTTTTCAGGGAGAAAATCATCATCTTCAACTTCAATGTTCTTTCTGTCATTGTTGTTTTCACTATCAAATGACACCGTCGAGTAGCAAAACTTCGAGCAAAGTTGCGAGCCAACCACTGTGTTTCAAAAACAACACAATATCAACTAACTAAGCCAATACGATTAGGCGAATTCCCACTGTAAAACACACTCATTTCCATGAAGTCCCCTGTTAAGTACTAGATAGAAAACCCTCGAGAACAGACAGTAAAACGGAACATCATCCAAGCTAAACCCACGAATACCCATAAGCAGAAGCGTATAAACCCCAGGTAAAATCCACTAATTTTTTTTTTATTACTACAAGCTGTATGAGAATTCAAGTATCAGTATTACATCAACTGGAAACAAGTTAACAATCACTATAAGCCCAACCCAACTTATAACCCATTAAGGAGAAAAACTCCAACAACTATAAGGGAAGTAACAACCACACACGCAAAGTGGGAAGATTTGAACTCTTGAGCTCCTAGGGAGATACAGGAGTCCTAGCCAACCGAGGTAGCCCCAGTTGGTAGGTAAAATCCACTAATTAGGTCAATACATACATCTCCCACAAATTCATGGATATACAGACATTTGCGTTGAAATATGCATGCGCGCGCGCGCGCGCACACACACACACACATAGAGAGAGAGAGAGAGAGAGAGAGAGAGAGAGAGAAGTACCGAAGGGAGAGGTGGGTGTGGAATGAGCGGGGATGCTCAACAATTTCACGAATCTAGAAGCGATTGAACTCATTTTTTTTTTTTTTCAGCAAATCATGTGTCGAGTCTGTCGACGCTGTGGTGTGAAGAACAAAATTGGGAGAAATGTCGAAGGCCCTTGCGGTGCACCACGGGTGCGGGTAGAAGAAGGGTTTAAGGAGTTGATGGGTTGTTGGGTCGGGTAGTCCAATTGCGTTAATTTTTTTTTTGATCCCAATTGCGTTATTTTACTCTCGGTTTTTTATTCGGGTTTTACCCCAAAAAAATTGTTTTAAACAAAAAAAAATTCTAATCTATTCTATTCTAGACAAAAGGGGAGTGGCGGTTGAGCTAACGAGGTTTGAACACTCACTGAATGAAGAGTCCTCTTTCTTTTTTTACTAGAAAATGCCTCCTACCGCTATAAGAGATTGATGAGAAGAGCCTATCGTCGGCCCGTTATCAATGGAGTTAGGAGACATCTTCTATCCAAAATTTTGAATCTCTCTAATTTTCTCTCCCACTTCATACGGTCAATCTCTGAACGGAAATTCTAATCGCAAGGACGATTTGCAGGGAATCACTCAAGGAAAAATGTGATTGGGCTCATTCTGGGTCCCACAAAAATCTAGAAAAATATCCATAAAGTTTTGAATATTATTTTATGGGATCCTGTAAAAAATTAGCTCCAATGGATATCGGTAAGTATTACTTTTGGATTCGTATGGACGAAACTGTTCAGTTCGCCCATATGAATCCAAAAGTAATACTTACCGATATTCGTTGCAGCTGATTTTTTACAGGACCCCATAAAATAATATTAAAAGATTTATGGATATTTTTCTAGATTTTTGTGGGACCCAGAATGAGCCCAAACGCATTTTTCCTTGCGTAGTTCCCTGCAACTCTTCCCTGCGAATAGCAAAGCTCGAATTGTTTGGTTAGCACTAGTTTACGTAGTATTTTCGTATTGGTTTTTTATTTATAGTAAAAAGAGTACCTAACTTACTACTATCTTATTTTGCCAATTTTAAATGAGTAGATAAAATTAAGGGCAAATTTTCGTAGTAGTCCCTGTAGTTTTATAGTTGTCTTATTTTCGTCCCTCTAGTTTCAAAGTGCTCGAATTTCGTCCCTATAGTTTGTTTTACGTTCCAAATTGGTAAAATCGTTAACACCGTTAACGAAACTTGTCTTATTTTCGTCCCTCTAGTTTCAAAGTGCTCGAATTTCGTCCCTATAGTTTGTTTTACGTTCCAAATTGGTAAAATCGTTAACACCGTTAACGAAACTAACGGAAAAAAAATAATAATAAGTGTTCCAATTTTCAATCTGTTTGAACCGGTGCGAAGATCTTATTTTTTTGATCATTTTATCCTAAATGGTCGTAATGAATTTTTGACTCTAAGACCTTTCAATGAGCACCCTAAGAGAGCCCTTTAACGAGGGAATTGTACGACAATCCCATTTTATGATGTATTCAAACTCAAACGGTGAGAGTATTAGATAGGTAACCCAACATAACGCATTCTCTGTTTAGGGCGTATTACGCAAAAGAATACACAATATTCCTATTCTACTTTCTCTTTTATCATAAGTTGAATATATAATAGTACTATTAAAGAAGCGTGATTGGCGAATGAGGGAATAGTACCAGAATTCCCATTTCATGAGTTTTGCATTCCAACTGAATGAGAATCTTATGTTCTTCTATTCATCTACGATACATAGTGTGACCTCAAGTTATTTATTTATACATGAAGAAGACCGTCGATAGGTTTCCAGGTTTGTACTCTCACTCTTGCACAACTTAAAAAAAAAAATCTCTCTTGGTTGTCAATGACAATCTTTTGGAGAAAATAAAATATTGGAGGAAATTAAAAATACATCAATTCTAAGGTACCATTTGTTTCCACCCCATAACCATGGTTTCTTCACAGTCCAGTCACATTCCACTCTTTCCATGTATTCAAAAAACTATGGCTTCCCCATAAAGGGAATATACTGCGCATTTATATGCACATCCTTGATCTCCTTACAATTCACACAATTAGGGAGAAACACTTGGGGTTGGAGTCGGTGTTGGCAATCGTGAGCCAATATTCTCTGTTCGACGAGATGGATCGGCAACGGGGTCTGCGCCAAGGATGACTATCACCGTGGGTGAAAAATGTGGTGCGCGACAGAAGAGAGAGGGAACAACTCTGTGATGTGGAAACGGTGAGGTGATTGATGCCGATTTTTTAGGTGGGAAGGGTGGTGGTGATGGGGTGTTGGACAGTTTGGGAGGGGAGGTGACGTGTTTATGTATACTGTATAGCAGTTTTGAATATTGATTTTTATTTTCTTGTAGAAACTTTTTTGTGGAACTTTGCCCATTCCAGAACTTTTTTAAAGATTATCTTAAAAAATATGTTTGAAATGAGTCTTAAAAAAGATTATTTTCTTTTTGATTTATTTTTATCTTTATTTAAAAAATTATGAGTTTCGATAATATTTTTTTTTTATTTTTCTAACTCCTCTCATCGAGACGAATCAATAAATCACAAAAGTTTTACGCAAAACTAACAAATGCAAAAAAAAAAAAAAAAAATTGAATAAAGACAAAAAAAAAAAAAACACAATCGTACAAAAATTACAAATGATCCAAAACCAGATAAACCGCTATGACAGTGGACATTTTGATTAGAACAACCCTTAGAAAGAGGTCGAAGCCTCTTAGAAAGAGAAGCTCCTATCTCCGCCCTTCTTAATTCCCTTCCCTTGCAACATTTGTTTTTTCACGATGTGTTGCCCTCGTGATTTAGCCAGAATATTTGTGGATTTTTTGCGCTTTTTTATTTTGTTCTTTATTTTTTTATGTTTTTGTTTTCTTGTTTTTGTTCCGACCTTTTGGGTCGTTTTTTGTTATTTTGTTTCTTAGGCCAATGATCGCGTAATTTATATCTCATTTCGTCAATATAACTTGTGTTTTCTCAATAGAACAAAAAAATAAAACACACTACCAAATCTTTTCCCGACAATTTCCACTCAAAGAAGAATATTTTGAATATTTTTCTAATAATCGTTTACCAATAAATAATCATGACATAAACACACTAACAAAACATTGCACATTCGAATAACAAAAATGCTACAACCACAAACTCGCAAACACAAGTGCACATGTGTGTAGTTGTAGAATAATACACGATTTAACAATACCTTACCTATCAGCCAGTATTTAGCCGAGACGGGGAAAAACCAAAAAGAAAAAAAAGTATTTCATGATACTAACGGCAATATGAAGGAAATGCATTCCTTTTATGTATTTTGTTTTGATGAAGAATTGGAATCAAATAATGCGACGAGTCTCATCCACAGTAGAGATGTTAAATGGAAGACACAAAAAATGGAGGCTAAATTTCTAAATTCATTTTGAGAAATAGTACTAAATTCATAGTTGAAATCCAGACAACCAAAGGAAAGAAAGCAAATAATAATAAAAGCTTCTCTCAGTAGTAGTTGCTTCTCTTTTCTCAACCAAACCCTAGAACCAAACAAACGTCAAAAGTCAGAAAATTCCAATGTAATCCGCAGCATATTTATCAAGAGACCTTACAGTTACACTATCAGAACAAGGCTACAAAATCATCTTATCCTCAGGACATGTACATGTATGCAAGGAAAACCAGGTACTTTATACTATTGAAACAAAAGCTGAAGTCGAAGAGATCCACCAGAGGCTTATTACCGATCAGCACAAAGCAACTAGCAATAGCTGAGTAGCATAATTACCTCTTTCTGACAATACAACGAATTAAACATAAAATACAAACACCCACTGGTCATGGCCTCAATGGTTTCAACCCTAGGGATGCCCGAATTCTGTTTGCCTCGGCAATCTCAGGATCCGGGTGGTCAGTCCCGTCGTCCTTCTTCTCCTTTTTCTCTTTCTTCTTCCTCGGTTCATTCTCTGTCCCATTCTCGTGTCTTTTAGGGCTGGCACTGCTACGGGCATGCCTCTTGCGATGCTCTCCGTCACGATCCTTGCGGTCTCTACTCCTACTTCGGCTCCTCGAATGGCTCCTCCGCCTGCCACGATCCCTGTCTCGCCTATCCCGTTCCCTACCTTCCCACTCCCTTATTTTCTCTCTCTCACGGCCATGGTCCTTCTCATCTCTAAGGCGATGGCGGTCCCTGTCCCTGTCCCTGTCCCTATCCCTATCCCTGTCTCTCTCCCTATCTCTGTCCCGTCCTCGTCCGCGTTCCCTGTCATAATCACGGTCCCTCTCATAGTCGCGATCCCTGGGAAAAATTAGTCATAAAAATGCCAAGGTTAGAAATCAAATTCATAATACCGCTATTCCAATGAACAAATTCATGATTTTCTTAGTTTCATGAATACTATTGGATAGAATACCATATACAAAACTCGTCATCCTTATAATGGTTACAAGATATTCATTCACATTGAGCCACAATATGGAGAAATTATAATCTGACACTGAAAGGGGAAAAAAAAACCGCTACGGAGAAGGAAAAGGGCAGTAAAAAGACAAGGAGTAGAGAAAATATAAGTCATAGGGAATGAAAACCACTTTCCTACTTTCAATAGATTCTTTAACCAGAGGACACATCCTTCCGAATCACATGCAAGAGGAAAATAAATTCCAACTCAAACAACAGGAGAAAGAGTGTGAACACATCAACGTGAGCACCATTTCCGACAACATGCCTATGTGGCACTGTTTCATTGGCAACCAGATGGATTACTAGATTCGAACTAACAGTTCAATAAGACAATGCCATATAGGCATGTTTTGCAAGATGTTGTGCATGTCGTTATGTTCCTAGACCTCCTCAAAACAACAGTTAACTAAATTTGAATGTTTGATCCATCATACTTCTCGCTGCACACTGCCAATGCAGAGAAACCTGGCAGGACCATAAAAGAATCAATATAGGAAGCTGTTTCAAGCCACTGAGGTCTTTGAAAGCCATGACAGCAGCATGTTATCGAAAATAAGGGTGTGCGAGTGTGTGTATGTGGCAGTGTACGTAGAGTTCCCAGACAACAGCTTCCCCAAAACCTATAATAGAAACGCAAAAGGAAGGAAGGGGGATGAAATCAATTACCCATTCTCCTTACATCCACAATTACCGCTGTATTTTCAACACATGTATGACTTTTGAGTAGGATGAAAATCCACATATTTGCGTCTCTTCATGCAACAGGTAAGATAGTCTCTTACAAAAGCAAACAATAAACAAGAAATTCAGGTATTGATGCAAAATGACATTGTGACGAAGAGAGAGCACAGACGTGACTCACTAGCCATGGAAAACCAAAAAGACAAGAGGGGACCATTTCTTAGAGACCAAGAATATCAGGAAAGAATCATGGACATATAATCTCGAATCATTAAGATAAGAAATAATACTAGTGACCAAGGAGAAAAGGAAAGAGCAATAAAGGATTAAATCATAACTGCGAGAACAGAAAATAAGGGAATAGCATGCTTTTACCTATATCTGTGACTGTCACGTTTACGGTCCCTATCTCTTTCCCTTGTGGGACTTCGCCCATGGTAGTAATCCTGTTATATCAACAAAAAATAATTCCAACACCTCACAAAAGAGAGCACCCAAAAATGAAACCTTTTGGGTAGACTGAGTATCAAAAAAAACTCATAAAAGTGAAGTAGGAGGACCTTTTCATGAGTTGCAATTTCTAATTCAGCATTGTGTTCCTCTTCCTCTTCTTTTTCTTCCTCCTCCTCAAAATCATCTTCCAAAGCACTCTTTCTAGGGTCCAGTGAACCAATGGATTCAAGAGTCCATCTGCATGTATAGAGTATCAAGTACAACATTCCTAAGTAAAGAAAGATCACATTAAAATAGTTGTGAAACGAAATGCAAAATAGTAACCACTTGAATGTGAAATGAAAATGATTGGAATGCCAACAAGAAACCAATTTCTGCTTGGACCCAGCTTGCCAGTCTAAAAAAGGACAGAAATCTCCTAACAGGCCAAGCTTGGACCAGAGCAGAGCCCCAATCTCTGTCCTTGCAGGAAACGAGGAGTCGAGGACAAACATTAGATTCCCCAGTCTATTCCAAACATATGAATGCATTTGCAAAGGACACCTAGTTCCTTGAGTTTTACAGATCCACTTTAATGACTAATATTCAAATGCTAATCAGCTATTGGCACTCAAGTCTTAAAGGAATTGCAACCTAAACCCAAGTTCTGGACTTGTTTATACAGTATCAAAATCCACCCCAACGCCAACTACCACATCCTTGGACAGATGCACTCTTGCCAAAGAGAAAATAAATCACAGGAGCTAGATCACAATCATAAAATTATTGCAAGCAAAAATGACATGCAACGCCAATGAGTCCTAATAATACTGGGAGTTCTGTTGAGTATTTTGTGCTGCTCGCTTGATATTCAATATGGAAAATCCATTTGCCTACTATTTTCCTAACGGGTCTTTGGTTCTCTATGTCTCAAGTGAAGGGCATACAGCGCTACATCCAAGAGTTATGCTCCTTCCAAGGTCGGTGTTCTACAAGCGAACTCATCCGAGATAGAAAGGAGGAAGATATCTGAGGAAATGAAAACATTTGAAGTGATTCACATAGGGAAAGCCCAAGATTTTTACTGGTGGAAAGAGGCTTTGGGGATCGTCCAATTTCCCTTCCCCTGCTATTTTCCTAACAGATCTTTGGTTCTCTAAGTCTCAAGTGAAGGGCATGCATCGCTTCATACAAAAGTTATGCTCCTTCCAAGGTTGGTGTTCTACAAGCGAACTCATCCGAGATAAAAAGGAGGAAGATATCTGAGGAAATGAAAACATTTGAAGTGATTCACATTGGGAAAGCCCAAGATTTTTACAGGTGGAAAGAGGCTCTGGGGATCGTCCGGTTGGGTGTTTTAGTTATGAGCTTCAATGGGTATCTTTGGGTTTGCAGGTGGCTTTACAGGATTTGCGGTGGTTGGGTTTCTTAAGGTTTTTAAGGGACAAGGGAGGAAAGTGTTTGTTTGAGACCTCTCTAATTTTTCCCCTCCACCATTATTTGGCCTGCCCACTAGAGCACTGTGTTTCTCCGGTTCACCCATGAGTTGACAGAAGGTACAAAAGTATTGGCGTCAATGGAGGTCATTGGTTTGAGAGAGGCTTTATTCCCCTCGTCCTCAGGAGGAGGTTGAAGGAGGGTGTCTCAGAAGCATCATGAGAATGATACTAGGACTCATCTTGTTGTGGGGAATAATGGGAACTTTCCATAAACAGTAAGCTTAATTGGGTTATCAAAAGAGGAAATTCATTTCTCTGCAAAAACAAAAGAAGGCACCCTAAGAAGTTGATAACAACAATGATGCCCTCCAATAACTTCGAAAGAATACATCTCTAAGCACTAACACGATACTGTACGAAGACCTTTAACCGTATTGTATGCCGAAAAATAAAGGGGTCTATTCGAAAGAAGCTTTCACCTTCTAAACAAAAGCTCTTTGAACCCAAAAACATGAAGAGAAACTAGAGGTGAATGAGGCAACCTTAGAGAACCGGTTGATAAAATAATAAAGCAATTCCAGTGCAAGGCTCTTTATAGACCCAGAGCGAAGGTTGAAGTTTCACTTGGCCACACCTCATCAAGATGATATGTAAGTCATGCATCCAACGTGACACGTATCATATAGTATGTGTTTCACTGTATATTAGAACTCAAAAATACATTTTTAGATGTGAAAGCCAAACTAAGGCAAATGAATTACCTAGCTTCTTTTTCTTTCTCATAAGAACAACTACATAACTCATGATGGCAATCATAAATGAGAAACCTGAACTATAACAATGTAGCTAAAAACAGAAAGAAGATCAACACAGTACCTTTTCTTAATACGCGGCATAGCAATATCACATGAATAATCTTTTGTCAGGAGCTCATCGATAACCTCATCCACATGTGTCAAAGAGAACTCTAAAAAATACAGAAGACCATCACAACACACATTATTATCATGCCAAAAATATCAGAGAACAGATTCAAGATCGGGGGAGATTCTAGAGATGACTAAAGAAAGTTGAATACTCACGCCCATCAGGTGATTTGAGCCTCAATTTCCGATAGTCATTGTACAACGGTTCCAAGTATCGGTACACGTCAATATCCGTCCCTGTAAGGCGTAAATAAAATGCTCCGAGCACCCGTACATACCTGTTCGCAACAAATGGTAAGTCAAACTTGAGGCTTATTCCGCCACAAAAAAAAAAGGGGACAAAGAACTTGCATCCACATAGTAGTATAGTACAGCTATTATAAACGACATTGACAAATCAAAACTACAGAAAGATAAAACCAACGTAAGTTGGGAGAAATATTCAACTCATGCAATACATCCAGACACACTAATGCATTGAACCCACTACAGGTCTACAACTCTTTGAAAAGTAACAAGACGTCAGGATATGGGGATCAATCACATTATAAGTCTATCAAAAAAAAATCAATTTTACAAATCTTTAAAGAAAGACCCAGAATTTTAAGTTTAACGCTAACCAGTACATTTTCACTTGTTTCATAAAATTGACGTTAAATTCTAGAGAACCCAGAACTTTTTCTGTCCAGAACCCACCCATGGCTCCATTCAATAACACGGAAAGGAAAGTAGAAAATGTTACATTTTTCTTTATTTTCAATGCGTTCAGTTGGTAGATAAGTTGTGGAACCCACACATCAAACTTTCCCACTAGCATTAACTTCCTCTCAAAACTTGTACTGCAAAAAACACAATTTCAATTTTGCAGGAATCTTAGTTCTACACTAGTTTCTACATAACTACTACTTTTCAAGTTTCGCTTATATTTCTTATATCAAATGAACGCATAAAGGACAATACTTCCATTTTCTTTTACTTCAAATTTCTTGACAAGTGAACAGAGCCCAAGAGAAACTCTAGCTCTGCCACTGCGCACACATATGAAGCCAGGAGCACCATATTCTCTGATAGACGTAACAAAAAAAAGTATGTCCAGTTTTCAAGAACATATTTTTGAAATCTTAGTTCCTACAACCCTCCCCAAAAGACAAGAAAAGAAATCAAATAACATCATATCATATCATTAACATTGCAAACAAAAGAAACTCAATTGCTTCAATACTAGCGTATAACCACTTGTAATCTATATACACAATGTGAAACACTAGAATCTCAATATACAATTTCCTTTTGCTTATAATTTGTCGTTAAGAGCATAGATTTAAAGCCGGCCACTATGTAGCGGTCTTTCAGAACTCCGTCTACTGCTACACCCTGCTATACCGGAGCTACAAAAAATTCACACCCGTATCAGCCAGTTCCCTGCGACTAGGGGTGGGCATGCCTGACACGAAAAACAATCATCCCATTTTTATGGGTAATTCTATACATTGGACATTAGTTTGATGAACTGTCAACAGACTTTTTGACCACGACCCGAATATGATATATAACACGAAATTGACACGAAATTACCTATTATATCCGATTTTTTGCCCACTACACGACCGCTACAGCCGCTACGTGACCGTTACAACTGCTGCAAGAGCTTTGGGGCCAAAAACGATATCAAAACGTTCACGATTGCTACACTCCATTCCCTCCGATACTTCCACTACCGCTAACCAGTCCGCTACTTCTATTTAAAACTATGGTTTAAGAGTTAAATTTTTTCATAGAGCTTTTCAGACCTTTAACACACCGTGTATTTTTGTGACGCCCCTGCTCTGATACACGCAACAAAGCAATTACTTCCACACATCAACCATAATACTTTCGAAAAGAACTACACAAAAAAACAGCTTATCATCAACATCGGATACAAACGAAATTGAATTTGTTCGTTAGACGAGTGAACTGACTTGTAATCCTCGTTCTTAATGAATTCGACGACGATGTCCTTCTCGGGCTGGATCTGGAGCATCTTCATGACGAGGCACATGAATGGGGTGGGCTTGCGGCTGCCGCCGAAGGTGCCGCCGAGGTGGTCGAGCTCCATGGCCTTGTCGACCAGCGTCTCCGCCGTGAGGCCGAAGCACTGCTCCTTCCAGTAGGTGTTCTGGTATATCTTGGATCTGAGAATCTTCTCCACAAGGTTTTGAGGGTTCGTTCCCCTTATGCTCTTGGCTGCTGGGTCCGTACGATTCGCCATTGTTGCTGTGCGCGCGCGCGTGTGTGAGAGAGAGAGAGAGTAAACCCTAACCCTCGAGAAGAGATGGGGCGAAGCCCGATTGTAATGAGGGCCGATTTGATTGGTGTTGAAACTGGGAAGTATATATGACCAACCAATTCCTAAACGGAGATGGGGCGGAGCCCGATTGTAATGAGGGCCGATTTGATTGGCGTTGGAACTGGGAAGTATATATGACCAACCAATTCCTAAACGGGTCGGTCAAACTTGGTTGTCTTCTTTGAGTTTTCTTTTGCTCTTAAAATTTTCACCATCCTTAAGTTACATCTGTGAAACGTCCCACAAAGTTCAGAGTGCAGACGAGCCGAGCTAAGTTTTTGGTGTACTTGAACACAACTTATTTATTAAACGAGCAAAAGATTTGAACTCGAGCTCGGCTCAACCTATAAGGGAGCTGAGCCTTTAACAAGTCGAACTCAATTTATTTACTAAACAGGCCTCTAAACGATTCAAGTCTATACAACTGAGTCGAGCTTTTTTCGAGCCGAGCCGAATTTTGGAGTGTTAAACTCGGCTCATTACTACAAACTTAAAACTTGAGTTCGAGCTCGGCTCGATTACTAAACAAGTCGTGCCAAGCCCTTGTAAGCTGCTCGATTCGTTGGCAATCCTAACTGCAAAGAGCAAGTAGTTAGTGCACGTTTGCGTAAGATAACTCCGATTATAACTGTCAAAGAGCACAGAGTAGTTAGTGTACCGGACAATACCGGTTTGTTCCAGACATTTTCCGGTGTTTCGGCCAGTACAAAATTACCTTCTTTCTTTTTCTTTTTTTAACATTTTGTTTATGTTTATACTAAAAATTTGCAACATGGTAGATATATATTAAATATATATATAATATTAAATTACGGTAAATCCGGAATTCCTACCGGTACGACGATTATGTATTGACAACTTTGTTCACCTTTCATTAGTTGCGAAGTACATTTTTAGAAGACAGATTTGGAAGTGCATTTATAAAAAGTGGAGTGTAATCATTACCCTATTCGTAATCTTAAAAATTATACATCTTAGATTTGTGCTTTAAGTGAGAAAAAGAGCATTATGTAGGAGTAGTTTATGTTCAACTTTAGTGAACGATGTCCGACTTATAAACATCACTCACGTTGCTAAAGTAGACTCATGTCAGGAAGGGGCCAAATTGCCAGTTTTTTTTCCTGCATAATAATAACTGTTCTTTTTTTCTCAAAAGAATTTCGATTAGCAAAATAAATTAGCAGTTCTAAAAAACAAAATCCCCGAAATTACAGAGGCCGGAGGAATTCAGCTAATTCTCCAACGAAAAGTTGCTCTCCTTTTGTGGAGACTTTATTTTCCTTCTGTTGAGTATTGTAATGGCTTCTTGCATACAACATTATGCAATCAACCTCAACAAATTGTGAACAAGGACAAAAGCCCAAAAAATCCCCAAAAAAATCTAAGTGGGGCCTTAGGTTGGAGTATAAAGCTCCAACAAAGTTTCAAGAGGACAAATAACTCGGCATCTATTTGTTCTCCTGAAGCTTTGTTGGAGCTTTTATATATCATAGAGGTACATAAATGGCAACAAAAAGAAAAATAATAAAGGTAGATAAAACAACCAAGATTCATACCGAGATCTTTTAAATAATGATCGCCAAGAACACGAATAGTAAAGTACATATATTCAACAAGAAAAACGGTTATTGACAATGATTAGTCATTTGTAGACTTCAAAATCAGTGAACTTTCGATACAGAATCTAAATCAAATTTCAACTCCTCATTTGGATCTGCACATTTCATACCAAGAGGAACAAAACAAGAACAATGTTGTTCATACATATCAGAAGTAAAAAAGAATCAATACATACAAACTAAATTGAAGAACAGGGTGGTGAAAGAGAACAAATTAATTTCAATGGTCCTAAATAAAGCTTACACAACAGTTAGTCTTTCTAAAACTCCAAGTCCAAGTCATAAAAACTACGGTAAAGGGACACAGAGGTTTTAAACTAAAACTACGACGGTAAAATACACACAGGGGAGGAGAGAATGTTTATTTAGAATACAACAAATTTCATCTTTGAACCTGATCAGGTGTGTGGTTGCTTGTGTTGGAAGACGATGCTGTCCTACCATTTAGCATCCCATTATCAACAGGTGGAGATACTCCCCACTTGCCCTCTGATTCTGGGGGTTCCATAACTTTAACAGACCCGTCTGTCAACCCCACGGCAAACTGGTTGGGCTCCTGCGGATGTGCTGCAACGACAAGGGGATACACAGCTTGGCTTCTGCAACATATTGCAAGGGAGGGTTCAGTACGTGTCAGATTGACAACATTCAAAGATTGCAACTTTCAGAAAAAAGAAAAAAAAAACCCCAAGAATTAGTGGAGATAGGTTGCTCTCAAATATATGCTGTTCGAGGAGCATGCCCAATATAAACAATCAAGAGAGATATAAAGAGAAACAGAGAGGGCACATCAAATATCAACAATATGGACATCATTGTGATCTTTAATCCACTTCTCTAAATCCTTTCCGGAGAAAGGGCAACTAGGGTATGATAGATAAGTGAAGCTGGAAGAAATTTCTTTGAACTGGAATGTGAAAGAAAGAATGCACCATGTCCTGAATTTTAAAAGTAAATTTTCGGGTATGGATTGCCGGTGAATATCTCTGGCAAAAATGAAAGATAGTTATTATGTAGCAGCAAAATTAAAAACGAAAATCAGAACAGATGAAGCCTGGGCCAGCTAATGTTGTTTACTTGGTTTTGGGTGTCCATGGCCCCCACCCATGAAAAATGAGGAAATCAGAAATGAATAAATCCTCAGCTGGCTCCATATATAATTTCACAAACGTTAAAAGTTCCGGAGAGGGCCTTGATGATGCACTTACCCACTTAACAATGCTGGGGTCAAGTATACGGATGGGGCAATACGGCATCTAAGCCTCAAGCTATCTGCATCAAACACTCCAATATTTCCATCACAAAAGGAAGTATAAACTAGTTGACTGTTGCAGGAGTATGCTGCATAGGAAATAGGTGCAGGAAGGACATCTTGTGGAACCCACTGCAAGGAAAATACGCATCATTAAATATACAGTTGTGTTTGTGCAATCTCAATAGTAAAACATGAGGTGTGATTTCTACCTGACGAATACGATCCATCTTGGAAGCATCATATATTGCTAACTGTGTTTCATGGGATACCAACAAACGAATTTGATCAGAGTGGAACTGCACTCTTGTGTCGCCATTAGGAGCCTTGCCAGCTGGCAGTTGTATTGGAACTGATTTTCTCTTCTCCCATGTATCTATGCTCCAAATACAGAGCTGCAAACAATTTCAATCCATTAGTACATAAAAGGGGGAAAAAACACAAAAAGGAAAAAGTGGGAACTGCAGGATAGTAGTGAGAGTTTGGGCAACAAGGAAAAAGAAGTGAGACATAAAGACAGTTAGGGAGACACGAGACAAAAAAAAAGAGGGGAAGTTTTGGATAATGAAACAACCAGACAAATCTTCTTCCTATGCACAGTGGTCCAACGAGGGATCAATTAATGGATGGCTTATAACAGATGCAGAGATCTCAACTTAATAGGAAGGGTGGCAGTGCTTAGCAACCAATCTTATATTCAACTCAATTTGTGAAGCCTTTCCATTCACTCCCCCTTTGACAATAAATAACCCTCGTCCTTAGCCGAAGAAGGCTGGCAAATGGCTACCATGCACTGCACATGTTTACGCATTTGTTCTCACCACAATTGAGAGATGTCTGCCAAGTTGCCAAACAGGGTTCAAGCAGGGCCTATACACATATTTTAACAAGTCTCAACACCACACAGGCAATCCTACTCCTAATTACCTGGAAAGAGGAAAACCAAAGATGCGAAAGGAGGATTCACATCATGGGCGTATCCACGTGGTGAGTTAAGTTCAAATCTTTTTTCTTTAAGGCAAACTCTTGATTAGCCAAAGCAACATAATGACAGAAAAGGCTCTGTTCTTCCAAGCAATGGTAGTTGAATGATTTGATTGTGAACCAAAAATTCAAAACTAAAAGTAAATGTTCACAGAAATTTCTGTCCCACAAACAAAGAAACAATCTTATCACAAATCAATCAAATAAAAACTACCAAAAAGGGAGATTAGAGAAACTCAAAGGTGAAAGTACCTGAGCATCAGCTCCTGATGAAACCAATATGTTAAGATTGGTGGAAAAAGCTAAGCCAGTTATGCGCTTTTGGTGACCTTTCAGTTTGGATTTTACCTATAGAAGGCAAGGTGTATCACAGGTTCCATAACATGAGCAGTAAATATATCTGCTTGGACTCAAATGATGATAGAAATAAATTACCTCATCCACCCTAACATTGTATATGTGGATGGTGGAATCTTCCATTCCAATGGCTATGATGTTATTGTCTTGAGGATGAAATGCCAGGAATGTTGAAGCCGGGGGAGGTGGCATAAACGTAGTCATTACCTACATTCCCAAGACAATCTCATCTTTAATCCTTCATAACAGCAGTATTTACTTAATGGGCCATATATGGATTTGCAGGCATACCTTGAATGTCATCATGTTGAATAATGAAACCTTTCCACCACATGCAGACATTACATAAGAGTCATTCTTTGAGAGTGCTATGCAGGGCACAGCTTCCTCGAGGTTGACACCTGTCACATCATTTGTCATAACAAGACCACTGGTTGGTTGCCACTGCTGTGGAACAACATTGGCAGTGGCCTTTAAAACCAAACTCGGGGAATTCAGAAGTCTCATCTCAAAAAATATCCACAAATAAAATAACTGATATGGCTAAAGATGGGAGTGAAACTACACCGGACTTGATATTACCTTTCCACTTGGATTGTGTTCACTGCGACCCCACTTCCACAACTTCTGAATACCATTACAGCCAAGTGCTAAGACACCAACACCAGAATTCGTATAGAGTAGTCGAGCAACCTGGATACACATGTGTGAGTCAATCATCATTCAATAGGTGAACTTTGCCACCACACACATGTGAAGTAGAACTAGTGAGACGCACCTTGTGGGCTCCTTCTGTGCTGTCTGGCATAGCAACCAGCCGGCACTGAGTAGGATCGACAATTTCAGCCAATTGCCAGGGTTTGGCTTTATCAGTAACATCATCCAAAGTTCTCGGTTTTTCCATGCTTCTAGCCATAGGATCAACTCCATTCTGGAGGAAGACAGGAAAAACATCACATCAGTTATATGTTCATTATCACATAGTATGTGGATCAGGGAAGGTGAATATGAGCCTCGTACGCCTCATGTTGTAATATACAGTATGGTAGGAATAGGCTTGTAAAAATCACAATATTAGGACTTAAGGTACTTCAAAACTCCACAAATGCAAATCAACTGGGACTCTAGAATAATCCACATTACTTCTCGAGCCCAGATAGACAACGTATACGCGTACCCTGCCACGTGTTTTTGTGGTCTTGATTGCGTATGAAAATCCACTGAATTGAGTACCAAAACAATTTGAAAATTTATTTGTTCTAAGGAAAATGCGGTACCTTGTTTCTGCATTACAAAAGTACATCTGTACATTTTATCACCAAAACTTTCCCGCCCTATATTTCAGTTCATTGGTACTAGATTTTTATCTCCAAAAGTTGGATTCATAAAATTAAATAGAGAAAAAGTGGGATTGCTTTCGACCACTAAACTTCCTGTTTTCGAATGCAAGGGTGCCATGTTTGAGGAAATGTGATTGAATTTGCAACACGTAAACCCCTAAGATATTAGTGTTTCTGGCAGCCTTGTCTTTCCAAAAGAAACAAATGTGATGGAGAACGCGAGAAGGCATAGCTGACATACATGAACGGGAGAAGGCCTGACCGGAGAGCTTCTTTCCACTTTAGGATTGACTGGACTGAGATTCGCCACAGAAGAAGAGCCAGAAACCTGATCAATGAACACAAAAGTCTCTTAGATTCCATGATCCAAATACATTACCAAAGATCATCAAAAGATACAAGAGTATTGATGGGACCTTAATTGCAGCAGGTTCTATGGGTGATCTTAGTGCTTCAAAGGACGAGGATTCAACGGATCGCAACGATCTAAAACCGGCAGCTGTAGCAAGTATCTTTATTCCATTATCTGCTGTAGTAACAGCAAGAAGATTCCCTTCCTTGTTGAATCTCAAGCGAGGAAGACTCTAATGTGGAAAATGCGATAATGTAAGAGCCACACTAAAATAATGTTCCTCTTAATAACTTCAAGTAACACGCATAAACTAATGACTGACCGGAAGCCCACCCTCTGCATCCGTGCTGGTCAGGACGTTGATAGTGTCCATATCCCAAAACTTTATCTGGCTATCTTCACCAACAGCCAAAAAGTGGTTTTGAGTTGTGTCAAACTGCACAACACCACCTGATTTCTTTCTGAACCCAGAGTATGTCCTCTTTATTGCTCCTTCACTTTCATTCCATTCAACCAGAAAAGAGTCCCCATCTTTACTTGTCCCACAAGAGAATAATCTGAAATGAAAGATGAGGAATGAATAGACTGAAAGAATAAGTAAAAGGATCTCATTCGACCAGCCATACTTCACCAAAAACAATAGAAGAAATGAAATAAATGGTCGGATTCATAAAAACAATCAATAGACTAAATGCAGCAACAACTAAATGCATCATGTTTCATATTCCTTACCTACTGCCGTCAGCACTATAAAGCATAGTCGTACACCAGTGCCCAGGAGCATCATAGTCAACTCTAGATCCCATATTGTCATACAGCCAGGCCTTAATTTTCCCATCAATAGCAGTGGAGAATATAAACTGCAAATGTACAAGTAGAAAGCATCGCATCACCAAGACATGTTCCCCACAAGATAACGAACTACCAAAAAAGTTAACCAGCAAAAAAGTCCCATTGATTCCACCAGTTAGAAGGCAAGATGGTGGTTGAGAGCACTACTATTTTGCATCTTGACAAAAGCAAACTGCAGATTGGAAGTAAACCTCTTCCAATTCTGATAGAGATATATGAAGATGATTGCGGTACAAACAGTTGATGATGGAAGGTTAGTAACATAATGGCAGTACTTAGGGATAAGTCATAAATTCATAATGATGCACTGGTAATACAGTAGCAGTGATTCAAGAGTGCTAAGTTGTATCAGCACTAAATCAATTACAGTGACCAAGGAATTGACCAGTGTCATTTTCTTCAGTTCTCGCTGGTGGTGCTGGAACCAAATGCACTAATGCAGTAATGGTGTCTTAAAGTGGCCTTAGCACAAGTAATGGTGGCACTTTAGCAGTAAATGCCGCATCGTGCTGGCAGTTGTGTTATAATATAACTATTATGGTCTTCGTAGAGTAGCTTATTTTAGCATCTTTAAGGAGAATTTACATTCCAAATCAGAAGTTAGACAAAGTTTGGCGGCACTGGCATAGGTAGTAGAAATTCCGCGTTGGTGAAACTATTCAAGTGTTCAATGAAGAGATAATGTCTAGTCAATTAATGAAAGTAGGCTTAGCACTTAACTAACATTTCTTCAGTTATTGTTACATGCATCCCTGGTAAGTTCCTGGAATTGGCATGTTCATCGTGTATGGAAGGAAGTTTTCTTGATGCAATCCCTGTTGAGACAGGGTAACAGAGTAAGTGGTCAACTCTATCTCAGCAGTTTTCCATTCTCCCATTGATTCCTATTTTCTTGGCTCCGGTGGTCACCTCTATTCAAATTCACATCAACCGTTTACTAAGAAAAAGCTGTATCTAATAAAAGGTAGTTCAAAGAATTAGCTTCATGACCTTTTTTCGGGGTATTATGTTATCACATTCCCATACCTCCATTCAGTTGGTTTTCCCCATGCCTGCCACCGAAAGGCCTATAGAGCATGCTATGTTATTCATACAACTTCATTGTATCTTCCCAAAAAATAATCCCACTTCACAATCAAGTCACAAAAGGAAAACTAGTAACCAATATTTGTTTGCATCTTCTGCAATTTCATTCCAAATAGAATCAACCAAACAGGAGGTGGCATCACTGTTGATGAAAACCGAAAATAGTGAAAATACATGGTAAAATAAAGATGATCAGTCAGCATAACAAGTCCAAATTGTGTACCAGCAGAATATCAACTGGCAACTATTAACTCATAAACAGACCAACCACCAGGGACATGTTATAAAGAAGATTACACGACGAGTTCTCCAAAATCAATTACCAGGTAAACAGCTTGCAAACAAACAAAGCATTTCCCTTAGTATTTGATACCTGAATATTCTCTTTCTGATGCGGACATATAGAGTACACAGGTGCTTCATGTCCTTCAAAGTTAAATAGCCTTCGCCCAGCTAAATCCCAAACCTGTCTCAAATGCTTTTCTTCAGTGAAAGAAGTAACCAAACAAACAAAACAAAAAATAACCACAAAATTCACAAAATCACTCTTGCACCTTTATTATCCTATCATCTCCACAAGTTACTACACACAAATGTTTGTTTGGATGAGCAAAAGCCAAGTCATTCACTTGACCAGTATGAGCTTCAATCTGTAAACACAAAAGGATGAAAGTCCATTACGAGTTGAGATTGTTACCATTTTTACTAACTGGACATGCAGGCAGAAATCTCCCAACTCACCTCTCTGAACTGGTGTATATCATTTGGACCATTGTAGGCATACAAATGGACCAAATGCTTCGTAAAGGCAGCCCCTGCAGTATGAAGAACAATAAGAAATCTCACGTGCTCCTTTTGGAAAGCTAGCAAATGATGAAATACACGTACCCATATAGTTTCCCTCTGAGCTCCATGTAACACGGGTAACAGCTGGTGGTGCGTCTTTGCCAATGGAAGCCTGTTTGCACCATTCATTGTTAGAGCCCCCACGAAAGAGACAATAAATATTAGATATTATGTCGTAGCTAGTTAATAAACAGGTTAATGCTATGAATGTTACCAAGTCAGAAAGAACTAAACATACACATCTCATATGAACATATAACCATTAGATAGTTAAGAAAATAAGGGGTAGTATTTTTCCCTAAAATAAAAGGTCTAAATTAGGAGGGTAAAAAACACCAGGGATGAGAACCTGAAACTGCAATGAACAAGTGGCCATTTCCCATATCTTGAATGGTTTTGTAACCAATTTCTCCCGCATCCCAACTTCCCAAAGTGATATTTCACCACTAGCAGAACCAACTGTTGAAAAGAGAGAAGGTCAAAAAGTAAGTTGAATATTTGCTTAGAAGGAGCTCAACTGTGACAGTCATAGTTGACAAGGAGAAATAATTGAAGCAGAGATGATCCTACCAAGAAGCATTGTGTGATGAGAAGGATGAAAATCCATGCTTGTGACAGCAGATCCTTGATGCATGGTACAAGCTACTGTTCTCGGCAAGTCATCTAGGGACCAACTGGTATGTTGACGAAGCGTCGGGTATGTCACCTGAGGAGAGAAAGATGCACCAACACTAATGAGTTATCTTAAAGAGAGGAATTCCACAACAACAATACACATCATAGTCATCCAGGAAAAAAAGAAGACAGCAACTCTTCAAGATTACCTCTTCAACGGATTGAGCTGGCCGCAAACGTTTCATCAATTGTTCATGATCAGTGCTCTGGTAATCAACCATGCCCAGAGTGGCTGGTGGTGTTATTGGACGTTTCAAAATTGACACTGCTGAAAAAAATGGGTTAATTACCTCAACTGCATACTCACTAAGAAACATATATGAGCAAAAGCTGACAACTCAAAAGGATCAAATATGGAAGGATTAAAGGTCGTGCAATCAAGTATATATCAGCTCTGGAGCCGCCTTTTGCAACAGAGCGAATATGCAACTGTCTACAAGCATAGCATCTAACATATGTCAATAATTTGCAAGAAATCATAAGCTTCTCGTACTATTTTGCCATTGGAAAGATAGCATTGATATCAACAAATCATAGCACCATAATAGGAAAGAAAAACTCAGAAAGACATTTAAAGAACCCGTTCCGCTAAGGTTCATTTTTTAAGTACTTATTTTCCGTTTTACGAGATAGGTCATTCTCTCACAACACACCACCTTTAATTCAAAATTTCCCTTAGCGGAATGGGTCAAGTAACAAAATATTGTCCTCGACAATTAAAAGCCACACATTGCAAATGTTAAGATTTCTACTGGGGAAGTTTACATAAGCAAAGTTTCAGAAAGTAGCCTCGTTTTTCAAGGAAGGTTAAATTGACCAAAATAAAGCAACTGTTTAGAGCCCAGCTCCAGTTAAAGTAAGGTTCTGACCTTGATTTGGTGGAACAGGTAAGGAGGATGCAGTAACAACAGCTGCTTGAACAGATGAAGAAGCAGCAGCATTTGCCATCCAACCAGCTAAGGCATTAGCATTAGCAGTTGCTGCAGCAGGTGGAAAGGGCTACACACAACAAATGGAAAAAGCTGTTCATCAGCCATCAGTAACACTAAAGATGTGTATGTGAGTTGTAACTAATACGGAGAGAAAGAAGGGGGAGAGGAGAAGAAATTAAACTAGTTAGATAAATGGTTTCCATACACCATGAGCTCCAAGCGGTGTATAAGCAGTGGGCTTTGCAACTGGAGCAGCCGGAAGTGTGACAGGAGTAGGTGCAAGAGCCCCATTTGAAGGAGTGCAGGTATGGTCTGTGAATAAAGTCTTTATGTCTGGGTTTGGCCTTGGATTCTTACACAGTTGATGCTGCCAGTTCAGACTGGATATACAACAGAACCACATATCAGAGGTCAAATATCTACAGGTAATACCCTCTACATTCCTCCGGCATTGCATTTAACAATGACAAGCAAACTGAAAGTTGAGAAATTCAGAGAATTTCCTCGTTGCAAGCATTCATAAGTTCCCACATCAAGTCCTGGGAATGACTTGGCATAAAATAAAAAAAATAAAAACACAACTACAATGATAGATTTATCATAAATTGCAAATGTGGAAAACATCAACCAACCATTTTAGAAAATATACCAGTAATTTAATCCAGCGTATGGCCTTTTCCAAAGAAAAAACAAATTAAAAAAGTAAAGCAGTAATTGGTGACATAGAAACGTTAGCACTTCTTCAAAAAGAAACAGTTAGCTAAATAGGGTAGCCAGCCAACAGGAAGAAGGATGTTATAATGAAGCATTAAATAGTTTTTTTCTCACAGGGAGGGGAAAAACCGAAGAAAGGGAATAGAAATGAAATGACTATGGATAACTGAAGTATCGACTGATACAAAGCACGATAAATAGGCTCTTACATATCACAATTTGGTCACTCATCCTTTTTACCTTTGATTGATCAGAGTCCGCAATCTTGATGACTTCAAAGTAGGGAAAACAAGCTTTTCACGGAATAGGGGATTTGCCTCTATAAGTTTTTTAAGCTCTATCAACATTATGCTACGAGCTGTTTTGGTGTCACCATATTTGGATAGCTGCTCATTTTCCCTGACATACAAGAAGCATGAATTAACTTCCAAACTTAATGCTATGAAAGATGAGTAAAAGATTAAATGCAAAATAACGAATTTATCCCAAGCAAATCATTCAATTTATATGAATTAGTAAAGCAGGATTTTTGCTTGGCCATTTCCACATTAATTACCGTATGAAGAGTAAAAATCCCACTTTATTTTGGTTTCTCACATCTTCACATAAATAAATCAAAAAAAAAAACAGAATGATACGAGAAAATGACTTAACAACTTTCAACCTTTTGATGCGCCTACCACGTAACGACAAAATCATTTACCTGAAATTGGTAAGTGTTAAAAGCTGAGTGATTTCCTTATATAATTCTTCATTGAATGTCGAGAACACCTTCAAATCATTCACTAATATCTCCACGGCCTTTGCCTTGTCTTGGCTAATAATTTCAATCAAGAACAAACAGACAATCAAACATGAGCTATAAAAACAATATTAAAAATAAGTTACACTCCATAACAGATAGAACATGATGATACCGATCAAGAGCTTCAAGATACTTCTGCTTCCTGATTTCAAAGAATATCTTCATGGAGTATCTGTTATCGTCAACCTTAGTAAACCCGGAAAGGTACTTCTCAACTTCGTCCCATTCACCAGCTTGTACTTTCTCCTCAAAGTATTTCATATTAAAGAAAAACCCCGACTCTTGTTCAAGCCTACAGAACCCACAACCAATTGTCAATGAAAATAATCTTTCTCGCAGCTAAAGACAACGTACAAATCTCTCTAAAACTATGACTTCATCGTTTTAAACGAAGTCACAAGACAAATACCTCAATTCAAATTTCCATCATATAGTGACTTGTTTCTAAACTCAACAAGCCGAACTGCACCTATTCATTTACAAACAGAAAGTTTCCGTTATGGAAACAAAAAACAACCGCAAAAAAACTTGAATTTCCTAACCCTCATTTTTCTTCTTTTGGTCTCTTTTTCCTCAACCAAAAAAAAAAAAATCACCAATTTTCTTCCAAAAATCAGAAATTATGAACCCCACGACCATGAGACTCATGCAACGTTATTAACGAAATTGGTTTAATTAATCTATTATTTTCTTCTTTCCTTCATTTTTTTCCCAAGCAAATCCAAAACAGAGCATAAACCCAGAAAATCCCGTATATTCATTGTTCATAAATTATCAACTACGGATCTTATCTTATCTTCTTTTTTTTGTTTCATCCGACGAACCTAACACCAAGAGTACTCATTAAAAATCGAAGGACACCCAAAAACATCACACATACTCACAAAATAAACATAAACTCCACCGCACCAAACCTCATGCAACTAATTAACAGAGCAGATATCATATTTGCAAAATTTTCATCTTTCCTTTGCCTTAATGAACTCTAAATAAAGCGTTAATCAACTTAACTCAACATTTCCTTTTACATGAGCTATTTGTTTGTATAACAAGGTGTCCGGCCAGCTTACGCTCACCATGCACACCACGACTAATCTCAGGGCTATTTACCAAGTGAGATTCACAATTAAGCTCAAAACAGAACAACATACATAAACATAATCAACAAACACATGCATGAACAAATAATTGAATATACATGAGAGAGAAATAATCACCTGTGCACAGACTCCTTAAATTTCTCCTCCTCCAGGAACTGGAGTATGAGGAACACCAATTCTCTGCTCAGGGAGGACATTTCTTACCTTCCCCCCCTCAACTCTGCTCAAATCTCAAATCGAGGACCAAAACAGAACAAAATCACACGAAACACCGAAAACACTACCAGAGAACAAAAAAAACACGAAAAGCGAAAGCGGAAGCTCGGAGAATTAACGGATCGAGGGAGAAGAGAGAGGCAGGCGGAGGAGAGCTGGGGGAATTCTAGGGTTTCGGCTTAGAGGGATGATAGGAAAGGCTGCGGGGATGAGAGAGAAGGTAAAAGAGGAGAGAGATAGAGAGAGGAGAGAGAGAAATGGGAATGGGGGGCGACTGAGTCTCGCTATCTTCGATGCGTTTGGCAGGGGTCTATCTATCCTTTTTATCCCACTGACTTATCAGTGATACGTCGGTGTGGTTATTGATACGGGCGGTGATAGGGTGATAAGCGGAATCGAACTGGTTATTCAAATGTGGTGGATATTCGGGGGTAACGTCCAGTCAGTGGTGCATTAAATTCTCGGGCGATTTGGATTGATTAAAATGTCGCTTTCGTCGGGTATTATTTTTACCAAAAAGGCTAACAAAAATGTTACTTATACAACAATTCAAACACAACATAAAATAGAATTTCTTATATACATGTAGGCTCCACACACTATTATGTGTGGACCCCACATGTATGTGAGAGATTGTGCAAGTGATTGTATTTGGATTATTGTGCGAATAGTAGTAATTCAACTAACCCCAGGCCTAATGACGGAATCGAGGATAATAGTATAAAAGGTGCACCAATATTTATAAAAAATAATTATTATTTGTGAAAATGTATTAGTAATATCCGTGAGATATTTATTGAAATTCGAACTTGTATGACATTTGCATATTATCTAACACATACTAGGCTCGAAGGTTAACAAGCTACTAGGTCACAAAATGCGAGTGCTCGTGCGAACGTGAAAGCGTCTTCGAATCACATCTCATACTACTGAAATTCGCGAGAGTGAGAATTAAGAGCGTGAAGCGAGTGGTACTTTAAAAAATTATATGACTACCAATAATTTTAAACAAACTTCGAATATTAATACATATCGCACGAATATTAATAACTTTTATAAATATCAATACATTTTTTTCATATATCAATGCACCTTTTACATGTTATCGACGTATCGTACACCCTTTGAACAGGGTTTAGGCTACTTCTCGTGACACCCAAATATATATTCATACTCACATGAGTAGTGAATTTCACCCACACTTGAGATGTTAGTGTGTGAGGGACTCACCACTTATATGAGTGTGGGGGTGTAAATGGGTGTAGCATTAGCAAGGTTGTTAAGTGAGAGAAAGTCCTTGTCTTACGAAATTGTTCTGCCACTTTGTCACCAAGTGTTTGTTGGAGATACCACTGTCCGTTTGCGCGCGTCGTGCACGCGCCGTGAGGGATAGGGTGGGACCAGCTCTCAGATTTTTGTCTCATGCTACGGAGAAATTATGCAGTGTCCATGAGCAATGACACGTAGAGGTTGTCCAGTAAAGATTTTGAGAGAGACTTTTTGAACAACAAAAATATACTCCATCCGTTCCAAAATGAAAGTCCATCTTTCTTTTTTGAGTTGTTCTAAAATGATGGTCCTTTTCCAAAAATAGAAGGAAAAATTTGGTGATTTTCCAAAAATGTCCCTCATAGGTGAATATAAGTGTTGTAAAGTAGGTAAAATATAGGAGTAATGGTGGAAATGATAGGTATTGTAGGTGTAATGATTGCATGTCCTTTTAAATAGTTAGAATCCCCAAGAAAGACTCTCAATTTGGAACGGAGGGAGTATATAGATAAAGAGACGAGAGTAATAGGTGAAATAAAACTTAACTGAAACCGTACACAGAGAGAGGGGTGGTTTCATGAATCCCAAGGCTTTGCACGAAAAGAATAGAAAGGATGAAAAACTAATTTTTTCGAAACTTCATGGGTGTTCAGCCATCAAAAAGTTATAAGACCCATAAGTTCAATCGGAAAACACTTTTTTACAAAACAGATTTTTCTTAAAAGAAGAAATATTAGTTTTCATGCTATATTCGTTGTCAAGAGAATACACACAGAAAAATAAATTTTATTTTTCATTGATTCACTTCACTTCAATATTTGTTTTTTAGAATCAATTTCCCATGCAAATTCATGGCAACTCAAGGGAGCTCAAGTGAACAAAAGTGGTGCATGTTCTAATCTTTGTCTCCATCATATGCGGTTCTACCATAAAATGTATAAAGCCTACATAAATATTTCACGAAAAACTAAAGTTAGGCCTTGTTCCGATAAACTAAATAAGTACTTATTTTTTAAATTAAAATTGAAATATTATAAAAAAATGATGAACCTTGTAAAACAAAAATAAATACTTAAAAAATACGATAAGAATATTAGTAGAACGGGCCTAACACTTGCAGACTTGCTATAGGAACACTGAATACTCTCTACAATTTTGAGGGGGACCGGAAATCTGGGTCTAAGCGCGTGCTACACGGCATTATTGGTGGCTCCGCCAAAGGCTAGTTTTTATAGACGTGTGTTCCACAGTTCCCACGCTTTTAAAACTCTGGTTGGAACTTGGAACAGATTTTTTTCTAAGTTATTCACCGATCAAAGAAAAGGATTATTCCTCCGGTTTGCGGTGGAAAGAGTTCGAGTTGAAGCAGCAGGTCATTCAGGAGGGCTTGTTTCGTGCTCTTAACTTCAGCCTCTCCAATTCCTCCTTACGAGTGTGTTCGACGGGTCCGACTCCAGCATCGTGGTTTCATACAGGTTTTTTTTTTCTTTCTCTTTTTCTTGTTTTTCTTTCTGTTTGTTGTTTTATTTTGTTTTGTTAGTTTTGTATTTTTGGACCGGTAATGTCCCATTATTGTACTGTGTATGTTTTTGCCGAGTTTAATATAATATTGGGATGATTCGGTTTGCTCGAAAAAAGAAAAAGATTCCTAAATTATTCAAGATATACAATTCAGTTTTCATTAAAAAAAATTAAAATTGATTGGTAAAATTTGAGAAATACACTACTTTCGTATTTGAATATATTCATGGTCATTTACGAAAGTTATTCATATTTTCAATTTGTTTATAATAGTATATTCATATTTTAATCTTTATACTTTTTTTACACGAAGTTATTTTATTCTAGTATCATCTTAAACATAAAACGGCTTTGTATAATTTATTAAAATTATGGGACGAATGGACTATGATGCAACAGATCAGTGTTTTGTTCGAATGTTTTTCCACCATCTCTCTTAAAATCAATTGGTGGTAGGAAGAGTTTCAATTAAGTCTTTTATGACATTCGATATCGCACCCGCAAGTCTGTTTTTAGAGCGGTCACAGTGAGTATCATTGTGTAACCAAATCTATGAGGGCACTCCGGGCCCAACAATCCCTACCTCACGATGACCCTCCCGCGACTCGAACCCATAACTTTCTGGCTTTGATACCACTTGTCAGACCGCTTTTCCACCATCTCTCCTAAAACCTATTGGTGGTAGGAAGAGTTTCAATTAAGTCTTTTATGGCATTCGACATCGCACCCGCAAGTCTGTTTTTAGAGCGGTCGCAGGGAGTGACATTGTGTAACCAAATCCATGGAGCACTCCGGGCCCAACAGTTTTGAAGTCTACTTTGGAAAAAAAAAACCTTTTCGAGGGTGAATGTAATCGGATTTTTCTTTTCTAATTTGTTTTATGGTGCTGTTGCAGCTGCTGCTGATAGCCAGGTGCATGAAGAGGCAAGCTCCAGCGTCTCTCTGTGATTCTTTGAACTCACTACGGATGAAGATACACCTTGGAACCTCCGACTTCGAGCCCTTCTTGAATTCTCCCTGACTAATCCAAATGCTCTATTTCGAACAGCATGGAAGCTGTTCGACCATCGTGGAGCTGGTGTAGCTTATTACTGATTCAGGAGGGACCGTCAGTGGATTCCGGATCTTAATTTACCTCCCTACCTAATGTTCTCTTAAAAGTTCATTAATCTACCAAAACTTGGGATTCCTATGGAAGTGGAAGCCATTTGATCCCAATCAGCCTTAGCCCGATAAAATCATCTACTCTGGGAATTATACAGTTCAGGTTATGGCTAGTGTTTTCCTAGTCATGCAGCATGAGCGAATCGTCTGTGGAATATCCCAACAAACCCTAAGGTACGTATGTTTATGTGGAAAGTAGTGCGCAATTGGATTGCTTGTAGAGAAAATCTGTTTAAAAGGAAATGTGCTACTAGTCCGACATGCCCTATTTGTGATCATGAAGCTGAATCCATTGAACATTTACTTTTTCACTGTCCTTGGAGCGAGCTGTCTGGTTTGGAAGCGGAAAGACCTATTGGGTATTGAGAGATGAGAGGACTACAGCTGATAAATGGATGGAAGATCTGTTGTGTGGAGACTTGGCGAAAGAAACTACCAAAGAAGATGTAGGGTGTATTTTTCAACTCTGCTGGGCCATTTGGAAATCCCGGAACAGCTGGGTATTCAGTGGAAAAGTCCTAAGTCCCGAGGAGGTGATTTTCAAGGCCAACATGGCAAACATTGACTACCTGCAGGCGGCTTTTGTAAAGGTAAGGAATTCTCCTTTACACCAGTGGTTAGGTGGAGCCCCCTGGTGATTGTGATGGAGCGTATCAATCTTCCCGCAGCTATGCTGCCTTTGGCATTATTGCCAGGGATAGTGGTGGATTAGCTCAATAAAAAGCAGTTCAGCATTGGCTATCGAAGCATGGGCATTGAGGATTGCATGTGCTACAGCGATGCTTCTGCGGTAATTTTCGAATCAGATTGCAAAAATCTAATGGACAGTATCAATGATCCGAAGGCTCAGGTGTGTTGGCAGATTAGTACACTCCATGAATTGAGAATTAAGATCTCAAAAAACTACTCCAAAGGAGTATTTGAACTATTGCTAGTAAAAAAAGATTCGAGAATAAATCCGACGTAGATTTCTTCAAATAATATATGTCAGCATCTGAAATATGTAATTTTAATAATCCAAAATTCATTATTCACAAATAAAAAATTCATTATGTTTCGGCAAATCTGAATTACAAGTTTTTAGAAAAATTCATCCTTAATCTGCATCACTAAAGCCACCCCAAAATTTTATTCTCAAACCATTATAAATTATTTTCCCCCCTCTTAGGCTTAATTTCTCTAAAGATAACTATTGCTGATTTTTTACGCATAGATAATAACTCTTATCGTTTGATTGATTTCTCAATACTTTTTTGCATTAGGTGGTGGGATAGTCGTTATTGGGAATCTTCTTACATTGCACAATATAATTTTTTTACAGAATATGGTTTTTAGATGAAAAATGTAAAGACTACCCCCTTCGTCCGGATTTAATAGTTCTTTTTGGGAGTTCGTGCCATTTTTCAATCGATTATATCTTCCAATTTATAATGTTTTACGTGATTTCGAATATATTGTATTATAGATCTAATCGAGATCTATCAAACAAGATCCATATTCGATATGAAATTCATTACGGATTCTAAGATATAACCCGTTTTTTAGCCGGTTAGAATAGAATTAGGGATAATTAAATCCGGACGGAGGGAGTATTTTTTAATCTTACGATCCTCTCGCACAAAAATTAATGTTTTGTTACTAGAGAAATTATATAAGATCCAATGAAAATCGAAATTGTCAATATATATGGCAGTCTATTCATAGTGTTTTTTTTAATAAAATATAAAACGTGGTTTTGGTCAACTGCCCCATCTCGTTTGAAACATCGAATCAATGGAAATAATATATTTCATAAATTTTCGAGGGTTTTTTTTCCCCTAAAAATATTGGTTGACTTTTGTCTAGACTCAAATCAATTTGTACGAAGATAATGGCTTCCTTTGGGATGTGTGAAAAGTCCACTTTTTGACCTTTTGCTCTGAAATGCTAGGGTTTTTTTTCTTCTAAAAATTGAATTCATTTCCTAGTTTGGGTTGTCTTTTTTGGTTTTGGAAGAGCTTAAAAAATAGCAAGTGGAGTGAAGTGTAGTTAATGTCTTTCTTATATTCTCATGCACATGGGTATGGTTCGATTCTTGTGAGTACCCATTCCCCTCCCCAAATCCCATAAGGAGAGTAGAATAGGTTTAACTAATGGAGAGAGAGAGAGAGAGAAGAGATTAAAAGATAAACACTAAAGGATCTTGCTTATATTTCGGTAGTGAAAAATTTATAGATTTTTATTTGTAGTTGAGAAGTTACTAGGTGTTTTCAGTAGTGAATAAGTTGTTAAGAAATGACAAGTTATTTCCGGTAGTGAATAAATTGTTGATAGGTTTATGAGTAGAATTACTGTAGCAAAACGACTTTTTAATGACAATTTTTTTGTTAGTGAAAATGAGATAGTAAAATACTGAAATTTTTTTGTTAGTGAAAACGAGATGGTAAAATATGTTAAGTGTTTTTTGTTAATGAAAACAGGGCCTAATAATAAAGATTAGGCGTCCGTTTGTTTTGGTATAAAATTTTTTTCATGTAAAATGTTTTTTCAGAAAACAAATTTCAAATTTTTATTTTCCGGTGTTTGGTTGGCACTTCAAAAATATTTTCAGAAATCGATAAAATAATGTAGAGAGAGAGGGAAGGGGTTTCAACGGTGGAGAGATCTAAGAATATTACTCCCTCCGTTCCAAAATGACAGTCCCACTGTCTCTCTCTTGCCTCTTTTCAAATCAAAAAATTAACTACTTCCGGTTTCAACGCACCGTAAAGGATTAGAGCAAAAAAATTCAAAAAATTATACACAGAAGTAGTTGATTTTTTGATTTGAAAAATGGCACGACTTTTCATGGTGGACTATCAATATGGAACGGAGGGAGTAGAATTGAACGCGGGTTAAGACTAACTCTCGAGGAAATTGAATAATGAGAATTACAGTAGAAGGCAGCGGGTTTATTTCAAAAAATAACTTACGGAATATTTAAGGATAAGTCATTTTCATCTAATTAATGTAAAATATTTTTCTCATTTTTTACACAATCAAATATCGAAAAATAAATAAAATATTTTACACCTAAGCAGACGGAGCCTAGGATCTTGCTTTGTCAAATATATAGGAATATAGGATCTTCCCTTCCAAAATAAAACCATTAAAAAATGCATATATATAGGGGGAACATCCGAATTGGTAGGTCATTAGCAGAAGAGATTATTCGCTGCCCTTGGTAGCGTCTTGAGCCTCTCTCGCTACACATTACATTGATACGAGGCTATTATACTAGTTTCAGACTTCACAGAAATGTGTAGTTAATGAGACGACTGGGGCATTACGCGGTATTGCCTCAATGACATTCACTTGAATCCTTCACTTGATTTGGATGTGTTTTCTGTCTCTCAATGTGTAATAAGTCTTTGTATCAGTTGTATTAGATGAACATGATAACTTGTAATGTATTCAATCATCAATGAATTTCTATCTAATTTCTAGGGGTGTTCAAAAAAACCGTCCGAACCATAAAACCGATCTGATCTGGACCGAACTGTTCTATTTGGTCCGGTTCTGCGGTTCTACGGTCGAGTTATGGTTCCAAAAAATAAGAACCGTTAATTTTGGTTCGGCTACCGGTTCTCAATTAATGAACTGCGGTTAGAACCGAACCGGACCGTTTAAAACTAAAATACATATACATATACTTATACATACGTGTGTGTAATTAAATATGAATTTGAATTTGGTAGGTTAATCTTTTCCTTGCTAACCATAATTTATTTAAAGATGAAATTTCATTTATTAGGAAAGCTTTTATTTTCTTCATTCATTTCCTATTCCAGAAGATTATCTTCCTATTTCTTTAATTTTATGAGTTCATATTTTGTGAATAAGTGTTTGGATGCTTATTGGATAGAACCGGAACTGAACCAAAATCGGACCAGTCTTGCGGTTTGGTTCTGATTAAGTTCCATGCATATATTGGTTAGGTTCTGGTTCTCAATTTTCTAGAACCGTTTGAAATGGTCCGATTACTGATTTTTTAGAGAACCGGACCAATCCGGACAGTGTACACCTCTACTAATTTCTGAAAGAAAAAAAAAGGCCGCGAAAATTTCCCAACCTAGTAGCACGTAAATGGTGTAGGCCAGGGACTGTACCAAGTGAAAATATCTAAAAATGGAATGTCAGATCTCATATCTTTGGAAAAAATTTCAGTGTTGAGCGGGTACCACGTGGTGCCCGTTTGCACATTCGAGCCGTCCAGTGTTTGAATAACTCAAATTTGGAGAGAGAAAAATAAGAGAAAAAGTGTTGGGGTGAGAGGAGAAAGAGGATTTCAATCCGAACTGTCTAAAAATGTATCAAACTGCTTGAATGCGCCGAATAGATACCACTTAAGATATACCTGCTCGACACTTGAAAAATCACTCCATATCTTTTGAGTACTAGTAATTTCGGAAAGGATATGAGTACGCACACCATCCATGCATGCATCACTACATATTTCTTTCAGATCTGTTTTGAGTTCCACAAAGATAATCCAAGTATTTTGTTCAAAATATGCTGGTTAGAGTCCCTACACAATATTAGCTCATTGAATATCCATAAGATTGTTTACAAAACATTTAACTTTGCTTTAAGATCTATTCAAAATATATCCTCCTCCATTAGTTCCATATCTGCCTTCAAAAGTTCCAACTTAGGCTCCGTTCCGGAACGTAAAATAAGTCCTTATTTTTTAAGAAGATAATTTCAAGCTCAAAAATAATGGGTTTGTTAAAATTTAAAAATATGCAATATGGATCTTATTTGAAAGATCTCGACGAGATCTTTTATACGGTGCTTACAAAAGTTCCAACTTAACCAATACTGTATTATTTACGAGAAATTGCTCCCCTCCTTACTCCCTTTATCTCCTCTTGCAATTTTGATCGCTAAAACAAGCAGTCTGTCGTAGTTTACGCCCGTCAAAATGTGAATACTGAATAACACGAGGAAAATATCAATGAGCTGTCCTGTTCCAGTTACCAAAATAAGTACCTATTTTTAAGGTAAAAAATAATGAGCTTATCGAAATTAAAAAATATGCAATATAGATATTGTTTGTTAAATCTCGATGAAATCTTTTGAACAATGTAAAAAAAATTGAGAAATTATTTTCGCAAATACATTATTTTTAAGTTTGAAATTTGAAAATAAGTACTTATTTTTTTACTGTAAAAAAGATAAAGTGGAACGGGATACTCTACAGTATTACTTAAAAAGAATATTTAAAATAGGAAAATTCTAAAATCAGCCCAATGAGTTAATAATAATAAGTGTGAATGTGTATTAAAATGTGTAAAAAGTACACAGAATTACGTGTTTTTCTTGTTTTTTAGTGTACTTATCGTAAGCCTAGTAGGCTGTCAATAGCAAGACCGTTGTTTAGGATCGTTTACAGGAATTCACCTTTGTCCCAAACGGAACGGGGGATTAGCTATCCCCATTGAGGGACAACACCTGTTGTCCGGGCTGAGCGGGGCTTGCTCAGTCTCGCTCCGATGATCGAAAACGTTTATTTCGTAGAGTTTGTTGAGTACAATAACTTTGTAAAAAAAAAAAAAAACTCGATCAGATATCATTAAGTGCTTAATCAGAACATGTATAACTTGCCATTTTTGCAAAGTTTTGTACTCGACGAACTCTACAAAGTAAACATTTCTAATCATCAGAGCGAGACCGAAGCGGGCCCTGCTCAACTACTCGACGAGCTCTACAAAGTAAACATTTCTAATCATCAGAGCGAGACCGAAGCGAGCCCTGCTCAGTCGGGACTCGGGACAACAGAGCCCCCAGTCTGTCTCAAACAGCCTCAAAATACCTAAGGGGCTGGACTATTTAAATTTGTCACTTTGGATGTTTCTCTAGCTTACTTCAAAATTGATACCATTCATACTTTAGATGTCGTGGATACTATTAATCACATCAAAAATTATTTTAATCAAAATATCTATTGCTACGATTACGTAACACGTTATCTTAAAAATTCCATATTATAAAAACACAGCAGTTTTTGTTAAAAATGTCCATGCATATAAACGAAAGCAACCCCTACACAACCGTTAGATCACTTCCCGTTAACTTTGTACCCATCGAATCATTTCCTTTTTAAAAGATACAGAGAATATTCTCCTAATAAATCTCTCCCTATTTATCCTCACTTTTTAAGCAATGTACCTCTATGTAAAAATAATATTGCCTTATATATATGATCAAATAGAAAACATATATCTCAAAATAATAATTGACGTTTTGTGGAGATTACAACTATCCCGTAGAACAATCGGGGATAGTAGGAGCAATTTATTTAAATCGAAACTATGTTACACTTCCAACGTGCTCTGTCAAATCCAATCAGACTCATTCATTGTAAGATCGGTCACCATCACGTGTGTGTGAATGAGTGAATTAATCAGTATGTGATTAGCACATTGATCACGAATGGTGATTTGAAATTAATAGAAGAACTAGAAAGAATCCATAAATAGGCAGACATAATAAACGCGGAGAGGATCAAAGAAGTTCGTAAACACGAGTACTTCATTTTCCACATGGTCACGCAACCTGTCTTTTACTTTCCGACGTCTGATGCTCACGTTGTTTAACAAAGAGCTTTAATAGTAATTCAGAAAACAAGGGAAAAAGTGTCGAGATAAAAAAAAAAAAAAAGTGTTAGCAAGACTGCAAAGGGAACTGAGTAGTTCGCTAGCTCGGCTTGGTTCGTTTGGAAAAGCTTGGCTCATTAAAAGAGGTTCTACTCAATTAAAAAAGCTCGTTTAGCAAATGATTTAGCTCGGCTTGATGAGGTTCGAGTCAAGTTCAAATTTTAGACTCGTTTAATAAACAAATTGAGCTTGAGCTTGACAAAGCTCGGCTCAGCTTGATTTGTTTATAGTGCTTCCCAGCGCGTTGTGGAAAACAGTTGAAATGAATAAGCATGGTCGGTACTAGGAAGAGTAGAAGAGAGAGAATTAATGTAGAAGCTAATAAAGAATCTAAAAGTTATTGGAAATTTGCTTCGTATCTCGTTCAAGATCGATTTGCTTTAATTTGAAAATAGGATCTTGTTTTTAATCTCATTAGGCTGTTAAATCATGTTCTTACAACTCACCTTGTTCGACATGAAATATTTAAATACCTTGTTCGGCAGAATTGTGGACCCAAAATTCTAGTAAATAAAAAGTTAGTGTACAAGATTGGATTAAATACTTACAATTATTTGATGTAGCTGATTTTTCAAGAGCAACTGGAAAAATTACCATGAAAGGATCAGAATAATTATATAACCACGCACGGTCACACACATACTCATATCTTTTGGTGGGGCCTACACGCACTTGGAGGTTTAGTGTGTGTGGATCTCAATGTGAATGTGAGTGGATTTGTATAAATGCTTGTGGTTGTAAAATGATTATTTGTTTGGGACCTATAATGTGGCCCACACAGTGACAATTTGTGCACACTTTTTTCTGTACGCCTAAGAGAAGTAGACAACTATTGATTGCCGAGATAGATAGATAGTTCGGGTTCCATGAAAATCTTCACACGATCCTCACAGGGAAGGATCCTCATCGAGGATCCAGATCCGACATACGGGCCTAATGACAACACTTTGGTTTGGAAAAAAGATTGATGGGCTGGTTTCATGGACTCCATTGACTGGGTAAAATCCCACAAGCCCAAAACCGAACTTCAATTTACTAGTACGGCAATACCCTAATCATGGGCCCAGCCCAATGCCTGTAAAGCAATCCTTTGACCTAAATCACTAATAAATCAGTAATCATTTTCCCTCCAAAATGGGAAATTAGGTTTTTTTCTCATTTATATAAAAGGGACGGTAGCCTCTCATTTTCTCTCACTTTCCCTCCCAAATGGAAGACAACAAGGTTCCTCCTCCTCAGGAAGTTTTCTAGTTCGCGAGAAAAATCCACGCAAGGCACCGTCGAAGATCATGGTAATCGATCGTTGTTGATAACATTTTATTTTTTGTCCTTAGGGCTTGCGAGATGAGTACTCTGGCTTTACTTTGCTATAAGAACTTGGGTTTTGAGTTGGCCACACTCTGTTCAGTGCGATCACTTCAAAAGGGTTTTTTTTTTCCTTTTGCCCAAGACATGAAATGGGTAATCTGTTATCGATCATTTTACAATCACATCTACGTGCACACCCATTTACTCACCCACACACTTGTGAGTGTGTAAGTGGGCGTGGTTCTAGCAGTTTTGATCTGCAATTGAGATGTGCTGAGATGGATGTGTTGTAAAAGGTTGCGAGATAAGCGAAAGCATAAACAGAATGGTAGAAAATAGATTAATGTGGTTCGGATATGTTCATTTTAGATGGTTTGTGCAGTAGTTAGGAGGAGTGATATGGTTACAGACTTCCGGTAGTGGGTAGCACTAAGGGGACTTGGAGACCAAAATTGACTTTAGAGGCCGTAGTATTGGAAGGATCTATTTGTTTTTTTTTTTTTTTTAAATATCACGGAACACGATGCGTTCACAAGAACTCAATGGAATAACGGATGGTTAGGGGTAGAGGTTCTTTGAATAAATTGCTTTGTTGTTCGAGCTGAGTTTAGTTATTTACTAAACTAGTCTCTTTTTAATCGACCCAAGTTTCTCTTAATGAATCGAGCTTTTATCGAATGAGCCGAGCTTTCCTTGGCTTTTTTACTAAACGAGCCAAAAATTCAAGCTCGAGCTGAGCTTGCGAGCTGCTCGATTGATTTGTGGCCCTATGGTTATGCGCGGCTTAACAATCTGTGGGTATGATGGAAGTGAAACTTCCTATTTCAACAAAATGTTTAACTGTTGAGGATCCTATTCTTTTGTGAAGTGTGATAGAAAAAAATGCTACATGAATGTAAAAAGGGAGGGTATTTGCTATATAAATGATTAGGAAAAAGCCCCAGCAATGTTTCCATTCACATATATGGATTTCTGCTGTATATATCCTCTTGCATTATAATACTAGGACATAAACACTTCATTTTTTTTTCCACACAGGATTGGGAGATATTTATCGTGAGGAAATTATTGATGATAGAAAAGTATGCTCTTCAGAATGGCGATGGTAGTTCTTCTTCCTCCAAACGGAGTCGCACAGAAATCAACCTGGCAGAACTTCCAGAGGATCCAGGTTTACGACCTCGGATTGTGGATTATAATCCCAATGACCGAGACCGAATCCGACTGGCATATCTTGAAAGGGGCCCTTGTCAGCCTCGTGACCACAATTTCGCGCAAGGGCAGTTTGGGCAATCAGTACAATGGTTTGATCGGGCATGGTTTAGTGAATTTCCTAATTGGTTAGAGTACAGTGTAGCAAAAGATGCTGCATCTTGTCTATGTTGTTATCTTTTCAGACCGGATGATGGAGATCAAGCGGGTGCTGAATCTTTTGTTAGCGCGGGCTTTTCAAATTGGATGAAGAAAGAAGATCTTCAAATTCACGTGGGAGACCCTAATAGTGCTCATAACCAAGCCTGGTCTAAATGTCAAGACTTGTTGGGCCAAAAGCAGTGTATTCACAATATTTCTCCCAGGGATTCAGACCATGCTCAAAATGAACTCCGAACCTTCTTGAAAGCATCAGTTTCTGTTGCTCGGTTCCATCTAACTAAAAGGCAAGGATTACTATTCCATGATCGCAACCAACTTTTACCCAATTGGGATGATCCCGATGACGACGAGGAGTTATTCGATACACGTAACGAACGACTTTTTCTCGAGCTGTTGAAATTTCTTGGTGACTTCAATGAAGATATAGCAGCGGTACTTGCATTGTACGCCGATCCCCACAATCTTGAGTTGGCAGTTGCTGATCTTCGGAAGGATGTTATAAGTGCTTCTGCATTGGAAACCACCAATGAGATTATTCGAGGTCTTGGTGATGCGCCATTTTCTCTTTTGATTGATGAAATCTATGACAGGGACGAAGAGGCTCAAATGGCAGTTGCTGTACGTTATGTGGACAAAAGGGGGCAGGTGATTGAACGCTTTTTGGGTATTGAACAAGTTACAAGTGCTGGTGCTCTCTCGCGCAAGACGACGGTGGAAGGTTTATGCTGTAGGCTTGGGCTGCGTACAGATAAATTGCGGGGACAAGGTTATGGTTTTGCTGATAATGTGAAGTCCAAATTGAATGGTCTCAAAACGCTTATACTGAACGAAAATCCGTGTGCACATTATGTTCCCTCTTTTGCTTATAAGCTGCAATCAACGCTTGTTCAGTTGGCATGGAATCATTCTGAGATAGGTATGTTCTTCCTGTCTTTCAATAAATTTGGGAAGGTCGTCGGAGCAACATGCAAACGTCAAGATTGTCTTAGGGAGAAACAAGCTGCAAAACTTGTTGAGGCCCTTAATATTGGAGAGCTTGCAAGTGGGCAAGGCTCAAATCCAGAATCTGCTGATACAGGTTGTGGCTCACATTATAGAGCTTTGGTTAACTTGATTGGTATGTTTGCGGAGGTGATTGATGACCTTGAACTGATTTTTGAAGAGGGTTCACGGGTAGAAGACCAAGCAGGAGCAGATAACTTGTTGGACAGAATGCTAACATTTGACTTCGTTTTCTGTCTCCATCTAATGAAAACAGCATTAGGAGCTACAAATGACCTGTCACTGGCCTTGGAAATGAAGGATGAAGGCATTGTGAACGCGATGGAATTAGTTCAAGTGTCCAAAGGACGATTGCATATGATTAGGGAGACTGGGTGGGCCTCTTTACTAGAGGATGTTACCTCACTTTGCATAAAGCATGAAATTAAAGTCCCCGATATGGATGATATGTTTATCGCCAGAGGGTGGAGAAAACGTGAATTTCAGGACATGAAGTACTTGCTTTACTACCAGGAGATATTCTATGCTGTCATAGATTTGCAAATTCAAGAACTAATTGTTCGTTTCACTAACTCAAGCATTGAGATGCTTCTTTGTGTGGCATGTTTGAACCCATCCAACTCGTTTTCTATGTTTGACAAGGAAAAATTGATTCAACTTGCTGAATTTTATCCGAAGGAATTTTCTCCAAAAGAACTGATGGTACTTCGTGATCAGCTTGATACTTACATTCTGGATGTGGGTTCTAGCTATGGATTTTCGAGGCTGAATACAATAAGTGATCTGGGAAAAGAAATGGTGGAGACGGGACGAGATAGAGTATATCCATTGGTTTACCTCCTTTTGACCTTAGCACTACTCTTGCCAGTTGCCACTCCTACGAAGGCGTTTTCAGGTATGAAGTTTGTGAAGGAACGGTTGTCAATCGAAATAGGCGACAAATGGATGTGCGATAGGTTGATTTTATGCGTAGAGGAAGATATCTTTGATGGCATTAGTGATGATAGTATCGTACAGAGTCTGCAAAAGATGAAACCTCGTTGGGCCGATTGTAAAACCTTACATTAGAAGCTTAGTCAGTGCTAAGTTTTTGATGTTGGTTAGTCCAAAAAGTTTTTCTCAAATCTCTCAATGTTGCGAAGAGTGTTTTTTTGGAGGTTGTCCTTTTGGCTGCACTCTGAGGGTTCAATGTCCTGGCTCTACTCTGTTTGACTTTTGAGTTTATCTATAAATTTGAGCAAATTCTGTGTGTTTCTGAATTATATATCTGTGTTTGGTCGCTTGACAAATGTGACGAAAATGAGAAGTATTAACCAAATAACGATTGAATTTGAAGCCTCCAACTGAAGACCATCGCCATTTAAGTGCATGGATTTGGAGGATTCATAAAGTGATTCGCTAACTATCCACAGACCCGCGACGGCCAAAGGTAAATGTGTTTGATTATGACGATGCTTACAGTCGACCGACAAGTAAGATGTACAATTGGCTGTCTTCTAACGAAAATCTCTCGTTGGTCACTCGAAAAAATAAGTATGTAATTTTTACATGGGGGATTTGCCCAGAACCGGAGTCCGCATCTAATTCAGCAAAATAATGGAAAACTGCTTCATGTGGTATTAGATGTAGAAGTCAATGCCTTTTCCATGGCATTAGTAAGCAATTATCAATATATGTATTGCAACTAAAAGGATTGGCTATGTTCACGTGGGAGGTTTTGGTTATGATCAGTGGGGTCTGGTTCCTGGTTCGCTCCTAGCTGCTCCGCTTGTCCTCCTCCTTCAAATATGCACCAAGTCATCAGGGCTGGAAACAATCCAGTGACTCTCTGACGGTTAAGTTAGTCTCAGGAAGGAGAAGAGGATAGTCTTCGTGGGTAGGGACGGCATTACCTCTTGGACAGTCAAGATAAAGAAGTTGATGTTTTATACAACCAAATCTTAAAATTCTACTGTGAGCTCAGAGAGGGGAAAAAGGGTTAATTGCAAAAATAATTTGTTATGCTTTATGCATGCCAAAATGGAACTCAACTTTGCCTTACAATCAAAATCTAGTACGTTGTAAGCTGTCAATTATTTTCCACCCTTCTCTCATTTCACTTTTCGGCACCCAATAGAACTAAAAATTGAGGGTTGATAGGGTCCATGAAAAAGGAATTAATGGTCCAAATTCACACTTATGTCTCCAAAATAGTAAGATGACTCATAACATAGAGATGCACAACAATTGATATCTCAAGTTGTTAATTAACGTATTGTGATCATAATCTAGCCTCTCAAAAAATATAACAGAACCAAAAATAAAAAATAAATAGAACCAAAAAAACAATCTAGACCAACAATGGGCACCAAATGATTACATTCAAAATAACTGAAATTAGAAAAATAAATAGAACCAAATATCAATTGTTATGCTACCGTGCAATCAACTGTTCACACTTCCCACTGATGAGTGAGACCACTATGATATTCCCGTCAACAAAGGAAAAAAACATACGAAAAAAGTAAGAATGGAAAATTGTAAACGAAAAGTAGAGGAAAAAGAGTCCTAAGAGACGCTAAAGCTTCAAACACTCTTGCATTACTTTCAAGTTCTATTACATGGGCAGCGGGCTGTTGCTTGAATTTTCCGCTCTTCATCCTAGAATAGATGATGACATTTACGCTCCTTTTTGCCCTGATATTTATGCTCTTTTGCATTTCCTGCAATAACCAACCCTAATGAGTAACTGCCAATATTATCAATTCAAAATTCACCTAGGGGATAGTCACTTGCGCCTAAATGTTGAGACAATTTCTCTTCATCCACATAATACCAAAAAAAAAAAAAAAAGAACAGCCAGAGTACATAAGATTTACCTAAAGACAAGAAACACCTTGAACTGAATATCGTTGTTTTCACATAACATAGCGGGCCTTTTTAGACAAACCCAGACAATATGTGTGATGCGGAATAAAGTAATTAGGAGTATTTGAAAAGATAGGATATTCGGATTATTCAGACAATTGTGTTTGGATATCTAGATTGTATAATCTTAGTTAGAGTTACACCCTATTTTTGAAGTTTAAATTAGATAGTAGGATTCTACTCTTTATTCTTCATTTTAGACCAAGAGGGTTTCTTTCCCATGGCGGGTTCTGTTCCCGATGTTTATAGCACACATGTTTTTTTTCTTTTCACTAGACTTGAATAATGAATGTTAAATAATAAAGACATAACTCAGGAGAGACTCTCCCATAAGCTACATCTTGAGAGAGTCTCTATTGGTTGTGCTGCGAGCAGTGGCCCCACACATCGCGTAATGATTAAATTCAGAGTATGCAGCTGCCAGGGATCGAACCTATACGCAAAACCTTCGAATGTTTAAACTTCAACTTACTGTATGTTGGATATTGATTTGCTTTCCTTGACTTTTCTTCTCTTGTTCTTTTTTTATTTCTAGTTTTCTTTTCTTGTGGTTCAATTCTACATCGGTGAAATAGTTCAATGTGCCTTACTAAACATTTAAGAACACAACTTAATGTGGATCACGGAATCCCGTGCTTCATATATAATTATATATGCACTATCAAGCTGAGAATGGATATTTGGACACGGAAAAGCTACAGCGTAGAACTGTCTGTGTCAAGCTCCTCTACGGCCTCTGTATCCGAAGCTTCAACTGAGAGAGAGGATCGACAACATCGACGATAGAGCTAGGAGAAGGCGAGAGCTCTAGGAATGGAAAATCTGAAAACTTTTCTTAATTCCAAAGCAAGATCAAGAAAAGTTCAATCATGCAAGGGTCTGAAACTCAGTTGTCAGAATCGTATGATTCACGATTCATATTGTACGATTCGATACAATTCGGTGGGTAATCGATACGAACAGGCTGCCTGAATCGAAAATAACTACAAATCGTAAGTGAATCGGTGATCTGAATCGGTGAATCGTTCAATTCACTTGAAAATTTTAAAATTCATTTTTTACTCTTGTTTTGCTTCTTTTGTTGTTTGAAAAGGATTCAAACTAGTTTTTTTAAGGTCTTTAGTTTTGTTATATGTCATCTTTTGTCTATATTTTAGTTTTGTTATATGTCATCTTTTGTCTATATTTTAGTTTTGTTATATGTCATCTTTTGTCTATATTATATGGATAGATAATAAGAAAAAAGAGATTTATTATGAGGGTTAATCAAAAATGAGGAAGATAAAAGGGAATAAAACAACCCCATAGACCTTTTAAGGGTTTGTTTTGTATGTATAACTCTTTTGTACAAAAAGAACCATCAGCAGAATTTATGAATCATCATCTCTCGGTAGTTGCAATAGAAGCAGCTTACCTAACACTCCACGTTACTATCAAATCATTATTTAGAAGAAGGTTTTTATTGATTTAGGTCTAAATCTTTCATTTGCAGTATATATTGTTGTTACCCTAATCAATAAGCATAGGTTTCTATGCATTATAGAAGTCATGATCGAATCGAAGCGATTCACGATTCAAAAAATGACCATTTCAATTCTCGATTCGATTCACGATAATGTTTCTTGCAAAGCTTTAATCTAAACACAACCGAATAGGATTTCTAAAGTTCTATATCAGACAATTTAGGGTGAGTTTCCACTAATTTTTTTATTTTTTTTTTGTCTTCAAACTAATGGCAATAGTCAAGTTGTTTCTGTAGAGTGGTTTTTTAGTTGACATACGCAAGGAGATTGACTTGCCTATAAATCCGTAAAAATATGGGCTTTTAGTCCATTTAATTTAGGAAAACTCTCCCCGTAAAATAAACAACAATGAGACCACATTCCATCAACTTAATTCCTTAGAGAAAGTGCAGAACTACTATAAATTAAGCAACAAAAATAACCTATGGATATAGAAATTGAGCATGGTGCTTGACGATTTTCTAGTCCTAAAATAATGGGTTGCCCCAAGCGTAGAGCGGAGATCGACGTAGCACAATATCCGGTAAGACCAGAGTCGAATCCACAAAGACAGTGACGTGTGCTAACTTAACAACTCGGATTGTTACTTATTTAAACGGGCTCTTAGGTAGCCACCTCTTATCGTTTTGATTGAGATTAACTAAAATTTAAGGAAACAACTGTTTTTTATAAATAATTTAAAGGAAGGTACAGTCGTAGAGCTCATAACACTTGAAACCGGTCTGGACTCATTTGCTCCAATCGGTGTTCTTTAAAACGTTTGATGTGATATTAGATGAACCATTCAATTTTGAATCATATCGCATTTGTTGCACCTATAAGTCCGCAGTCTTGTTTAAAAAAAAGAGAGCAAATTTTTTTTTTTTTTTGCCATATTTTATAGTCAGCGGGGGTTAGCGGGGTAGTTAGATTAGCACTAGAGGAGTCCAGTAGCTATCCATAGCTCTGGGTCCCAACCGCCCCCAAGGGGCCTCGAACCTCTGCCTCCTGGATGGAGCAATTAGCTATATAAATCTTTATCGGTTTGTCGCAAATCATACGCCATATAGTTGTATGGTACATGCATCTCTTTATTTTATTTTATTTTTGCTTAGCAATCGATAAAGCAAATACGTAAGCAAATCAAGTCATTAAATATAAATGAATACTAAAAGACCCAATAAACAAGAACCCAATGGGTCCATGATCTTAACAGTTTTTCTTTTTTTGGGTTGTATTTGGCAAGTTGATGATAACAATTAATTAGTATTTTAAAAAACAAAAATATCGCTGGATATGGGGCCTAGATCTCGTGTCGTGCCAGTAAGAGTTTGGAAACGTTTCATAATCATCATTAAAAAAAGCCCTCTGGTAAGAGAAGTCAATTAATTTGCTTATGGGGAGCACTCATGGTTTTCTGTACCAAGATTTTGGTACACCTATGTATCAAGTGATTTTCGACTGCACGATCATGTTTTGAAATTCTCATATTTGAAGAATGTCGCATGATCCGAGGGTTGAAACTACGGGGAGGATCAAATTTTCCATGTATCTCCCTTTGTTTATTCGTTATCACATTCTTGAAAAGAAGTACTAATTAAAAACTATAATTTAGTCCGAAGATATTTGGAAAAATTATACATAAAGTGCTTTGTTTAATGATTCTTAAGGTGACACGATGTTTAGTTGTGGAGTACTAGTAATAAAGAAAACGATACTTTTGATGGTGATACTACGTACATTGAATGATATGAGATACCCATTATACTAGTTTTTTAAGGTCTTTAGTTTTGTTATATGTCATCTTTTGTCTATATTTTAGTTTTGTTATATGTCATCTTTTGTTTATATTATATGGATAGATAATAAGAAAAAAGAGATTTATTATGAGGGTTAATCGAAAATGAGGAAGATAAAAGGGAATATAACAACCCTATAGACCTTTTAAGGGTTTGTTTTGTATGTATAACTCTTTTGTATAAAAAGAACCATCAATAGGATTTATGAATCATCATCTCTCGGTAGTTGCAATAGAAGCAGCGTACCTAATACTCCTCGTTATTATCAAATCATTATTTAGAAGAAGGTTTTTATTGATTTAGGTCTAAATCTTTCATTTGCAGTATATATTGTTGTTACCCTAATCAATAAGCATAGGTTTCTATATATTATAGAAGTCATGATCGAATCGAAGCAATTCACGATTCGAAAAATGACCATTTCAATTCTCGATTCGATTCATGATAATGTTTCTTGCAAAGCTTTAATCTAAACACAACCGAATAGGACTTCTAAAGTTCTATATCAGACAATTTAGGGTGAGTTTCCACTAATTTTTTTTTGTCTTCATACTAAATTACTAATGACAATAGTCAAGTTGTTTCTCCAGAGTGGTTTTTTAGTTGACGTACGCGAGGAGAATGACTTGCCTATAAATCCATAAAAATATGGACTTTTAGTCCATTTAGTTTAGGAAAACTCTCCCCGTAAAATAAACAACAATGAGACCACATTCCATCACCTTAATTCCTTAAAGAAAGTGCAGAACTACTACAAATTAAGCAACAAAATTACCTATGGATGTAGAAATTGGGCATGGTGCTTGACGATTTCCTAGTCCTAAAATAATGGGTTGTCCCAAGCGTAGGACGGAGACCGACGTAACACAATATCTGGTAAGATCAGAGTCGAATCCACAAAGACAGTGATGTGTGCTAACTAAAAAACTTGGGTTTTTACTTATTTAAACGGGCTCTTAAGTAGTCACCTCTTGTCGTTTTGATTGAGATTAACTAAAATTTAAGGAAACAACTGTTCTTTTTAAATAATTTAAAGGAAGGTACAGTCGTAGGGTTTATAATACTCGCAACCGGTCTGGATGCATTTGCTCCAATCGGTGTTCTTTAAAACGTTTGATTTTGGACTGAAATAGATACCCTGCACGATGCAAACCCCCCTTATCACGATGCAAACCCTTATGGTCGCCGTTTACCCATGCGCAGCGGAGAATGAGTTTTGGACCCCCATTTCCCCGTTCACATATATGGGCTCCGACAATGCACATGTTCGTCTGCCAAAAGTATTTTACCAATCTAAAATGATTTTTTAAATATTATTTATTTCAAAATAGGAACAGAACGAATCCAATCCGGCCACGGTGTGCTAATCATCCCGCGACCCTACTCCGACGACTACTCACTCATCATTAAGTAATAAATAAAAGAAACCCTAAATTGAAACATGCTTCTATTGTGCGAGATGAAAAACAAATAAGAAATATAAACTAATTAAATACCAACGAATAACTTTGATTAAAAACAAAAATTAAAATAAGTTACCAGAATGTAATAATTGAACAGAACTTCAAATAACAAGAAGAGAAGAGAGCTCGAAGAAAACTAAACAATATTGACGGCAGCCCCGTCGTCACAGAGCATCCGCAATGTAATAATCAAAATCAAAAGATTGCTAAAGTTAGTAATGTGTGCTTAAAAAAGTGCTCACATTGTAATAATCAAAGTTAGCAACCTACTAACCAATAATCAAATTTGGGCATTTAAATAATCAAAAGTAACAATGTGGAACTTTACATTGCTAACTTTAGCAACCCTCTAAATGAATAATCAAAAGCTGACGTGGCAAATTTTAATTATTCACTTTTGATTATTACATTGCGGATGCTCACAGCCTCGTTCGTCCTTTTTTTTCCCACGGCCAGAACTTTCCCACGACAGCAGTCTTTTTTTCACCAGTAGGTTACATTGATTATATAGGTATTGAAGACTTTTATCACACAAAGGCCCTTTGGACTTTATGAAATATTAAATGAACCATTCAATTTTGAATTATTTCGCATACCCTAAACTTCTTTAAAGTCTTCTTTTTATCCAAAGTTTCGGACAACGGGTTGAGCAACCTATAAACATAAAAACACTTAATAAAAATCAGTTAACAAATATAAAAGACTAATAAATGTAGATTGGAGTGCCAAAATATGTATATTTTGGTACTTATCACATGGCACAAAGAAACAACTTCGTCCTATCCTCATTTGGCTTTGTCAGATCCTGAAAGGCTAAAGTTCTTGGGGCAATCTAGAGTAGCCCGAACATCTTTTAATCTTTCTAATCAAATTCATGGTCCAAAGTTAGCATTCTCTGACAGTTCCAAGGCAGCGAAATATGGTCTTCCAAGAAAAAATTGTGAGAAACACCGAGTTAAGAAACAACTGCTACGCAAACCCTAGAAATTGGGATAAGGGGTTCTGAAGGGGATGGGAAGTACGGGAGAGGATTCCGATGATTTCGGGCCGAGAGAGTCGAGAGAATTCGAACTTTGACATTGTTCTACAGTGAGAGAATATGCAGATGGGAGTAGTCGAGAAGCATTAATGGGGAGGAAGCCGGTAATTTGGAAAGACACTCCATTTGTATTCGTCGGAGAGCGTTGCACGGTTGTCGTTTTAAGAGTGGTTTTTATTACGTTAGCACCATTTCCTCAGCGGATCAAAAAAAAAAAAAGTTTCCTCACAAACGGTTTGTGTTCTGATGAGTGCTTTTTCGGCTAGTTGCGAGTTCTAACTGGGAAGTAGGATTGTAAATTTGTTTTGCTGCCAAGGGTATATTTGGAATGGAAAATGTAGGAAACAATTTGGCCTCTTCGTGCTTTTAAAAGAAAGTAGATAGATAGATAGGCCTGATCGACGTGACTTACTCGCAATCACGATATTGAATTGTGAATTTCTATTGCAAACTCATTTGGATATAATTTTGAAACATTGACTTACTCACATTCACGATATTGAATTGTGACTTTTTCTATTGAAAATTCGTTCGAAGATATAATTCTGAACCAATTTGGACAATTATTTAAGTGCGGTAAACACAGTTCTCTACCCCGAAGTAGTACAATAATACTTTTATTTTTGCTTGATCAATAAACTGTAAAACCAGACCATGGTTGCTAGTTTATTCCTCTTCCAAGGATTCTAAGAAGATGGTTTGGACAAACAAACATTATATACATGCATGGTCTGTATACTAGACTAATTACTACTGTTTTGGAATTTTATTTATAATTCTTTGCTCGGCAAACAAAACTTTTATTAATTCGAAGAGGGTACATCAAGAGATCAAGTACACAAAAAAAAAAACTATCCAACAAAAAGTTGGACGTAGACGCAGAATTATGAGGGTACTGTTTTGGAATTTTGAAGACGCAGAATTATTTTAGAATCTCTAACATGCATGTTGTTGTCTTTTTTTTTTTTTTTTTTTTCCATTCATTAAACCTAATTTGTACTATTCTAAGGGACTTGGAGGAGAAGAATGGAGCTTACGAAAATCGAACCCTGCTCTAGGTACATGGGGCATAAAGCCTCACCACTGAGGCAGCCAACCACTTGCGCATGTTGTTTTTTTTTTTTTGATAACCGAGGAACAACCCTGCAGCCGAGCTACCATTGGACCCAACTACGCAATCCAAACCTCGGGAGAGACTAGCATAGCAACCCACCGCCATGGCCCCCCACTTAAATCATGGTTTACCTCCAGGGGGAATTGAACCCTGCTATGTTGCAAGCGCATGTTGTTGTCTTTGATTGGGTGTGAAAATTGAATTTGTAAGGAATTCGTGGGAGGAAATTGGACCCCTCTCTCTCTCTCTCTCTCTCTCCTTTTTCTTCAACAATTATGGATATACATGCAACTCCAAGTTCTTTAAACTGTTATCCTTAATCAATGCATTTCTATCATGTTTCAAAAAAAATAAAAAAAACCCTCCAAGTTCTTGTTTGATGCTCGTTGTAGGGGATGGTTTGGACTAGCAATGGTTTGGGCTCGCAAAGTCAATGTTTGGCTGTCATTTTTGTGGGGCGAATTGGTAGTCTAGTCCGGATTATGAATCCCGGCCGCAACCAGGAGGATTGAGACACTCAATGGGATGGATTTCGTAGTAGTATTACCTCTCAAATTAATTCATGCTATATTGTCGTATTAATTCATGCTATATTGGAAAATGTTTTGGCACTCCATTTTTTTTTTATTGATGATAAAACTCCAAAATTTGTCTTTTAGTATCCTTTCTTACTATGTAGGAGTATAATTTTTACACCAAAAGACATATTTTGGAGTGTCGTCATAAAAAAGTGAAGTGCCAAAATCATTTGCCTAATCTCTTGATTATAACAATTCATACCTCTAGAGATGACACTAGGGCGGGTTTCACTCATCCCGTTCCGGTCCCCTAATATGTATCTGTTACCCATCCCCGCTTCGAGTGGAACACATTCTTCAGTAGGTTAGTACTGCACATATAAGTCCGCAGTCGTGTTTAAAGAAAAGAGAGCAATTAGCTATATAAATCTTAATTTATCGGTTTGTTGCAAATCATACGCCATATAGTTGTATGGTACATGCATCTCTTATTTTATTTTATTTTATTTTTGCTTAGCAATCGATAAAGCAAATACGCAAGCAAATCAAGTCATTAAATATAGATAAATAGTAAAAGACCCAATAAGCAAGAAGCCAATGGGTCCATGATCTTAACAGTTTTTTTTTTTTTTATAATTTGGTTGTAATTGGCAAGTTGATCATAACAATTAATTAGTATTTTAAAAAACAAATATGCCCTTGGATATGGGGCCTAGATCTCGTGTCGTGCCAGTAAGAGATTGGAAAACGTTTCATATCATAATTATCATTAAAAAAAGCCCTCTGGTAAGAGAAGTCAATTAATTTGCTTATGGGGAGCACTCAAGGTTTTCTGTACTAAAATTTTGGTACACCTATGTATCAAGTGATTTTCGACTGCACGATCATGTTTTGAAATTCTCATATTTGAAGAATGTCGCATGATCCGAGGGTTAAAACTACGGGAAGGAACAAAATTTTCATGTATCTCCCTTTGTTTATTCATTATAACATTCTTGAAAAGAAGTACTAATTAAAAACTATAATTTAGTCCGAAGATATTTGGAAATATTATACATAAAGTGCTTTGTTTAATGATTTTTAAAGTGACACGATGTTTAGTTGTGGAGTACTAATAATAAAGAAAACGATACGTTTGATGGTGATACTACGTACATTGAATGATATGAGATACCCATTATATAACCCGAATGCCTGTATCTAGTTTTAAAATTTTATCCTATGAAATTTCTTTCTCATTGTTGGTCCTAATGGAGTTCGATTCCTAGTTTTACCCCTGGCCGCATATAGAAGAATGTATATATAGCTTACACATGAAGGCGAGCAAGTTGAAGATGCAAATTAAAAATTAAATTTCAAAGTTTTGAGGTTATTTGATGCGTGCACAAATTGATCCGAATACTCAATTTCGTACGAAGGAGAATAGCTTACAGGCCGAGCGTTGAAGATTATTTCTCTCTAGCTAAAGACAATGATTTAACACTAATAAGGTGACGTTGGTAGAGAGGCCACAAACTTTGGGAAATTAAAATTGAATTTGCCGCGCCGCCCTATCTCATCTTTGCACTTATCTTTTAAATCTCTGAAATTACACGGCTTCACCCAAAACGCTTAGTGCTCCATTAATTAATCAATTGGGGTAGTTTAGTTGGGCAGAGCTTCCAAGTTGGAGCGTTCGTTTTAGGATTTTGGATTTTTGGTAATGAGTGGAGAAATATAGATAGAGAAATGCGAGTAATAATTGAGATAAAATTTATTAGGAACCATGTGCAGAGAGAATTTCAAATCCAAAATCCCAAAACGAACATGGTCTAGGAGATTAGGAGTTTGAATTTCCACACATGCGAACATGTTATTTTTGGGAAAAACGAATTTATGGGTGTTATTGATAGGCGCAAAAATGTTCACATACGCACCTCATAATCCTTGCTAAGTCTATTTTTATATTATTTCTTAGAGCTTAATGCTTAATTTTTGTGTTGTAGGTATTTTGGAGAATATATTGGAATTCATTCTTGATATCATGGCCAGAGATACAAGAATTGGGCCTTAAAAAATGTTCCAACTATGCACGTGATTGCGGAAGGGTAGCAGAAGAATAGAAGTCAATACATGTTTTTATGGTGGGCCAAAGGGCTACTATAATTCATTACATTTTATATTAAGTAAAAGAATTAGGCCTGGCCCACGACTTTGACGGCAGTAGAAGAATAGGGTTAAACTGTATATTTTATCAAAAAGAAAAAAAGACAGATGCAGCGAGGGGAGAATTCGGACGAAGGAACGAAGAACGGGGTCTGCCGATTCTTTTGTTCTAATATTGTTTAGTTATTTCGAGCTTTTATTACCTTCAAATTTTTGAAGTTTTGTTCGAGTACTCGCATTTCGGTAATTTATATTAATTTTTGCCCTTCATTAAAGTTGTTCGTTGGAGCTTGGTTAATCTATTTCTTCTATTTATTTCGTATTCGAAAACATGTTTCAAATTAGAGTTTCTTTTGTTTCTTGCGTAATGATTAGTGAGTAGTCGTATAGGTAAGGTTGCGGAGTGATTAACACATCATGACCAGGTCGGACATGTTTTGCTCCTATTTTGAAATAAAAATGAAATGCAATTTTAGGTTATTAAAGAACATTCGTTAGACGAATTTGGGCATCGGCGGAGCTCATGTGAACGAGGGAATGACGGTCCAAGACCCATTCTTCGCTGCGCATGGGTGAAGGGCGACCATAAGGTTTTGCATTTTTCGGGGTATCTTTTTCTCTCTAAACTCGAATGTTTTTAAGAACACCGAATGAAGCAGATTAGTCTGGCTTGGCTGAGAGTACTATGAACCACACGACCGTGCCTCCTTTTTAATTCTCGAGAAAAACTTGTTATTTCTTAGCTTAATTTAATCTCAATCAATCGACAAGGGGTGGCTACCTAAGAGCCCATTAAATTAGTAACAACCTGATTTTTTTTAAGTCAGCACACATCATCATTTTTGTGGATTCGACTCCGGTCTTACTGGATATTGTGTTACGTCGGTCTCCGCCCTGCGCTTGGGGCAACCCATTAATTTAGGATTAGGAAATCATCAAACAGTTATTCCCTTTGTATTTTTTGGAATTATTAATTTTTTCATTAATAAATGGGCTTATAGTGATTATAAACTTGATTCCAGTTTGATATAATTCTTGTAATTGTATTCTCCTAGCTACCACTTATAACAAAAAATAAAAGCGTTTAATAGGTAAAATGAAACAGACATTCACCTGATATATCCAAACTGGCTGTTACCTAGTCAATTCTTCATGATGAAGAAGCAAGCAAGCAAGTTTCCTAAATATGTACTATATGAATAATTTAATACAAAAGGAGTCATTTTGAATATTACTAATTGATTAACTGTGGGATAAACTACTCCATATGGTTGGGAAGGAAAACAGAGTTCCGGGGTGATTGGCCACCTTATTATTATTGAGCGAAGCTAAGTTTGATAAGTTGAACCATAGAAATAAGAAGGGCCCTCATTCCTAAATGTTTTTTTAAGGAAGTTCGTAAGATGTTGGATGTAGTTTCTACTTTGGGCATTGAAGTCAAAGGAGGGAGGAATCATACTCTAAAGAGATTCGTTGAAATACAAGAGGAAGAATTAAGGGAAATGGTCCATGCGCCAGATGACTATGAGGAAGAGTTTATCTCGAAGGACAATGTTGATGTTGAGGATGAAGCCTCTCTCTCTGGCCTTTTGATTCCCAATCTGGGCGGGTTTGGGGTGTTTTGCTGCTTGTGGTTTGCTCGGTGATCTTTTGGTTTCGATTTTGGTTGCTTCTTTTGGTCGAGGTTTTGTTAATAAGGAGAGATAGCGGTGTAGTCTTCTACGAAGGTAGAAAAAGGTTCTTCTTTTCTGTTATGGGGTCTATTTGGCTCTTTAGCGGGTCGATGATGTGGTTTTTTGTTCCTCTCAAGTTTGCTTAGGTTTATGGCTGTTTTATGTTGGTTCTTGTAGTTTTTTTGGTGTTCAGTTGGCGTCTTGTCTTCTCTTAAGTTTCGGGTGGCTTAGTGCCTGTGTGCTTTTGATCCTTTTAATCTTTGTGTTTATTTAGGGTGGGGCTAAGGGCATCCGCACAAAACTCTTTAAATTTTGGACTAAATTACACCTTAAAAACTCACTTTATTACTTTAGCTAGCCATTTTTACAATGTTCACTGCATCAGACTCTTTACTCTTATTCTCTACTCAATTAAATATTCATACTAAATTTGATTATAAGAATAAGTGGGGACAAGTTAATAAGAAAAAGTGGGGCCAAAGTAACAAGATTACAATTAAAACAATAAAATATTGAAATAACCTATGAACAGTTTCTCGCCTCTTGTATTGACGAACTGTAGCAAAGTTAAATATTTGCAAAGTACCGATCAAAGCCAAGAGGCTGGTGTTGCTGACTTTTCCATGAATTGCTCGCCACTGTAGCGTAACCAGAGGAGTAGCAAGAGTGGTGCAGATGCTCTAATGCCATGACAATATTTTCTACTGCCACGACATATTGCCATTGGCAGTCATTATTATACCCTTCTTCCCAGTCAAAGCGAAGTCTCCATGTGCTTTTCTCTCTCTCTCTCTCTCTCTCTCTCTCTCTGACTCTCTGTTTCTCCCACACAAAATTTACCCAGTTTGCCTTTCTTTCCATTCTTCTACTCCTTGTCTTCTCTCCTTCTCACTTGAAAATTGAAACCAGCCAAGACATACAAAACACCCATCCAATCCAATTTGTAACCCTCCATCCACTGTGACCAATCTATATGGATAACCTATCTCAATTCTCACCTAACCCCTATCCATTCGCACAAAGATTAGACAAGAAAGGGGATAATTGATTTTCTTGTTTGAAAAAGAAAACAGAAAACCTTTCACTGAATCAATCGGAAAAGGAGGAAAATTAAGGAGAGGAAGAAATGTGTTAGGATCGTTACACACACGATTTACGAGTATACAACAGTAAAGAATCAACACAGAGATATACGTGATTTCCTAATACCGAGTACGTCTGCGGGAGCGAGAGCGGCTGCTGTTTTTTTATTATCACAATACGAATTAGGATTTACAACATAGAGTATTTATAACTACTCTATTTTAACCCTAACCGGATTTGGCTTGTATCCCAAAAATACCATTATACAATACAGTACGATACCGCGGGGATGTCCCTGCGCCCCCCAATTACGGAACGGCTGGGCCTTTGGCCCAGTCTACTTTCACTGGATCATCGGCGATGGGCCAGATGCTGGTACGCTCCGACACCTGGCTTTCTTTCTAAAATTCCTTAGTATCTCTTCATACTTAACATATGAGCCACAGTCCTAATAAAATGAAATCGCAACCCTTTTTTTCCATCCATTTTCCTCCTTTACGTCCCTCGACACCGTCTGATTTAGCAGATTCTTTAGGTGAAGTTTATTAGCCGAAGAAGGGTAAAGGGTGGTTCTCGATCGATTCCAAGATCAGCGGCTTCGTGCTCGCACAGGTGCGTTTGGAACCAGTACTTGGTAGCAGAATCCAATTTGAAATCTTAAATCAGTCATCTCCCATTGTTCACCTCCGGCCACCGGTCCCATTTTTTTTTTTTTGCTCGACACCACCGGTCCCATTTTAGAGAGGCTTGAAAATGAGAGGAGCAATTGAAGCATAGTAAAGTACTAAAAAGAGCAGTGGGTCGGTAGACACGAAGAAAAGCAAAAGCCAAACCGTCGTCTAACTGGTCGTGGCAGTAAGAGAAGTTGTCAGTGGCATTATCAGCCACCTTTATTTATAAAAATTAATAAATTCTTTTTGCTTAGCAAAAAAAAAAAAACCTTTGATAGATGTAATTAACGTTTCATGTCAGCTGACCTCATAACCCTTACGCTAACTACGTGGCTTAAAAGGTTAACCTCAGTTATACAGTACGTAGCTGCTTGCTTTTTCTTATAGTATATCGGATTCACTTTCGATATTTTACCCGATGTGGGATCTGGCAGTAGGAGCGACCGGACATTTCAAAAGTTGTGCACATATTTCATGCCATTATAAGAGAAGCAAGTTAATTGGATGCGAAAAATGGCTCGTGATATGAGTATATGACAAGAATCATGCTACGCCCACCGCACAGGGATGCAGTGGCAGTCCACTGCATGCGTTAGTGGGGTCCGGACCTCACAAAAATACAGAAAAATATCTATAAATTTTAAAATAATTATTTACGGGGCCTTGTAAACAATAAATCAGTTCCAACGAATATCAGTAGGTATGTTTTCCAAATTTATAGGGACAAAACTACAACTCTGGAGTGTGCCCCACTAACGCATGCGATGGGACTACCATCGCATCCCATGCGGTGTTCTAGACTTAACATAATATATACGGGACGGTTCTGCGGACAACTATTTAGACACCTAAAAAAACACCCCAAATCTCAATCTCATAATTCCCAATCAAATTTTTATAATCCGAACCGTTCAATGTGTGCAGAATGTGATTTTAAGGGTGCATATGAGAAATTAGCAAAAAAAATAACCGGGAAGTGCTTGTTTTGAGCAGTTTTTAATTGAACCGTTCATTAAATCTAAGCTAAAAACTGCTTAGATCAAGCCCTTCCCGGTCTTTTTTTTTGATAATTTTTCGCGGGTACCCTTAAAATCACGTTCTGATCACATTGAGCGGCTCGGATCATTAAAATTTGATTGGGAACTATGAGGTGTTTTTTTAGGTGTCTAAATAGTTGTCCAAAGAACCGCCCCGTAATATATATGGTGGCCTTAATCACGTGTGGTGGGGTAGGGAGTAGGGAAAGAAGAAAAAGTGGAATGAGAAGTTGTGTTACCTCCTCAAGAAGCTAAGTTTCAAGATTGGTAGATTTTATTTTATTTTTTTGAATAAAGATACTTTGATGTTACATAAGAATTACCTAATCATAGAAAGAGAGAACGAAACGATTACACTTATTACATACGAACATGGAAGGAAAAAAAAAAAGAATGAGAAGTTGTGTTACGTTCTCCCAAAGTTTCAAGATGGGTAGATAAATTTGTATAAATTAATATATATGCTTTTACGTTACGCTTAAGAATTACCTAATCATAGGAAGAGATAACGAAAGTATCTCAAGCTTGTGAAACAAAGTATTAGTCGAGGAGGACTTTCATCAAAAACTTCGACCAGAATCGGATAGATACGCGCGAATTAATTCCTTTGCCAATTGATGATCACCAGTACCAGAAAAGATTGCAATGGCCGCGGTACGTACTTCATCACTATACTATTCCTAGGACAACAATGAATCGTGCCGTTCATGAATAGTTCGATGCGTAACTCGGAAAAGACTCGTTGAGTTTGATTTGTCTACTATAAGCTCGGTTAATAAACAAGTCAATGTGAACGTGATAGCACTAGGTTCACGAACCTAGAATTTACGTCATGAGAATTTCATATAAAAACTTAATACTCATACACTTATATAACTTGTATAGGTAAATAATGTCAAATTTATAACTTGTACAATTGTAAATTTCACAAGTACAACAATTAAACTTGTAAATGTATATGATTTTATAATTCCAAGTATCTAAGCTTATTTATCTAAATAGTAGAGATTTTATTTGCAATATGAGAGTATAAATACCTAATATTTTTGGCTCATTAAGGCTCATGAACAAACTCGAATTCAAGTACTCAAATTAACTTAGACAAACTCGGCTCGAGCTATTTTCCATTGAGCACGAGCTCAAGTCGCTAAAAACTTAAAGAACGAATTTGAACATTCCAAAGCTCAACTCGATTCAGGTAATTTGCAACAATAACTACTTAGAGTCGTCCTTTGACATATTTGGGTCCTAAGGCGAACTTCGAAGTTGGGAGTCGTTACATACTTTAGGAGCACACAAAACAAATGGTGATATATATATTTTTTTGAAACGGCAACAAATGGTGAATTACTATACAAAAGGAAACTAATTACATAATAAGGCTGGTAGATTAATGGTGTGTTTTACTAACTAAAATAAATATTTATTTTTTAAATAAATACTTATTTTTTGAATTAAAGATGATATATTGCGAGAAAACAATCTGTCTCGTAAAACGAAAAATAAATACTTAAAAAATTATAAGAATCTTAATGAAACGGAGCCTAATTATCCGAATGTAGTGATCATTTCAAGAATATAAAAGTATCACTTGCATATCATTCTCGCATCTTTAGCAAGAAAAATATCAATTATGCTATAATCATAATGGACTTATATTTTTTTAAACCTAGTATATATATCGATACAATTTGGAGGTTCCTGCCTTGTTCTCTTTGGAGCTTAAAAAGAATTTTTTAAAAAATTTCTCATACTTTCAACATTTATCTCTCTATCTCTCTCCACTCATTACCCCTACAATTTTTCAATTTTTTTTTCAAATTTCAATCTAAACAAAGCAAAATTTTTTAAAAAATTAGGGACCCGAGACACAAGCCTTTCCTATCATTCCTTAGGGATGGGCCTGCTACTCCACAATATTTTGGTCTTCCCAAAGGAGAGTTGCACTACGAATGTGTATATTTCTTCTTGTCACTTTAGACTTATGGAAACGAGGAATTTTTGGGTGCCAAGCGGGCATGACGTGGTGTTCGAGTAGCACATCTGGGCCGTCCATTTCGATTTTGAACGACTCGAATTTGGAGAGAGAAAAAAGAGATTGAGAGAAAGAGGAAAGAGAGTTAGAGGAGAGAGAGAGTTTTAATCTGAACCGTCCAACACACTTTTGAACGATCCGGATGCGCTGCTCGGGTACCACATGGGCACGGCCACGTGGTACCCCACCCGGCACCCTAAAATCTCTCGAAACGAAACTATGTAAAAAGGTCATGTTGGCCGATTCAGCTCCAAGTACCTCCACAGTTGAGCTAGGAATATTCCGGACCTCAGGAGTAGTGTAATGGTAGATAGTTCTTCCAAAAGATGTCTTTTTTGATGAAGTCTTAATTTGAAATAAGTATATATTCAACATCATGCATTAAAATACATTAATTAGGTAATCCCCACGTACGGATTCTTTTTCAAAAATATACTCCCTCCGTCCGGATTTAATAGTCCTTTTTTGGAGCTTGTACCATTTTTCAATCGATTATATCTTCCAATTTATAATGTTTTACGTGATTTTGAAAATATTGTATTATAAAACTAATCGAGATCTATCAAATAAGATCCATATTTGATATGAAATTCATTATGGATTGAAAGATATAACCCGTTTTTTAATCGGTTAGAATAGAATTAGGGACAATTAAATCCGGACGGAGGGAGTATATTTTAACATCTTCCTTGCATTGCATACCAACCGAACCCGACCTCAGGTCCCAGTTCTGGTTTAAAAAACAAGTATTTTCCACTGTCGGTTCGCGAGTAGCTTTCCGATATCTTGTCAATCCTCCAAGGGAAAAATTCAAAATACCCCCCAACCTATACACCCAAATTCAATTAGACTCCCAACCTTTTAAAAACTTCAATTTTACTCCCAACGTTATATTCCGTTAATCAAAATGCCCCCTTCCGTCCAAATTACTAACGGATTCCGTTAAAGGCTCCGTTAAATAGTATTCTGATCGAATTTCGATGATCCGAGCTGCTCAATGTGTTAAAAATGTGATTTTAAGGGTACTTGAGAGAAATAAACAAAAAAAATGACCAGGAAGGGCTTCATCTGAACAGTTTTTTATTGAATAGTTCAATAAAAAACTGTTCAGATAAAGCCATTCCCTGTCATTTTTTTTGCTGATTTCTTGCGGGTACCCTTAAAATCATGTTTTAAACACATTGAGCGGCTCAGATCATCAAAATTCCATTGGAAAGACGGAGGTCTGGATCGATCCGGATTTTATTCAAGTACGGACTTCCGGATTTTGCTTCAGTCTGTACCTCCCCTTTTCCGATCGAATTTCGATGATCCGAGCCGCTCAATGTGATTAGAATGTGATTTTAAGGGTACTCGCGAGAAATCAGCAAAAAAAAATGATCGGAAGGGCTTCATCTGAACAGTTTTTTATTGAATGGTTCAATAAAAAACTGTTCAGATGAAGCCCTTCCCGGTCATTTTTTTTGTTAATTTTTTGCAATTACCCTTAAAATCACATTTTAAACACATTGAGCGGCTCAGATCATCGAAATTCGATCAAAATACTATTTAACGGTGCCTTTAACGGAATCCGTTAGTAATTTGGACGGAAGGGGGCATTTTGATTAACGGAATATAACGTTGGGAGTAAAATTGAAGTTTTCAAAAGGTTGGGAGTCTAATTGAATTTGGGTGTATAGGTTGGGAGGTATTTTGAATTTTTCCCATCCTCCAATTCATAGTTTGTTACAGTGATCGTGCATGCTCTCTCTCTCTCTCTCTCACTCTCTCTCTCTCTCTCTCTCTCTCTCTCTCTCTCTATATATATATATATATATATTATATACAGTTTAAGAATTTTCCATTGTCGGGCCGTGTCGGTTCACGCGATTGGGTAGGTTTTTGAAATCTTGTCAATCAGGTACCTCCTATTTATAGTTCGTAACGGTGAAGTTATGTGTGGTGGAACGTGGAATCCAAGAAGGTATCCAGTGTTAAATAAAATGGTTTACATTTTTAATTAAATTAAAATTATTTGGAAGTGAATAAGAATTGACTCCGGGACAATCATATGGTGTTTGGTTGAAGTATGGGTGGACCTCAAATTCACATTGGTGGGAAAGAAAAGAATACATGAGTTTGTAGTTTAATAGTGGATCCATTAAACATGTAATTATTATGGAAATTTTTAAGTGTAAAACTTATTATTTCTGTTGGTAAAGTGATTTTCCCGATGGGTGTAACTTTTCATGGTAATTGTTGGGCATTACCTGGTGGGTTGCCGAAGTGGTGTGTCTCTTTTCCACATCCGTTCGCCGTTAACCATTGTATCCCTATTGATTGGGTGTCTTCGATCAGTCACCTCTCTTTTATGAAAGGTCACCATATGCACTATAAATAGGGCTCATTTGCATCCTTTTTGGACACCGAAAATTATTGAGTACATACATTCCATTCATATTGAGTCAAGTTTGCGTTCGTTTGTCGAACAAAATGAAATGATACTTTTGTTCGTCGTAAATCGGATAATCCCGGGTGGCATAAGTTCAAGAGACCCATAAGTATCAGTGTGGGGAACGAATTTGCTTAAAGGATATACAGTTGTATTATTCATAAAAATACTAGTCTCCATTGCCAATTTTTGGACGTCTGAAATTGGTCCAGTAAGTTTCTAATCTTGTTTATTTTTGATACGTAACGAATTTCCAGTGATAAACGAATCCCGGTTGCAACATCCGGCGCCCACTTGGTAATACTTAGTTAAGAAGAAAACTTGCTTCAAGTCTAAAAGGACAGCTCGCAAAGACAGGCTATTTCCATTATGTCACCGCAAAACCAAAGAAAGAAAAAAAGGAATTTGGTTCTTCTCAAAAAAAAAAAAGAGAAAGGGATTTGCTTGTGTTGGACCTGATCTTTGATAATCAAATGGCACCTACCAGTATCGTCCCCTAAAACAAGTTTCGCGAAGCAGAAATGCTATATGGTCCCACAAAATAGTCTCCGAAAACGTAATCGAATTCATCTCTTCCAGTCAAGCGCTTTGCCCTGCCATGTGCTCGGAAGCTCTTGAAACGCCCATTCATCTCCTTCTCCATTGCTCCTTTTGCTTGGAAAATCTAGTCTGCTTTCATGGAGTGGTGGAAGTTACAATGGGTTAGCCCTACTTCCTTTGATGATCTAGCTTGACCTTTTGGTTCTCAAACTCTTATTACAGAAAATCTGTTTTTTTTTTTTTTTTTACCCGGCAAACAAAACAATTTTATAAATCTAGAAAGGAGTACATTGAGGGGAAAAGAGGGAAGAGCGAACTTGGTCAACCACGAAAAAGGAAACACAAAGAATAAAACACATTATCCAGCCGGGGGTTGGATGTGTTACACATCAAACCCAAAATTGGAGCTTCAACTTACGAATACCATGAAGAAAACATTTAAAATCATCCACTGAGTACACCTTGATATCGAACTTAGCTTTCATCCACATTGCCACCTTAGTCTTAATCTGGTCCCCTACTTCACTAGCTAATCTTGAGGTATTGTTGAAAATGAGGTCATTCCTTACAAGCCACAATGACCATAAGGTCGCAAAGAAAGTCACCTCCCAAATGTGGTGGCAGATGTTTTGGGTTTGTCCACTCTCTTTGGCGGACTTAGCTAATTGGTGGTTTGGCTCAAGATTTAGAAATTTGGAAAGTCTGTTGGGAAACTACTTTCTTTGTGGTACTTTGGTCGATTTGAAAAGCAAGAAAATAATGTGGTTTTCAACAAACGCTTCGCGCGGTGGATGATCACGAGCCGCTGGATTTTGGTTAAAACAAGGGCTGACATAGTGCCATTCAAGTAAAAGCAAATCACAATGTTGATGCTTACTCCATCGGTTGAGGACTTTAGAGATGCTTAGATGAAGTATGGATCGAATTTCCATTTAAATTCCTAGCACGCTTTGTTTCATGTGTAATTTCTCTTTTCTTGTTTTGTTTTCTTTCCCCATTCAACCTCGTGGGGTTGAATTCCTTTCCCTTTTTTCTCCCCTCGATGTATCCTTCCCAAGCTTTCTTTATAAAAATTTACTTTTGCCGATAGAAAAAAAAAAAAGGATTGCTGTTTGGGATATGTGGATACACGAGAGAAACTTATTCACAGAGCGGCGCAATCACAGCCATCCATTCACACAATCAATAGTTGAGATCCGTTTTCAATTTTGACTGGTTAAAATTAATTATTACCGGTCACAATTGATTTTCAATCCGGACTATCCAAAAACACTTTGGATGCGCGTGATTGAATTCCGTAATACCTTCTTTACAGAAAGCTTCGTGAAGAAGTTTTTTCCGGTAGATACACAAACCCAAATGAACTAACACGTTTTGAATCCGAAATGACTTTCGGAGATCAAATTATGGGACCGTACTACGTACCATATATAGACTTTGTCTTCGGAAAAAACAATATACTATATATTTAACATTAGTTTAATTACCATTTTTGTACTTAACCTTGTGAAATGTGCCAAGGTGCATGGAAAATGCATGCGCGTAGCTATAGCCAGCTACCACTTGAAGCAAAACCCAGCTGGAATTAATTATTGTTATTTTCTTTGTCTGAAAAAGTATACATAGAACGTGGCGAAATGACAATACGACCATTCAAACCTAGTTACTGTAGTGTACCCTGTAGCAAGGCTTTTTTTTTTTTTTGATCCGCATGTAGCAAGGCTTATTTTCTATATAAAGGCCTTCTGAGGATTAGCTATGAGCACCGTGTAGCAAAAAGGAAGGAGTTCAACAGCTCCAAATTTTTAGAAGTGAGAGAAAGCTCCTATTTTTAGGAGTGAGAGGGTAAAAATGGAGTTGAAGAGAAGTTTGAAGTTGGAGCTATTTGGGTTTTTGCTTTTGAATGTGTTTGTGCTGTCCATGGCTAGAAAGACAATCCCTTCCATCAACTGGGTTGTGAGTACTACTACTTCTCCGTCCTTAAAACATCTTTGTCGACGTTTTTTTTGTTTTAAAATTTTGACAGCAGCATGGTCATGAGATCATGTCTGAGATTTATTCGTTTTGAGATTTAAGAAATTTAGAACTCCGTCTCTGTTATTTCTGTCGCTTGGGCTCACTGTATAGCCATCCACACCGCCATGTCTTGAGATTTGTATTTTTAGAGATTCTTAACATACCAACTCTCAAACTACATATTTACGAGACAAACAAAAGAGTCTTTCGGGAGATACTTGATGTGGTGAATTTGTGGTTGATCAATTAAATGACGGATATTTGTTTTGTGCAGGGTGATGTTATAAAATAATACAGTTTTCTTGTTTCCCGGTTGAAAGCCTGAGATTTTATATATTTAACGTTAGTTAATTTGGTGAGTGCATGCAGGTGAAGGAAAAAAACTATACAAGGCTATGTAGCTCAAAGAAGATCTTGACAGTCAATGGATCATTTCCAGGGCCTACTTTGTATGCCCGAAAAGGTGATAGGTTGATTGTTAATGTTCATAACCAAGGGAATTACAATGTCACCATTCATTGGTATTCATCTCTCTCTCTCTCTCTCTCTCTCTCTGAAAAATCAATACGTATGTAACTGGGATTGTAATCTATGGAGTCAGTTCGTACATCGTGTTATTGAGGGAAAAAAAAGGACTTGTACAATAGAAGCTCCAATTTCATTTAGAAACATAACAAACTTAATTATCGAGAATATCTGTGCAGTTGCAAAATTATGAGAGGTCTTTCGGTCTGAAGTTAAAAAAAAAAATGCACATAGAAAAAGTTTGAGACACACAAACAAATGTATATCTTAAAGATCGATCAAAATTATTGAACCGGGAAAAAAAATAAAGAAGAGAGAAAAAAAAAAGGGAATGAAAATAGTACCTGGGGACCATCAGGTTTCTTTATATTGATATGGTGCATATAGTAACTGTTCTTGGAAGGATTAATTATTCAGTGATTTTGAGGAACCGTCACGTGGTGTTCCAACACCTCTATTCATCACACATTTTCATGAGGTCCATATACTTAGTACAGAGCCCCGTGAAAATGTGTGGTTGTGAATAAAGATAATGGGGCACCATGTGGCGGCCGGTTCCCCAAGATTACCATAAATAAATTTTCTTTTGGAAGAGAATAAACAATGGAGTAGGTATGTGGTCCGATTTATTAAAACTCCAAAGTTTTGGATGAGTAAAAGGAACAAACAGAAAAACCGCAGCAGAAGGTACAAACTAAACGACTCTCTAAGGGTTTGATTACTGCTGGTCTTGCCCTGATATTTAGAGGTTTTCTCTCTCTTAAAATCTCAGGTTCGATTCTTCTTGTCAGCAATTTTTAAGGCCATCTCACTTCATGTGTTAGTGTGTGAAAAACCGATATGGGTGCAAACAGACTTGAAGTACAAATTAAATATTGTGATTTCAGAAAATATGTGGTGTATGTAGGCACGGAGTAAAACAACCAAGAAATCCATGGTCAGATGGGCCGGCTTACGTGACACAGTGTCCAATCAAACCGGGTGCGAATTTCAGTTATGAGATCATATTCTCAAGGGAAGAAGGTACACTTTGGTGGCACGCTCACAGTGATTGGTCACGAGCCACGGTCCACGGCCCAATTATCATATTCCCTGAAAATGGAACAACCTACCCTTTTCCAAAGCCTCATAAAGAGTTACCTATTGTTTTGGGTATGTACCAATTCTCTCTCTCTCTCTCTCTCTCTCTCTCTCTCTCTCTCTCTCTCTCCAATATTAAGTTCACTAATTTTTTTTTTGTCACACTTTATACATTAGCGGGAATTAACATGGTATTAGTATGTTAGTCAATAGGAAATTCATAGGCCCATATCCCTAAAGGACTCCAAACCCATCCCTCATGGGGCTCGAACTTGGGGGGAGATGAGATAAATCAACTGTGCAACTTGGTTTCTTATTAAGTCCACTAATTTGTAGACATAGTTTTAATGACCCAGCTTAATTATAATCAATTAGCCAATTGTCTGGAGTCTGGACTAATGAAAAGGGTGTTGTGCAACTGGTTCATTTTTTAAGCGGCACGTTTAATCAAAGCCACGTAATTGAACGAATTGTATTAATTTGAAAATATAAACCAAAGGCTAGCTACTTGAAATTAATTAGAAAACCAAACTTATGAGATAAAATGAAGCAAGACTAGTGGATGCCCGTACCAAAAGTCATGTCCAGAAATCATGTCTAAATGTAATATAGTCTTAACTTAAATAAACTATCTGATTGGAGTGCTCTACCCGATTAATGTAATTTACGCATAGCGTCACTTAAAATTTTTTGACGTTTTCCTGTTTGAAAAAAATAAATTAAAATTGAAATATATTGCCTAAAAAGTAAGGAAAGAGAGAGAGAGAGATGTGTTATATTTAAATAATAAAGTGATCGGACGGCTATAATTTATTAAAAATTCAATCCGACGGTTATAATATAGATTCTCAAAATATGTTGATTAGAATTTTTGACACACACTCACAACAGCTTTTTAAAAGCTAAAATCTCAAATCTGTACACCTATAATTTTTAATTTTTTGTAAACACATACTTGGTGTTAAGAGTTTTTGTCCTTTTGCCAGTTTATTCTTGCTACTCTTTTCTCTTATATTACCTCTTCCTAATTAACACAAGTTTCTTCATTAATTTTTTTGGTCAATTCATCATTCTTTTTTATCAGAATCTTCATTAATTTATTTGCCGCTCAAAAAAAAAAAAATAAAAAAATTCATTAAGTACTTGTCGATAGAACGGAAAAGGAGTTGTGATTGTACTAGATTAATTTGATTCTTTCCACAAGTAATATACATGGAGGTTCTACAGAAGGATTTGATTAATATTTTTCGTAAATAATCTCCGCAGAGGTCCTACAGAGTGAAGTTTGATTGAATCTCGTATACTGGCATGAACTTTTTTGCTTTTCTAGAATTTTTTTTTTGGGTCCGAATTGTTTTCTTTGACAAACAACAATGCTACGTACAGACCTAGAAAAGCTTCACAGGAATTTTTTACAATCTTCCACTTTTGTTTTCACAGCATCGTGGTTTAAGGGAGACGTGATGGAGATAATCCAAACTGCACTTGCAGACGGAGGCGAACCAAACATATCAGATGCTTTCACCATCAACGGCCAACCGGGTGATCTATATAATTGTTCCAAACCCGGTATGCACATCAATTTAATCTCAATCAGGACCGCAACAAAGTGAATGCAGTACTGCTGTCAAAACAGTACTATTCTGAATAATAGTGCTTGTCCTTATTGAGTTTTCATAGCTATATATCCTAATATAACACAATCCGAACGTTGCAGGGACATTCAACTTACTGGTAAAATACGGAAAGACGTATCTTCTTCGCGTCATCAACTCAGTTATGAACGAAGAAATGTTCTTCGCAGTAGCGCAGCATAATCTCACAGTCGTTGGAATGGATGGAGCATACATCAAACCCATAGAAACTGATTATATCATGATAACTCCTGGACAAACCATGGACATCTTGTTGACTGCAAATAATACCCCCAGCCACTATTATATGGCAGGCCGAGCCTATGCCGGTGTTATATATGATAACACGACTACAACCGCGATCGTGAAATACATTGGAAATTATACAGCCCCATCAACGCCATCGTTTCCCGGTAACCTTCCAAATTATACTGACATCGATGCTGCAACAAATTTCACCAACCGGATTAGGGCCCTGGTCAGCAAGGACTACCCGGTTAATGTCCCCCAAAAAGTCGATACCTGGCTTTACATAACTATTTCACTGGGCTCGGTTCCGTGCGTTAACAATTCTTGCGCCGGGGTAAATGGGACCAGGGTCGCTGCAAGCATGAACAACATGAGTTTTGTGGAGCCCGCTGTGGATATATTACAAGCGTATTACAGGAAAATCAGAGGGATTTACAAGACCAATTTCCCGAGCATGCCGCCTTATTTCTTCAATTTCACATCTGATGACCTGCCTGATGACGTTGACAAGCCATTGAAGTCTACCAAAGTGAAAGTCTTGGAATTTAACACAAGCGTGGAGATAGTTTTTCAGGGGGTTAATATTGGAGCTGAGAATCATCCTATACATATACATGGCAATAGCTTTTATCTTGTTGGATCTGGTTTTGGAAACTTTGATAATACGACTGATCCAAAAGGGTACAATTTGGTTGACCCACCTGAGATAAACACTGTCGGGGTGCCCAAGAATGGATGGGCTGCAATCAGATACAGAGCTGATAATCCAGGTAATAATACTAAACTACTTTGGCATTACAATGAGTTTTCTTGGCCTTAATTTCGATGACCAGTTTGTTTTTTGAACTTAAATATTTTGTGTTGTTTTAACAACCTAAAATGCTATGCCCACCGCTTCTTTGTTACTCTTTCATCTCCACTGCTCACAATCTCACCGTTCAAAAGTTTCGGACGCTCTAGATTTAAAAAAATTATTTTTCATTGCCGAAACGGACGGTGAGATGGAGAGAGCGGTAAAAATGAGTGGTAAGTGTAGCTTTGCTCTTTAAAAACATAAGTCTTGCTAGAATCTCAGGGATTCCTGGTTCCATTATTCTCATGTTTCCCTGTCTCAAAAGCTTTTTCTGTCATAGGAGTTTTTCGTACATTGATCGAGTGGGAGAAAGACAGTTCTGAGAAAAAAGAACAGAGAGGTTTATTAGTCTCATCTAAAATAATATGCCTAAAATGATTTTACAATTCAAGACGAATGAAAATTGGTTTTCAAGACCCTTTAATACGTATAGGAATTTGGACAACCCAAAATTATTTTGGATACTGTAAATATTTTTGGTTGGAATGAGATGAAAAAATGTGTTGATAATTAATGTACTTCTTGACTTTATTGCAGGAGTGTGGTTCATGCATTGTCACTTGGACAGACACAATAGTTGGGGAATGAATACGGCATTTATCGTGAAGAATGGGACCACCAGATTAACAAGTATGCGGCGGCCCCCACGTTACTTGAACCCTTGTTAATCAATTTATCAGATCTGAATAAAAAAGTTACTCAATTTGCACAAGTCTCACATGGTGTTGTCCCAAGACTATTTGAATAATATTTTATTTACGTCGTGAGTTTGCTTGTTTCTACTTCTCTCTGTCTCTCTCTCTCTCCCTCTCTCAATTATGACAAATTTTTAAAAGTAGATTAATGAGTTATAATACTGCACTACACAACAACAATATCAGAATCTATCTTGTCCCCAATCGTTGGAGGTACGAGAGCTATAATATTGCACAGCCCAAGATTATTCTGAGATCACCTGAAAATGGAAAAATAATGTAGAATGTTAACCCCACCTAACCAACCCCACCCCCCCGCCCCCCACGCCACGCCCCACCCCCACCCCGGAACCCCCCCCCCCCCCCCCCCCCCCCCCCCCCCCCCCGCGCCCCACCCACCCACACACACACACATTTTAGTGAACTATTGGAAATGTTACGCTATTTTTTTAATCACGGCCTTTTTTACTTATCAATATTTTGACGAATTTTTTTTTTAGGAAGAGCAGTATGATGTTTTGGGAAGAAAAGTTTAGGAATATGATTACACACAACTATAGAAGCCCCCATTTGAATAAGTAGTGAGAGTTTGACTGCACCAAGAAAGACAAAAAGAAAAAGATCCAAGAGGGAAGGAGGGTTGGTGCAGTGTCTTAAAAGCACTGCACTTTGTAGTGCTGCATCTCACCGTCCAAAAGTATTTTGGACAGTTTAGATTTTAAAAAAAAATTTCTGGAGAAAAGTTTTTTTTTAAAATTTAGAGACCATTGATTGTCGAGATGGACTGACAGGATCAAGCAGTACAACTTGTAGGGCGCTAGGGGGCGCTGCAGAGTCCCAAGGTCCGAAGAAGAGAGTTTGAAAACATGTGCATGAAGTAGATTCTTGAAATTTAACAAACAAAAAATATACTCCTGTTATGCTACCTTCAATAAAAGATCAATGTTGTTGGTACACTCCATGAGACCTTTTATTTAACAGGACTCCCAAGTTTCTTTTTTGAGAATAAATTCTTTACACCGCCGGTGTAAATATTTGTTTCCTTCAAATCAATTGCATCACGACATGTGTCAAAACAGTGGTCTCAATTAATAAAACATGGCGACGTGGCGCAATGCAATTGATTTGAAGAAAATAAATGTTTACACCTGCGGTGTAAAGAATTTATTCTCTTCTTTTTTTTTATCTACACAGAATACTTCAATTCATAAAGAACAAAAGTGGAAGAACAAAATGAAATGACTAGGATAATCCATGCGAGACTTGTAGAGCCAAGAACGGAACCAGGATGTCATAAATGCAGGGGCTGAAGTATGAGCAACAAGATTTTGAAATTTCAAGTTTCGAAAATCTAAAGTTTGTTTGGTTTAAGTTTGGAGGGAGATTTTTTGGGTAATGAGTGGAGAGGGAGAGAAAGAAAAATGAGATTAATAATGGAAGAAAAACTTATAACAGAGAAAAATTGAGTTTTGGGACCCAAAACGAACATATTTTAAAAGTATTTAAATGTCTAAACAACACTCCATACAAAATACTTTATCTAAGTTTTCTTAACAAATAAAAAATAACTAACATTAAAATTTAATTTAATTTTTTTGAAAAAAATCCCAAAACAACGCGGGAGCTGTGGCCCCCATATGCCTCAACATATATCCGTCTCTGCATAGAGCCTCACATATCTCGCACATATCTTTTGTTTTTCACATTATCATGAGAATAACAAAGTGCAAATCTGAAAAAATCCCCTGAATATAAGCATAGCACAATGATCGTCAACTGACAATCAGAAACCTCAAAAAGCCTTTGGGATGGGTTTTGAGTCTCACCAGTGTGCGATTAATTGTTTTGTTGGGACGTTAATCTATAGGGAGATTGACCCGGTCTCTCGAATGATTCGGACTATTTGTCCGACTACTGAGTTGCGGGAAAAAAAAAAAAAAGCCTTGAGATCGAGTTCGTGAGTCGTGACATAGTACATCGCCAATTAAAAACACGCCAAGTTAATAGGGATGAACCAAATTATAAGAAACAAAAGTACTGCAATGGGCATGCTTGGGTACTAAACCAACAACATAGAGGCCCTTCAAAATAGAATGTGTGTCAATTTGACCGTTGCACCTTACGATATTTGACGTTATGACCTCATCTGGCCAATTGAACTAAAAGAGTGTTTCCGGTAGTGAAAAATTTGTAAATTTTTATTTGTGGTTGAAAAGTTGTTAAGTGTTTCCTGTAATAAATAAGTTATTAAGAAATGTCAAGTTATTTCCGATAGTGAATAAATTGTCGATAGGTTTGTGAGTAGAGTTACTGTAACAAAAAAGTTTTTGTAGACAGCTTTTTTGTTAGTGAAAACGAGATGATATAATGCTGAAATTTTTTTGTTAATGGAAACGAGATGCTAAAATGCGTTAAATTTTTGTTAAAATTAATGCTTTATCCTCCCCTGTTTTTGTATGTTTATCAAAGAAGAAAGAAGCAAAAAGACGACTCCTTCAAAGGCCATAAGCAAAAGGAGGACTCCTTCAAAGCCCAATATTTCCAATTAGTAACATAACTCGTTCGAAGGCCTTGTGGGATTTTGGGCTGCATTCCATTCGATGGTTTTATTTTAGGAAAATTTAAAAATCAGCCTAATGGATTGACAATAATAAGTGTGTGAATGTATATTATTAAAAAATATACGGAATACGTGTTTAAGCATGTTAAAATTGATGAAATCGTAACTTCCAATTCGAACACCTTAATAGTTAATGCACAAACAGGGCTTATTGAGTCTCTGTGGGCTACCCATAACCACATGAGATGAAATTTTATTTGTTTCTGGAGATTATTCTTGTTTAAATAATGTATTAGCCAGCGGAATCGGGGGTGCTGTAGTGGGCATATAGTGAGGCATACGGATCGTTAACCTCATTAATCAACGATTGTGATGTATTTTTTAACTTTGACAAGTAAAAAATTATTTTTAATTTGTACCGTTGATTAATTGATGAGATCAACGCATGTATGCCGTCCTACACGCGCTCTACACTGGAATGCATTACAACACTTCCACGAAAGGTGGGTGGCATGGAAGGCCGACTGGATAACCCGGTAATTGGGTTATTTGGGCTAATACAGTACTGCATCCCATCCCATCAAAGATTAATCAGGCACAGCCAACCCAATTACGAAAACATGTTAGTAGGAGCAATCATCTGGTTTACTTATGTTAATTAGCCCATGACCATTCCACTTAGGTGAGATATTCATAATGTCATTATTGATATTCCTTGTACAGATGAAGAATATAAATTCCAAACGTTAACTAATTAAACTGTATCTCAATAAGATATATACTGACTCATAGCCGATCAAAAACGAAAGAAAGATATTAACTCATAAAAACGGGCAATGTCTTGGAGCGTTAAAGTTGAGTCATAGAGCAAGGAAGCAGTTTAGTTAACGTTCGGAATTTAATTAATTAAAGTGGATTCAGTTTAATTCCATAATATCCCATTGTGATTAATAAAAAGACTCAAAGTGGGGAACGCACATCAAAGTTAATTTGGAATCACTGGGAATTTTTTTAGTCGCTAACTTAAGGACCCCCAGACACCTGGTACTTATGAAATAAAATTAAATAATTAGAGAGATATGAATGCAACAATAAAACCTAGCTTATGCGAATGACTTTGGCTAAGAAAAATGCATAAACGAATAGGTGAAAATATAATAAGATTTGACGATAATAAAAAAAATAGAATAAGGTAGGCTTTGTCATACTTTAATGGCCCCCGCTAATGGATGATGAAATTCATTTAGTAAGAATTAATTCAAATGCGCGTAAGGTGATTTGGGCAACTGAGTTATGATTTGGCCCCATTCCATTAACTAAAATAAATACTTATTTTTTGAATTAAAAGCGATCTATTGTGAGATAATGATCTGTCTCGTAAAATAAAAAATAAGTACTCAAAAAATAAGAACCTTAACAAAAACAGGACCTAACGGCCGTCGTTTGAAGAACAAGGTGGGCATGCATGCTAATCTCTGGCTCAGATATTTTTCATTTTTAATACTCCGTATTTTTGCTGGCGAATCCTACAAATTAGACAGCAAGCAAGCATGCAGTGTTGATAGGTGCATCGAGGGGAAACAAACAAAGGACTAGAAGTACAAAAAGATAGAGCATCCAACTGAGTAGTTGGATATCACTGAGCATCCACCCCTGCAATACACTTTTTGACAAGTATGATATCACTTTGTGGTGCGATCCACACCATTTCAACTAATAAGAAGGAGGGTGAACAAAATTAAATACGGTTTAGCCTTTCGTGCAATTATATTTTCCTATAAAGAACGAGATCGATACTGATACGATTTTGTGTGCTTATTTTAATTAGTTTATGAGAAATAAAAAGAAATAAATAAGAAAGGGGAATGAAGCCTATTCATTGGTCGAAGATGTATCAAATAGCCAATGTGTGGACCCAAAAGGTTTCTTTTGTCAGCCTTTTGGCCTCCAAAATTGGCTTCCATTTTAAGTTTTTAGGGACCTGCTGTTGCTACATTTGAAGATAATTAAACGTGCCGCTTTGATCTTATGCTCTGCTGCTGCTACACACTAGAAGTTGCACCAGCATCTGGATTCATACTATGGCATGCAATCTATGGCTTGCAAGTTACTGATGCCTTGGGGGAATACCAGCCTTGACCTCTCTCTGATTCATGTCCAGACAAAGGGCTAGAGTTGCTTATCTTGGAGCATTGTTAACCTGACTTCAATATGTTTTCAGGGGTTGAATTGTAACATGCTCTATATATATGTATGTGTTGAATTGTATCATGCTCGGTTGAATTCTTGCCAACCGTGGTATCTTTTGGGCGTTGAGTTGGCATATGATTATTGAGTATATGTGATGTCAACATAGTTGAGATATCATCCGTTTGTTGTGATGCCTTTTTAACCCGCTGTTTTTCTCTTGTATGAATCTTAGTTAATTATCGATAAAATCTAGCTTCGCTTTTCGCTGTTCAAAAAAATAATAATAATATAGTTTTGACTATGTTTCACCCGTAGTTCATTAAGTTCGATCTTGTATATATTGTGTATTTGCATGGAATGGATACATGTATAATGGGCATGTTTCTTTCCCGTTGAAAGTGTATCTTCATGAACTTTCTAGGGCTCAAAAGTGGAGGAATATTAGGCTACATAGTACATGACTACATGTAATGCAAGGTCATATATAGAGAAAGCGTAGCTCTCTCTCTCTCTCTCTCTCTCTCTCTCTCTCTCTCTTCAAAATTAAGCGTTCTTCTAATACGGTCTACTATATTTTATATCGGGGCGGTTCCGGGAACCGCTTAAAAAACCTCTAAAAAAACAGCCCATCTCCACCCTCCGTTTCAATGGTTGAGATTAAATCCTCCTCTCCACCCCTGTAACATAAAACACGCCGGAAAACTTTTCCTCTCCACCCCGTCTGCGACCCAACCCCCCTAGCCCTCAACCTCCCTCCACTCCGACCGACGACGAACCTCCACGCCAACGACCCACGGCGGCCGATGAACGACCCACCACCACGTGCCGACGACCCTCTCTCTGGTTGAGGTAACGCTCTCCCTCCCCCTCCCGCTCTCTCTGTCTATCTCTGTCTCCCTCTCTCTCTCTCTCTCTCTCTCTTCGTCGATGAGCCCTAAATTCTCCATCTTAGGGTTTCTAAATTTGGGGACCCCCAAAAATTAGGGTTTGTGATCCACTACGAAATTGGGGGTTTTTTAAGGTCCAGTGCGAAATTAGGGAAAGAAACACATAGTAAACCTCATCCTTTTTCAGCTTCGCGTGTCATTTTGGTGCCTTAAACCTCTAGTGCCATCTCTTCTGTTTTTTTTTTTCCTTTTCCTGTTGCTTGAGTTGATTGTTTCGAGTATTTGTTTTTGTCCAAACGCAGTTCACCAAACATGATTTTTCTGGAAAATGAAAACTGAAAACAGAAACAACTGTATACATACCAGGTAAAATTTCAACTTAAACTCCCATATTCCGTGTGTAGAAGAGGGATAGAACTATTGGGCCAGTTGAAAGGCTCACTCTGAATCTCGTTAGGGAACAACAAAAGGTAGCTGCTATTGCTGTTTCATTGACGACTCAAAGTACATTGGAACACAAAACTGAGATGGCTTATAAGATGATTGACACCATTAACCTCTCAACATAATGAATGATTCGAAGCATTAAAGACAGACTTTGAAAATTTCTTTGGCCAAAAAAGCAAGGCGGTTCACTATCTTTGTTTGTTGTTGTGTCTCATGGAATCTTTATGATGCTTTGAGAATTGCATGCCTGTTGTCCACGACATGGTATCTTTACGATGCTTGAGTATTCAATTTCTTGATCTGTCACGTATCAATTCAAAATGAAGTGCTAGATGCATTTGCTCCATTGAAGCTGCATTAGTTGGGGTCCTGCCTAAATATAATATGATGAGTTGGCTGCCTGCTGGTATCTTTTGCTTTCAGAGTTTTGGTAAGCTATGCCTGTGATGCAAGCAAACAAACTACATTACTTTTCTCCCTAAGTGAAAGCAAAACAACAATTATTCTTGCCACTTTTACTCGTACGTTATTTCACTTCACACTTATTGCGCATAACACTCCCAACATAAAAGTGCTCGCTTCATGAGAAAAGAAATTGATCAGATAGGTTGGAGGATGTACCGCAGACCAGATGAGAAGTCTGGAGGGCATGGTGTTGGATGGAGTCCTATTATCCCATATCTTTTCTCAGTGCCTAAAGATTGGGAAGAGGTAATCATCAACTATGTTGAACTGTAGAGGCTTCATTCACCTTACAATTGACTTCAAATTCAAACGAAAATGTCATATGGGGGATTTGTTTCCTCAAAGATGGGATGCTAATTTTCGTTATTGAATTTGACTAAATTAGATTGAATTGAGACATGGCATTAATCAACTCACTCCCTCCGCCACAAACTTCACGAAGTCTCGAATGCCAACAATTGCACACTAAAATCTTAGCATGTATTCTGCACTAAAACTTCAGTACATTTGGCATCGGTTATATTGAAGAGTTAGGCTACATGCCATAGGCTCACAAAAAAGGGACAACAACAAAAAAGACTTATCTTGCAAACAAGAAGTGCACAAAAGGCGGCTGAAAAGTGAAAGCAGAATTTGTGTACTAGGATCAGTCACTTACTGGTAGTAACTCCATAACTGAGCAAACAAGCCTTGTCAACAGGGATATCAGAGCTTATCTTCATGATATTGGCAACGTCCTCAAACAGAAATGTCATATGAGGGATTTGTTTTCTCAACACAACTGTATGATTTTTTGTTAGAATTTCAACTGATCTGGCTTTCAACTTGGATATAGAAAAATCCAGCTTTCTCAATCTATTTGACTGTATTCTCGTTCTTGTCACAGGTTCCAGTCTCGATTGCAGATTTAGGTGATACAGAGATTGATTTGAGGTTTGCCAGTTCTAAGGAAGGGCGTATATCTGTCATTGTTGCTCCATACAAATGCACAAGTTTTGCCAATAGGTGATAAGTTCAGCCATATTGTCTGGACTATGAACCCGAAAGAGTCATTGAACCGCAAGTCTCATAGCTTTGGAAAAAGATGTGTTAGTTGGAGGGAAGAGGGAATGATGCATCATCGGAGAGATGAATTTTGTAACTTGTACTATGATGATGTCATTACATTAGACCTTCAATAAAAATTCAGTTTATTCATATTTTCTGGTGTTCTTATACTCGCTTGTACATATCCTTCAAGTTGTCATCGTGCTGTCAATATTCAGTTGTTGTGAATGCGGCTTGTAAATATTGATTTTTTATGAGAAATGCCTAGTGTGGGCTTGTGCGTAACTTGATGTGGTGCTTCTTGTTATTGTTGTATTGACTGAGACGGAAGACGTCGGGTTAAGACAAAAAACAGGGGAGACTTTGCCGAATTTTTTTCAAAACCTACCTTTGTGAATGGACACGACACGGACATGGGCACTTCAAAAACTCAATTTCAGCACTCCAAAAAGAAGACTCGGATTGCTCAGAATGATCTTGGAGTATTTTGGCATGTTGGCTTTGTTTAGTAATGTAATGTAGTTATTTTGCTTTCAAATTGGAATTGAATGTAATGGGATGGACAAGTTTTTAGGTTAAATGAAAGTTTTGTTTGTGGATATGTTTTTGGGATGGAATTGAATGTAAAAAAGATTGAATCTTTACACTTGGTATTGACATGTAACATTGTATTGACATGTCATAATGGGATCTCAAACTTGGTTTTGGAGTGCGGAAATTTACTTTTTGGAGTGTCCGTGTCTGTATCGTGTCCATTCACAAAGTTAGGTTTCGAAAAAAATTCGGCAAAGTCTCCCCTGTTTTTGGTTCTAGCCCGACGTCTCGCGTCTCAGTCAGTACAACAATAGCAACAAGAACCATATCAGGTTATGCACAAGTCACATTTATAGCCAAAATCCATTGCCAAGTTATCCATTGACAAGAAAAACCAAATCAATTACATCTCCATTTTATTACAGGTGACCAAATGGTATGACAAAAACCATAAAACAAAAATAAGGTCAAGGATACTATCTTGACGATACAGCTATACTCCTTCTAAGGAGAATTACAAGGAAAAAGCAATAGCATCAACAAAAACAAACCTATACATGGACACTACCAACAACACTCCACATTCAGCACTACTAGAAAGCAAAAAAACCTACTCCTTACTTAAGAATGTATTGATCAGCAAGTCCCCATTCAGCACACAATCTTTTATTCTCCGTGGATGACTTTACTCCTCTCATGGAATTGACAAAGTCCCTCATAGAGTTAACAGCATTCCGAGCAACTTCATCACTAGCCATCGTTTTCTGTTGGAACACTCGTAAGTTTCTCTCCCTCCATATGAGATACACTTCAGCTCCCAATGAACATTTCATAATTCTGCACTTGAAGCTCTCCCCTTTGACATTTTGGGCAAACCAATCCAGCAAATCAACCAAAGAGATAGGCACACAAATAGACGAGTATTTAACAGATTTCAACTAGGTTCTGTGACCACGACATGGCATTGAACAAGTCAATCTTTACATTTCGGAGAATTAAAGTTGCGCCAGGCTTCATCAAATCAACTGGGAGATGAAAACAATTAAAAGAAAAATCATTACCAAGTGTAACATCATAAAAATTATCGCACATAAAAACTCCAAACCTAAAGTTAGTAGCTTGTTATTTCTGTGAGATAATATTTTCTCAATTACAGATATAGTAGTTGCATATCTCCATATGCAACCAAATGTTTTTGAAATATAGGTGCTAAACGGTAAGAAATTTAAGAACACCAACAGGTCAATGAGTTCACCTTTTTCATGGTGAAATTCCCCTATCGATGTATAACATTGCCATTAAAGCAAACCAAGCCAAAAAAAATTGAACACACAACCAACATAGGAGAAGAGTATTGCTGAAATTTATTGACCAAGCACAAGTATGCCTAAATTCTCAGTAATGAGTTTTTCTCAGCTCATCCATATACCCTCTGCTATAGCAAATTCAATTAACATACGAGTGAAAAGTTATCCTCAAAATGAAGCATCCCCTGTTTAATTGATAAGTACTGTCTATTATAGATGCGCAAACTCGTTACAAAATCGTGGGGGCATTCCCTCCCAAAAAAACAAAGCCAAGCTAAACACCTTCATCACCAAAACAGATGGCAGAAAAAAAAGATACGCACACTGTCCATTGTTAGGTTTCTCATTATCCAGCTTTCTTATACAATCAACTCATCTAATTTAGAACTGACCCAAAAATCTCCAATTTCGTAGTGTATGACAAACTCTAATTTTTGGGGGTCTCCAAATTTTGGAACCCGAAGATGGAGAATCTAGGACTCATCGACGAAGAGAGAGAGAGAGAGAGAGAGAGAGAGGGAGGAGGAGGAGGAGAGACCTTGGCAATGGAGCTTCGGTGGGCGATTCGATTTTCGCGATTTGACCGTGCTTCGACCTTCCTTTCCATTTCTTTGAGAGAGGGAGAGGGAGAGCGTTACCTCGAGCAGAGGGAGAGGGTCTTCAGCGCACGGTGGTGGGAGTCGTTGGCATCTGGGCTCGTGGTCAGAGCTTGTCGGTCAGAGTGGAGGTAGGTGGAGAGGAGGGGGGCTGCTAGGTTCATCGTTTCTCAGACGTGAGAGGGGAGGAGAGGAAAGGGGCCGCGTGTTTTGACAGGAGTGAATTAGAGCGGAGATTTAATCCCAGCCCTTGAAATGGAGGGCTGAGATGAGCTGTTTTTTTAGAGGTTTTTTAAGCGGTTCCCGGAACTGCCCCGATTTTATATTTTATAGAAAATCCACGCATCCCCCAATTAAAATTGGAGTTATTGGGTGTTATGCAAATCAAGGGGAATCATGCCATAGAATTTGAGGAATACTCATAAACTAGTGAGATATAGAAAGAATTTCCAAATGCTACGGGGCCATTCAATATAATTTCCATAATTGCTGGGGATACTGTGGTAAATGTTAAAATAAATTACGAACACTGACTTTTTTTAAAAAAAATTTGGGACAGAGTTGAATGACGATCTCGTTGAGTTGAAGTTGTATTTTTTTTTTATCGGCAAAAGAAAATTTTATTAAACTCGAAGAGGGTACATTGAGTAAAAGGGAAGGGAGAACCAGAAAGTTCAACCCAACCCTACAAAGATAAACAAAGACAAGGTAAATAAAAGGAAAAATACACCCAAATACTCCTAAATAACGAGATGTCTAGCACCATCAAAATTTATTTTAATATCTTCCACCGTATACATCTTGATCTCAAATTTGGCTTTGATCCATAAAGCTGCCCTTGTTTTGGTTAGCTCTACCACATCGAGTTGAAATTGTATTCCTGAGCAAGTACGCACAAAATTTGCGAACCATTTGGGTTATAAATTTCCTTGGTATTTTTTTTTGTCAATAGATAAGAGAGATTATTACATTATATATATGAATCACAAAATACAAACTACTAGATCAGGACAGTCTCTGAAATTTCGGAGGTTTAAAATGATTTTCGAAAATGAGGTTGCATTGAAATTGTATCCAAAAATAAATGCATTTTGATATTAGAATAGTTTTTTCGTTAACCCTGTAAGGACCACGGGCCATGGTTTCGCTATGTTGGCAAATTCCAAGACAAAACATACATTTAATTGTATCCCTGATTATCGAGTTATTTTTTTTTAGAGTGTCTGTTTAGGAAGTGGAAGGAAATTAATATTGAGTAATTAGGAGATTGATGGAGATCAAGACAACGAAAGGAAAGAAAAATCAAGAAAATCTCGTCTTCGATACGTATATGGCAACTTCGTGGAATATGCAAGTTGACAATAGGAAAATGCAAGTAGCCTATATAGCAACAAGCTCGTGAGAATCATTTTTCAACACGGAAAATATACAGCAACCCTATATTGGTTTGAAGGCTAAGAAAACACTTAAGGGGTGCTTTTAATTTGGGTCTTGGATGATGAATAAGATCGACTGATCTTTGAGATACGAATACAACTCCAAGATGTCTCTCTATCTCAGATTCAATAACTGGGTTTGTTCTTCCGGTGGATTTCTGAAAGTATCTCGGAGGTCTTAAGGATTCAGGCGTTCGGCAATTAAACACTGGGTGCGGTGTACATGGATTCGGCAAGTACATCTTAGGGCGATTTGTGAGTGATTCAGAATCGATCGTAGGGTAAGGTTACTTGTAATTGCACAATGGTTCATATAGTGTTTTGATTTCCTTTATGTGGTTTTTACCCTTTTTAAGGGATTTTCCACGTATATCATTGTATTCATCATTTATTGTTCTTCAATTCCTTTTATCTTACATGTTAAGTATTTAGATAGCGATCGAAAAAGGAATGTTCAAACCCCCAACTTATGTACTCCTATATAGTATTGACAAGAGCGAGAGAGAGAGAGGGTAGAGAGAGAAAGGGTAGAGAGAGAACAAGGATATTTTGGCAGTAGAGAGAGAATACGGATTCAGGTGTCACTCCATCAACCTAGGCATGTACACTAATATACCGTATCATTGGAGGAACTTCACTTTTGTTAGAGAGAGAGAGAGAGAGAGAGGGAGGGAGTAGAGATAGAGAGTCTCTGACAATCTGAGAGGGAATGAAAAAGATTTGCCTACAAAAAGTGGAAAAACTTTTGATCAGTACAACAAGCTTTAGTTACTGTACCTTGGGTTGGGGGGGAGAGAGAGAGAGAGAGAGAGAGAGATTCTCGACATATCTTGACGATCTATGCGTGTCAGATTGATGTTGATAAAAAAGAAAAAGAAAAGAAGCTAACTTCCTAGTGAGTTACAGACCTTCAAATGATTCAAAAAAAAAAAATAAAAAAAAATATATATATATATATATACACACACACACACACAGTGGGTAAGGACTTCTAATCTAAAAACCTATGAGAAGTACTGTCTCCAAAGGGCTGAGAAAAAAAAGAAGCAACAATTCGCAAGTGAAAAATACCCTATGATGTAGAGGAGTTTAAAACCCAAATTGCGGAGGTAACAATAAAAACAATCCTTTCCTTGTTCCTCATTTACTCGTTCAAACAATACACGACAGATGAGAGCCGCGCGAGAAAGAGAAGGACGACGAGAAATGTAGAAGAAATGTTTCACTCTGTTTAATTGCAATTTTAACAAGGGATGGTAACACTTGTACTGCTCCAGAATTTGTCTTATAATCAACTGTGAGTCTCCAGAGACTTTTAGATGACGTATATTTAGGTCCTTTGCAATTTCTAAGCCTATGATCAAGGCTTCGTATTCTGCTTGATTATTTGTTAAAATTTTATTATCATCTAGTTGGAAACAGAATTGGAACATTTCCCCTTTGGGCGAGTAAGCACTATGCCTGCACCAACTCCATTGTCTGTTTTTGAACCATCAAAAGACAAATTCCAATGCTTAATCTCAACCAGATTGATTTCGAAGTATCTTCTTCCAATGGGGAATTTGATGTTCGGCTAAGAAATTGGCCAAAGCTTGCCCTTTAACTGCCTTTTGAGGTACGTATTCGAAATCATATTCGACTAGTGCCAATATCCACTTCCCTTGCCTTCCTCTTAGACAGGTCTTGTTAAGATATATTTATTATATCCGTTTGGGAAATAATCTTTACTTTTGCAGGCAACAGATATGTCTCAACTTTATAGCTGAAAAATACAATGTCAAGCAAATTTTTTCAATATACGAGTATCTAGTTTCACACTCATTTAACCTTCTACTTAGGTAATAAATCGATTGTTCTCGACCTTGCTCATCATCTTGAGCTAGAAAACTTGCAATCGATTGGTGTGCGGCTGAAATATATAACTTTAATGGCTTTCCATTCACTGGAGGAGCCAAAACAGGAGGCGTCACTAGTGATTGTTTTAATATATTAAAAGCCTTTTGATGTTCTTGTTCCCATCTGAATTCTTTTTCAGATTTCAATTTAACAGTGGGAGAAAAGCCATTGTTTTCCCAGATAAATTAGCAATAAATCTTCGAAGGAAATTAATTTTCCCTAAGAATTGCTGAAGTTCTTCTTTATTAGTTGGGGGCTGTGCTTTTAAAATAGCATCAGTCTTGTTTTTGTCAACTTCGATTCCTTTTTGATGTACTAGGAATCCCAAAAAATTTCCAGCTGTAACTCCAAACGCGCACTTTAAGGATTCATTTTCAGATTATAACGCCTCATTCTCTCTAAAGTTTTTTTCCAAGTGATACAAATGTTCATCAACCGAAGTTGACTTTACCACTACATCATCAATGTATACTTCCAAGAATTTATGGAGAAAATCATGAAAGATTAAATTCATGACTCTTTGATAGGTAGCTCCTGCATTCTTTAATCCAAAGGCCATAACTACCCATTCGAATGTTCCTATATATCCAGGACACCTGAATGCCGTTTTATGAGTGTCTTCTTCTGCTATATAAACCTGATTATAACCAGCATTACCATCCATAAAGGACAGCATTTGATAGCCTACGGTTGCATCGACTAATAAATCAGCAACAGGCATTGGGTATTCATCTTTAGGTGACGCTGTATTGAGGTCTCTGAAATCGACACATACTCTCACTTTTCCATTCTTTTTCATGACTGGAACCACATTTGAAACCCATTCTGCATATTTAACTGGTCGAATGAATTTTGCTTCGAATAGTCGTTCCATCTCTTTTTTAACTTGGGGAAGAACATCATCTTTCATTCTTCTAGGTGCCTGTTTGAACGGTACGTAATTTTCTTTTATGGGAATCTTGTGTTCAACCAATGATCTATCCAAACCTGGCATTTCATCATAACTCCAAGCAAAACAATCTTTAAACTTGCACAATAAATACTTAAACTTTTCCTTTATTTCATCAGGTAAAGTAGCATTTACATACGTAATCTTAGGATCTTCTTGAGTCCCTAAATTCACTTCTTCTGTAGGATCCTTAACCTGGGCCCTATCATCATCTAACTTAGCTGGTGCGGGTTTCAAATCCGCTAGTCCTAAGTCCTTCATCGTTAACGGGCTATCATCAAAAACACATTCAGCCCAATTACAAGAAATAGGTTCACATGCCTGCAATTTCTTATCAACTAAAAAAGAAAATAATCTCTTAAAGGTGGCTTTAACAGTAGCCAACTCTTCACTTCCTGCATCTAAAAGGTTTTTAAACATTAAAAACTTGAGATTTACTACCAACAGGCCTTGCAATAACATTAGGCCTGACAAAATCTTTGCTCAATTCCCGAAAACCCTCCTTTATATAAGTAAGGAATTGACTTTCAGTTACACCAATGCCATTGGATTTCACTTCTGTATCCTCTATCTTCATTGGCCAGAGGTGTTCTTTGTAGAGATCTGCCTCAACGTTGTTAGTTTCTGCTTGGAAAGGATGCTGGTCTGCCCAAAAGACCTCCATTCCTCCTGTCTCTTCCTGCTTCAAAAAGATCAAGGCCTGGTGCAGAGAAGATGGTACACATCCATTTATATGAATCCAATCTCTTCCTAACAGGGCATTATAATTGGACGATGAATCGACTACGAAAAATGTAGCATTCATCTTTCTCTTCCCAATCTGCAATTGTAAGGATATAACCCCTTTAGCAGGGGAACATCCTCCAGCAAAATTCCCAACAGTGACCTCTGTTGGAATTAGGTCATCATTGGTTTTGTTTAACACCTTCATCATTCGTGAGGGTAAGATATTGACCACTGCTCCATTATCGACCAACACTTTTGAGATAGGTTGGCCATTCATATGGATTTTAACATACAAGGGTTTCAAATGTCTGATTGAAGCATCATCAGGGGGTCTAAGAACTACTACTTCTGTCCCCTTTTCATCTGTTTCAACATTAATCAACTGTGATTGAGTTTTTTCTTCTTTTTCAACTATTTTAACAGTCGATTGTGTTTTATCTTCTACGTCACCTGCCAATTCCATAGGCTGATCTGGCTTTGCCTTAAAATGTTTTGGCAAAACTAAAATCATATGACACTGATAATTGATAGGTACTGACCCGAATTGGATTGCGGCCAAGCTTTCTCCAAATGTTGCTGATTTCTGTGGAGATGGAGTGGCATCTTTGATTAGATCTTCTTGCTCTGATTCTTCATCGAGGAGATCATCATCATCCGCTTCCATGAGCTTCTGAATTCTCTTCATCTTTTTCTTCAAACTCTGCTTTAGTTCCTTTCTTCCTTTGGGTAGGATAACCGATTTCGAAGATGCCGCAGCAGTATCTTGTACTTCATGCTCGGAAACATTCTGCTTTTGACTGCTGGTTCCCTCTTGACCTCGAGTCCATACCATGTTTGGAACCTTATGTGGTTCCACTTTCTCCTTATGCTCAAAGACATGGTCCCATGGATCATTATACATTCTGGCTGCAAACTTCCTCTGAAGCCTTCTCTTTTGTGAAGTAGACACCTTAGTATACCACCCTTCTGCTGGAAATTTTGGGTGACTAAGCGTACTCCAATTCTCATGATCATTATTTGGAGGCATTACCATTCTGGGCTGGTGCCCCCCATATCCATAAGGACCTCTGCCTCGTGGTCCTATACCTCTCCTAGGGCCAGCACCTCTGTAATTTGAGTATCTCCCTCGACTAGGAAATTGATACCCTACTGCTTCCAATTCCTGGCTGGAGGGTACTCCGGGCCTTGCAGGCACCACTGGATGTCCTCGGAATAGAAATGGTCCATCATCTGGTCCATAGCAATGTTCTGACTCTATCCTATTAAAGAGTCCAGGATCGATTCCCTCATAAATCAGCTTCGCCCCAACATAAATCTGGAGATCGTTTCCACCCATAGTGTTGAATCGAAGTCCTGATTTAGAGAATGCACATTTCTGTTCCTTTTCAGCTATGATTGCTTCCCCATATTTAATTTCTCGTCCACATCGAATACAAAGATAATCATTGGGGAATCTTAATGGTTGAGACTTTGCCGATTCTTCATCAGTCTCCATTCGGTCTCCTTCTCCCTGCTTTTGCCTTACAACAGTTGATCCCAACCTTTTAGCTAGGTTAGCATTTACCATGTTGATTTCCACTTTTGGAAAAGGGTCGGACTCAATGCTCATCGGATCTTTTTCTCCTTTAGCATACTGCAGCAACCCCTTTTGAATCAAATCCTGCACGCAATTACGAAATGTAACACAATTGTTAGTATTATGCCTAAACGAATTATGCCATTTACAATATTCTTTTCCTTTCTTTTCTTTGTCAGAAGGAAGAATATGTCCAGGACTTAAAACGATAAACTTTTGTTTAAGTAATTCATCGAATATCTGGTCAGTTTGTGTTAAATCAAATGAATATTGCCTATAATTAGCTTGCCCCCCACGTCGATTGGGTTGGGATGAAGGCATATTCATTGGTTTCTCTGTCTTCACAAGAGTGTCACAAATAATAGGAGTTTTGCCAATAACTTGTGCGACATCAATTTCCATATCACCCTCTATCTCTTGGTAATATGTACCTAGAGATGAATTTTTTAACTGTTCTTCTTCCTGAAGAATTGCCTCGAATTGCGAGGCTCTTTTTGAGAGTTCAAATAAGTCTTTAAAATTAGACCCATTAAACTGTTTCTTAAAGTTGAATTCAAGGCCATCTTGTGCTATTCGCACAATCTCAGTTTCAGGGACATTACAGTGGCATTGATTTCTCAACCTTTTAAATCTGGTCAAGAACTGCTCTGCTGTTTCAGTCGACTTCTGTTTCAATTTGGCTAAGTCAGCAATTGAAACTTCTGGTTCATGTCTAAAATATTGAGCATGAAATTGCTCTTCCATGTCTTGCCAAGTATGAATAGAATTAGCAGGCAAACTGATAAACCACGTGAATGCCGTTTTTGTCAATGAATGAGGAAATAATTTCAACTTAAGAACGTCATCCATTCCTAGTTCACCCAACTGAAGGCAGAATCTGCCAACGTGTTCTATGGTTGATTGATTCTCAACACCACTGAAGAGTGACAATTCAGGGAGTTTGTAACCTCTTGGCAACGGAACATTGTCTACCCATTGTGGGTAGGGTTTCCTAAACATGGGTTTTTCTAACCGACGCAACCCTGGACCATACATGTCTTGAATGATTTCTGTAATCTGTGCTCTATTAATACCCATAGGATCCTGCACTCTATTATCATTCAACGGTTCCATGGCTCTATAAACATTTGGAGCATTTCGTGTGACACATGGTTGCGTGAAAGGAAAATTCTGATTATTACCAACACTTGGTTGTACATATGAGCCATTGCCGTTGCCATTGCTTGGCAAGGCTTGTGTGACATAGTGTGCGTATGGACCATTATTTAAGACATTCTGTGTGGTATGCTGATCATTATTTACCACATGGGTTCTTGTAAACCCGTGTTGGATAGTCTGACCACTATTCAAATAACCATTTTGTCCATAACCACTACTATTCCCAACTTCGTAAGCAGACGGGATATTCTGATAAAAGCTAGTTGGCCTGACCGTAGGTCTAAATGTATTTGATTCCATGACTGGCCGACCATGTACATATACATTTGATTCAAAAGCAGGATTAGAATATACCTGTGGAGGAGCCTGTTTAGGCATATCACTATAACGCACTTGTTCATGAACTACTCCATTTGCATCAACATCGATGGTAGATGGAGGGATAACCACTCTTCTCATTAGAGTGATTAACTCTTGTGCTGCTTCGTCTTCTGGATTAGACAAAACTTGTGCTAACTGTCTAGATAGACTTTGCACATCGACTAATAGTCCTGAGCCATTTCCTTGGCCATTTTCTGACATCCTTGGGACAGGATGTTCTTCGGTTTGAAACTCCAAGCCTTCGTTCTGAGGCTCTGTAGGACGGTCGCTTTGCTTCCTTGTAGTTGGGGCCATCACTTCCAAATTAGTAAGATGCCCTCCTTCTAGCGCCAATTCTTGTTTGTCTATTTTTGTGGATAGTCGATGATCGACTAAGAAATTGTAGTGTGTGCTGGAAATGTGGTGTTTGTGGTGGTGGAGTTTGGTTCCTTGCCTTGTTTCAGGACTTCTCTGGAAGCAAACTTAATGAAGTGAATGGAGATGAAAGAAGAATAACAAAATGGACTTTATTATTCCTCGAAGTAGAAGTCAGTCGACTGTGAGAACACAATCGATTAGACGGTTAAGTTACAAGCTACTCCTAGAGCAAGAAAAGTAAAGTACAGATAAAAAGTAGAAGCCTTTGGGCGATTGAGTGGGGGTTCAAATCGTCTTCAACTTTAGTATTTATAGGCTGCCACCTCGACTTGAATTTCAAACTGGGCAGAATTCCCTCTCTAAATTTGAATCAAGCGGTTGCTGCATTTCCCTCTTCTCCTCCATGATCTCTGAGTAGACGGTTACTCCACACGATCCCATGTTGTATTAGAAATTGATCCAAACACACGTTCTCTGGAAAGATTGTGTTTGATCGTTTCAACTTCCTTCATCAACCGCTACTTGTGTTGTGCAATTGTAACTTGTTCGTGGACACGTGTCCTGCATTTAAAAACTCTAACCGTCGACTAGTCCATTTGATTCTATAATATTTAATTAGGTGTGATCAACACGTGTCCCAACTTAGTGTAGTCGATTCACGTTGACAAATTTGTGGTGTAAACACATAGAAGCCCTTCAAAATAGAATGTGTGTCAATTTGACCGTTGCACCTTACAATAGTTTACGCTATGACCTCATCTAGCCAACTGAACTAAGGGGGTGTTTTCGGCAGTGAAAAATTTGTAGATTTTTATTTGTGCCGATAATAAATAAGTTATTAAGAAATGTCAAGTTATTTCCGATTTGTATTTTTGTTTTGTAATTGGGCTCTCTTAATTGGTTAGGCCCAAGTTGCTTGTGTAAGGAACCTCTAATATTTAAAAAGTCATTTGGAATGGGAGAAGGGGAAGTCAGTAGCCCCATTTTGCTGCGCCCTTTTCGGTTTTCTTTTCTTTCCCAGTCCAGAGGATCTACTCTCTCTTCCCCTGTTTTAGAATGTTTTATCAAAGAAAGAAGGAAAAATGACGGCCAAGGACGTATTTTGATAATTAATATCCGTCAAGAATATTTTTAGCATTAACAAATGTTCTCAGCATGTTCTTGGCAAGTATTAATTATTAAAACATGTCCTAAGCCTTCATTTTCCCAAGAAAGAAGTGAAAAGACGACTCCTTCAAAGGCCATAAGCAAAAAGAAGAATCCTTCAAAGCCCAATATTTCCAATTATTAGTAACATAACTCGCTCGAAGCCCTTGTGGGATTTTGGGCTGCATTCCATTCCATGGTTTTATTTTATAAAAATTTTAAAATAAGCCTAATGAGTCGTGAATAACAAGTATGTGAATGTGTATTATTAAAAGATATAAAAAGCATATGGAATACGTGTTTAAGCATGTTAAAATTGATGAAATCGTAACTTCCAATTCGAACACCTTAATAGTTAATGCAACAGGGCTTATTGAGTCTATATGGGCTACCCATTACCATGTGAGATGAAATTTTATTTGTTTCTGGAGATTATTCTTGTTTAAATAATGTATTAGCCAGGAGTGCTGTAGCGCGCGTATAGTGTGGCATGCGGATCGTCGACCTCACTAATCAACGATTGTGATGTATTTTTTAACTTTGACCAGTAATAAATATATTTTACTGATAAAAGATTATTTTTAATCTGTACCGTTGATTGATGAGATCGACGGTTATATGCCATCCTACACGCGCACTACACAGAAATGCACTATAACACTTCCATGAAAGGGTGGGTGGAAGGCCGACTGGATAACCCGGTAATTGGGGTTATTTGGGCTAAAACAGTACTGCATCCTATTCCATCAAAGATTAATCAGGCATATATAGCCAACCCAATTAGGAAAACATGTTAGGAGCAATCATCTGGTTTACTTATGTTAATTAGCCCATGACCATTCCACTTAGGTGAGATCATAGTGTCATTATTGATATTCCTTGTACAGATGAAGAATATAAATTCTAAACGTTAGCTAATTAAACTGTATCTCAATAAGATAAATACTGACTCATAGCGGATCAAAAAAGAAGGGTTTGTTCTTCCGGTGGATTTCTGGAAGTATCTCGGAGGGCTTGAGGATTCAAGGCGTTCGGCGATTGAACACTGGCTGCGGTGTACGTGGATTCGACAAGTACATCTTAGGGCGATTTGTGAGTGATTCAGAATTGATCGTAGGGTAAGGTTACTTGTAATTTCACAATGGTTCATATAGTGTTTTGATTTCCTTTCCGTGGTTTTTACCCTTTTTAAGGGGTTTTCCACGTATATCGTTGTGTTTATCATTTATTGTTCTTCAATTTCTTTTATCTTTCATGTTAAGTATTTAGATAGCGAAAAAGGAATTTTCAAACCCCCAACTTATTACTACTATACAGTATTGAAGAGAGAGAAAGAGAGAGAGAGAGAGAGGGGTGGGGGACCGAGGGGAGAGAGAGAGAGAGAGAGAGAGAGAGAGGGGTGGGGGACCGAGGGTTGCTTGACCGATTTCCTAGTCCTAAAATAATGGGTTGCCCCAAGCGTAGGGCGGAGACTGACGTAGCACAATATCCGGTAAGTCCGGAATCGAATCCACAGAGACAGTAATGTGTGCTGACTAAAAACTCAGGTTGTTACTTATTTAAATGGGCTCTTAGGTAGCCACCTCTTGTATGATTGATTGAGATAAACTAAAACCTAGAACTTAATTGTACTTTTCAAAAAATTAAAAAGAGGTACGGTCGTAGGGTTCATAGCACTCGCAATCAGTCCGGATTAACATGCTCCATTCGATGTTCTTAAAAACGTTCGATTTTGGATTGAAAAAGATACCCCGCAAGATGCGAAACCCTATGGTCGCCGTATACCCATGCGCAGCAAAGAATGAGTTTTGGACCCCCATTCCCCCGTTCACATGGGCTCCGACGATGCCCGGATTCGTCCGCGGGAAGTATTTTCCAATCTAAAATCATTTTTTTCATTGTTTGATAAAAGAAGCTGTATCCGAACTGACCGCGATGTGCTAATCACCCCGCGACCCTACCTATACGACTACTCACTAATCATTATGCATGAAATAAAAGAAATCCTAAATTGAAACATGCTTCTATTGCGCGATATGAAAAATAAACAGAAAAATATCAACTAATCAGAACCAGCGAATAACTTTTATAAAGAACTGAAACTAAAACAAGTTACCGGAATGCGAGTAATTGAACAAAGCATCAAAACTTAAATGGAAAAGAACTCTCAAAACAAACAATGTAAGTTAAAGAAACTGCTACCATCGAAACCGAACTTATGCTCTGGATTTCCTTCTCTGTATTGCTCCTGTTTCGTCTGTCGGAATAAAGTCGTGCGTGAGACCCAAGAAGGAATCACCGCAGCCCCCTTCCTTTGTTTCCTTCGCAATCCAGAAATAAAGTCTGTCGAAAAATAATAATCCCAAAAAGAAACATCCTTTGGCAGCCCCGTACTTCGTCAGTCCAGAGATTCGTGCGCAGCTTTCTTTTATTTCCCCGTAACCTACTGACTGCAGTAGGTGAATTGTTTATATAGGGGTTGAGGGCTTTAATCACACAAAGGCCCTTTGGACTTCTTGAAATAATATATGAATAATTCAATTTTGAATTATTTCACATTACACCCCAAACTCCTTTAAATCCTTCTTTTTGTCTAAAGTCTCGGACAACAGGCTCGAGCAACCTATAAACATAAAAGCACATAATGAAAACCAGTTAACAAGTATAAAAGACTAATAAATGTATATTGGAGGGCCAAAATATACATATTTTGGCACTTATCAAGGGTAGAGAGAGAACAAGGATATTTTGGCAGTAGAGGGAGAATACAGATTTAGATGTCACTCCATCAACCCTGGGCATGTACACTGATATACCGTATCATTTGAGGAACTTCACTTTTGTTAATGAGAGAGAGAGAGAAAAGAGAAAGAGAGAAAAGAGAGGGGGAGTAGAGATAGAAAGTCTCTAACAATTTGAGAGGGAATGAAAAAGATTTGCCCACAAAAAGTGGAAAATCTTTTGATCATTACAACAAGCTTTAGTTACCGTGCCTTGGAGAGAGAGAGAGAGAGAGAGAGAGAGAGAGAGAGAGAGAGTTTCTGACCATTTGAGATTTGGTCATTTGATGTTGATAAAAAAGAAAAAGAAAAGAAGCTAACTTCCTAGTGAGTTACAAACCTTCAAATGATTCCAAAAAAAAAAAAAATATATATATATATATATATACACACACACATACACAGACACACAGTGGGCTTCTTATAGGGATCCCCTATATAGCTTATGTAAGGACTTCTAATCTAGACCCTTGGATCTCATCAGAGGGCTGAGAAAAAAGAAGCCAACTAGTAAGTAAAAACCCCCTTCACTAGTAAAACCCACACGCGGGTTAAAAAACCCTTTTTGCTTGTTCTTCTTTACTCGTTCAAAATACACACAGAGAGAGCGCGCGAGAAAGAGAAGAACGATGAAGAATCGAAGAAGAAAATTGAACGACTGAAGGTATCGATGTCTCTCTCTCTATCTCCTCACAATCTCTCAAAAACCCTAATTTTTTGGACAGATCTTGGACTGGAGAGCAATCCAGAGTGACAAAAGAATGGCCAACATCCACGTGACCCGCGTACGACTGGTATCTCTCTATCTCTCTTTCTTTGATTCTCCATCTTTAAACCAAAAAACTAGGGTTCAAAATATTGGGGAAATTTTCAGATTTTAGGTGTTCATTTCCCCTCTTTCGATTTGCTTATGAATCTGTAATTTTGTTTTTGGAATCTTGGGTTCGATTTGCTTAGGAAGTCGAGTTAGGGTTAGGCTTTGGATTTGTGTAATTTTTTGTATTTATGTAACAAATTGGGGAAATTGCAGTGTACATGGACGACCTACTAGAAGGAGCCGACGATATTCCACCACTGACCGAGAAACAACCAAGGTCTCTCTCTCTCTCTCTCACACACACACACACAAATTATGGTTAGACCTTGGTTGTTGCTTGGTCAGTGGTGGAATATTGTCAGCTCCTTCTCGTAGGTCATCAATGTACACTGCAATTCCTCAATTTGTTACATAAATCCAAAGCCTAACCCTAACTCGACTTCCTAAGCAAATCGAACCAAAGATTCCAAAAACAAAATTACAAATTCGTAAACAAATCGAAATAGGGGAAATGAACACCCAAAATCTGAAAATTTCCCTAATATTTTGAACCCTAGTTTTTGGGTTTAAAGATGGAGAATCAGAGAGAGAGAGAGAGAGAGAGAGAGAGAGAGATAACATTCGTACACGGGTCACGTGGATGTTGGTAGTTCGATTGCCGTTCGTCACTCTAGATTGCTCTCCAGTCCAAGATCTGTCCAAAAAATTAGGGTTTTTGAGAGAGAGAGAGAGAGAGAGAGAGAGAGAGAGAGAGAGAGAGAGAGAGAGAGACATCGATACCTTCAGTCGTTCAATCTTCTTCTTCGATTCTTCGTCGTTCTTCTCTTTCTCGTGCTCTCTCTGTGTGTGTGTATTTTGAACGAGTAAAGAGGAACAAGCAAAAGGGGTTTTTTTAACCCGTGTGTGGGTTTTACCCATGAACAATGACTCGTGAGGGGTTTTTACCAGCAAGTTGGCTTCTCTTTTCTTAGCCCTTGGATGAGATCCAAGGGTCTAGATTAGAAGTCCTTACATAAGCTATATAGGGGATCCCGTATAAGAAGCTCACTATGTGTGTGTGTGTGTGTATATATATATATATACAAGTGTTTGTCGGTACCTATGGTACTACACACCCTGATTAAAATTGCTTGTACCTACGGCATTTGCTAGTGGCTCAAACACTAAATCAATTCATTAATGTGTAGTGTGTGATCCTTTTTTTGGTGGCATAAAAGAGAATTACCCATACTTATGGTACAAAGCGACAATTAAGATAAAAAAGATTTCATTGGAACACAAAGAGAGAGGGAGAACTGTGAATTTTTAATTCCGATTCGTTTTTCCTCATTTTTCCTCTCTCCCTCTCTCTCTCTCTCTCTCTCTCTCTCTCTCTCTCTCCGAAGAGAAGAAAACGGAAAGGGAATGAGTATTAAAAAAAAAACATGAAAGGGTATGATAGTTGTATGATTTATGTGAAAACCATGGACACTTAACCAAAAAGTGGGAGCATACACGACAGCTTTTATATCAAATGAATTTGAATCGTTCCAACAACTTGTCCCCATATCCTTGTGTTTTATTATATAGATATATATTAGTCCGGTTTCCATAAGGGATCCCAGACGGCTTTACTCTGCGGGGCCCATCTTTTCCTATTGAATTGCGACGATCCAAACTGCTCAAAGTGATCAGAACGTGATTATAAGGGTATTCGCGAGAAATCAACAAAAAAAATGATCGGGAAGGGTTTGATCCGAACAGTTCAATACAAATTGCTTGGATCAAGCACTTTCCGATCATTTTTTTTGCTGATTTCTCGAGGGTACCCTTAAAATTACGTTCTGAACACATTAAGCGGCTTGCTTGACGGTTTTCTAGTCCTAAAATAATGGGTTGCCCCAAGTGTAGGGCGGAGACCGTCGTAGCACAATATCCGGTAAGTCCGGAGTCGAATCCACAGAGACAGTGATGTGTGGTAGCTAAAAACTCGGGTTGTTATTGATTAAACTGGCTCTTAGGTAGCCACCCCTTGTAGTTTGATGCTGAGATTAACTAAAATCTAGAAATTGATTGTACTTTTCAAATAATTGAAAGAGGTACGGTCGTAGGGTTCATAGCACTTATCACTAGTCCAGATTAACCTGCTTTGTTTGGAATTCTTAAAAATGTTTAATTTTAAATTGAAAAAGATACCCCGCAAGATGCGGGACTCTATGGTCGCCGTATACTCATGCGTAGCGAAGAATGAGTTTTGGACCCCCATTCCCCCGTTCACATAGGCTCCGACGATGCACGGGTTCGTCCGCGGGAATTATGTTCCAATCTAAAATTGTTTTTTTATTGTTTGATAAAAGGAGCAGTGTCCGAACTAGCCACAGTGTGCTAATCCCCCCGCGACCTTACCTATATGACTACTCACACATTATTAAGCGAGAAGCAAAAGAAACCCTAACTTGCATCATGCTTGGAATGAAAATTAAACAAAAGATTAAAACTAAAATAAGATCCACGAGCAACTTTAATTAAGAACAAAATATAATACGAATTGCCGAAAGATGAGTAATTGAACAAAACTCCAAAAACTTAAAGGGGGAAATAATTGTGAATGAAAGAACAGAAATATGAAGCTGCCAAGTAAAAACGGAACCTTTAATCATGCAAGCATAAACTCCATTGAAATAACAGTAAAAGATTAAACCCCGAAGCCACCGTCTTTTCTCTGTTTTGCGCTTCTCTCCGGATCGAGTCTTGACTTCAATTCTCACTGTGTTATGCACTCACAACTAAAATCACTCAGAACAAGGAGCATTATGAACTCTCAAGTATGCGGTTAGAAGTTATATAAATGGAATCAAAACACTTGCACACTATGACACAAAAAGAACGCTTTATATAGTGGTCACACAGTCTCAAGAATAGAATACCAAGTATTGAAACTCTCTCTCACATCCATCAATCCACTTCACATCACCTCTAGAATCAAATAGGACTTTAATGTTAGTTGTAACATTGGGTAATTGAAAGTGTGTAAAGACTAGGATAAAACATCACGTTTCTGAGAATAAGCAAACAACTTGGGGCTAATTAACAATGTGTGTCCAGTTTTTCCACTATTTTCAACTCCACCTTATCTCTCCTTCTAACTTTTTAACATTTTTCAACAATAAAGCACGATTCCTCCTTTTTATCTATATCGGTGTCCCTTTTATTTTTCTCTTTCTTTTGTTTTTTTTTTTCTATTCTGTTTTCTTTTTTTTCTTTTTTTTAAAAAGGGGCACCATCAATTCAAGCACAAAAGTTTACAATCCATCCAAAAATTACACCTTTATACTTTTGCCTTTCTCCAATATAATATGGAAGGTGGAGCAAACCAAGAAAAGGTTAAATATATATGGCTCAAATTGGCTCGCAATGGATAAATGGAAAATCAAAGGAACGAACCGGCTCGAGTATCAAAAAAATGCCTATAATCCTCTCACAGGGATGTAACATCCATGTGACTAACCAAAATCCAAGAGATATTGTTATACATTCAAGTTCCAATACTCAACAATCAAGAATAATGAGACCATAACAAATGGACTCTTTCGATGACAAACTAAGGCCTTGTTCTTCTAAAAAAACCACTGGCTTTTCCGCAAAAAATGAGCCAAATAAACTCACATAAAAACGAAAATAAGCCAATAAGTCAAATTTTTTTTCTTTATTCAAAAAAATTGGATTTTGGTCAAATTTTTTACTTTTTAGATTCCTCTTGTCATGAGAATGCAATAATCCCAAAAAAATTGACAATAAGCCAAGTGATTAGAAAAAAATTTAAATAAGGACAAAAAATAAGCCAAACTGGCTTATTTAGAAGAACAAGCCCTGAGAGTTAAAGTGACACCACTCCAATAAAAGATAGGGCCTAAAAGCTCACTAGGGCATTAGTCTCCACTAATCTAGCCATCAAGATTGGTCAAGTTACAGCTCATAAGTGGTCAAGGCCCAAATAAACGTGATGTGCAATAGTGCTATACAAGATTGCCATGATCAACTTCTTAAGACAAGCTAGCAAGTAGAACTACCAAGCCAAAAACAGATATCACTATGGTAGGCAACATACCTCAACTCAATTATTCAACAAGTAATCACAACAAGTGCCAAATTGCATGCGAAAAGGAAAATTTTCAATTTTTTTTGGATTTTTAAGACTCTAAGTGTGAAAAACTTACCAAAGTAATCCCTCTCCCCAACTTGAACCATTCGATGTCCTCATTGAATGCAAAAGAATAAAAATATAGGACATAAAAGAAAAAGAAGGGAAAGGTATCACCTCGGAACGGAGAACTACACAAGAAATAACATAGTGGGAAGAAGACCCCCCAACTTGAACGAAACATCCTGCAATGTTAGTCCTCACAAAAAAAAGATAAAATAAAATAAAATAAAATAAAAGTAGCTAATCTAAGAAAGAGAAAAGAAAAAATATGTATACAAAAAATTAATGACATTCACTCCCATTGCTTGACGATTTCCTAATCCTAAAATAATGGGTTGCCCCAAGCGTAGGGCGGAGACCACGTAACATAATATCCGGTAAGTCCGGAGTCGAATCCACAAAGACGGTGATGTGTGCTAACTAAAAACTCGGTTGTTATAATTTAAATGGGTTCTTAGGTAGCCACCCCTTGTTGATTGATGAAAGATTAACTAAAATCTAGAAATTGATTGTACTTTTTCAGAAAATTAAAATGAGGTACAGTCGTAGAGTTCATAGCACTTGTAATTAGTCCAGATTAACCTGCTCTATTTGGAGTTCTTAAAAACGTTTAATTTTAGATATAAAAAGATACCCCGCAAGATGCGAGACCCTATGGTCGCCGTATACCCATGCACAGCGAAGAACGAGTTTTGGACCCCCATTCTTCTGTTCACATGGGCTCTGACGATACTCGGGTTCGTCCGCGGGAAGTATTTTCCAATCTAAAATCATTTGATTCATTGTTTGAAAACAAGATCAGTATCCGGACTAGCCACAATGTGCTAATCACCCTGCGACTCTACTTATACAACTACTCACTAATCATTAAACAAGAAACAAATGAAACTCTAAATTGTATCATGCTTCTATTATGCGATACAGAAAATAAATAATAGATCTAAAAGAAACAAAAATAAATGAACAATTTTTATTAAGAACAGAAATTAGAAAGAGTTACCGGAGTACGAATAACTAAACAAAGCATCAAAAACTTGGAAGAAAATAAAAACTCAGAAGAAAACTAACAATCATCGGAACAACGAATCGGCAGCCCCCGTTCTTTATTCTTTTCCCACGACAGCCCCATTCTTCGTTCTTTTCTGCCTTCGAAAAGTGATCTGCCTTCGAAAAGTGATCTCGGCAGCGCCTTTTCTCTGTTCGTCCGCGTCCGAATAATGTTTTCAAAAGCTGCTGCTGTCCTTTTATAAGCCACGTCTCTGTTCTCTTCAAAATCCTTGTCCTCTTTTTTTAATTCCCAGCCGCAGCCAATTAGCTTAGGAAGGCCACTTTTCTTCGGTCCAACTCTTAGTCAAGCTGAGTAAAAACAATTGGGTTTGGGCCCACCAAGACATGTGCCATCTAAATTGTATTTCCTTTCAGCAATTCAACTCCAACATTTACGGGCACAATAGGAGCAAAATTAATATGGCCAAACCATGATTCAATTCTCTCAACTTAATCGGCTTTCATGTATTAAGCTTCCAAACACCTACAATACACAAATTAAGCATTAAGCTCCAATTAACAATAAAAATAAACTTAACAAAGATAAATTAGGGGGCGCCAATGTAAATATTTATGCGCCTATCACACCCCTCAACTTACACTTTGCTAGTTCTCGAGCAAAGAAAATAAAAATAAATAAATTCTAACTATGCCACTTTCGTAGGACTCACGATTGCACTTAACCCGTGCAACAAGCCTTTTAAACCCCCAGGCGATCCCTAGAGGACGAGTGGAGTCTCGTGAGGGTTTTCAGTAGTGATCACCCACAAAACACTGTGAATCCTTTTCACATGAAATCCGAAAAATCGTAAAACTGCTCAATGATACCCAAACAAAGAACATGAAGCCATCGTATAGAGATAATGGGCTTAAGCAGTTCTAGATACTATCAAGTCAGAAAAATAAGTCATGGCACCTATACTCAGCGTGTGTGAACAAGGGCTTCGGTCACAAGTGAAAAATAACCAAAATTTCTCTCTGGACCGAGTCTCGACTTCAAATCTCACCGTGTTATGCACTCAACAAATGAAATCACTCGAAACAAGGTGAATATTACTCTCAATATGTGCGGGCAGATGTTATGTAAATGAAAGCAAGATACTTTCGCACATAATGACACGATAAGAACGCTCTATAAAGTGGACACACGATCTCATGAAAGGAATACCAAGTGTTGGAAACTCTCTTTATCCACCAATTCACAGCCCATTGCCCCTAGGATCAAATATGACTTCAATTCTGGTGATAACGTTAGGTAAGGGAAAGCATTTAAAGGCTAGGGTAAAACATTCAAGTGTCTGAGAATAGGCTAACCACAACTCACATAGGGCAAAATAGCGATACGTGCCCTCTTTTTTTCTTTAATATTTTCATTCTTTTCAACTCCACCACATCTCTCTTTCTTACCTTTAACACAATCTCACATTAAGAACAAGTATTTTTTCTTTCTACAATGATTTGGTGTCTTCCCTTTTTACTTTTTTTCCTCTCTCTCTTTTTTTTTTTTTTGTTTTCTTTTTCTATAGAAAAGATCACCAATCAATAAAACTCAATTCTCACTACATTTACTCTCTCTCTTTTGAAAAATATACCTCCACACAATTATTCAAGCCTTCTCAAGACACAATATAGATGGAGAAACTTAACAAGAAAAAGGTATCATGTGAGAAGCTCAAATGGGCTCACAAGAGATAAATGTGTGAAAGAAAGAAACGAACCGACTCAAAATAGCAAAGATGGCCTATAATCCTCTCCAAGGAGCAATACAACCATGCAACTTCCCAATCCCAAGAGATAATTAGGCAATTCAAAACAGTCCCAACATTTGATGACAAAGATAATGAGATCAACAACGAATTTACTCTTTTGTGACAATAAGAGTTTATTTGACACCACTCCAAGAAAAAGTAAGGCTCTAAACTCACATGGGCTATAAGTCTCCACTAAACTAGCCATCGAGAATAATCAAGTCACAACTCACAAGTAACCAAAGCCCAAATAGACATGAAGTACAAATGTGTTGAAAATAAATGCCATACAAATTCTTCGCGACAAGCTAGTAAAAACAACTACAATGTCACCACAATATAATCAATTAATGACTATCACATCTCCAACTTAATCAATGAAGAGCCAATCTCAATCACTTTCAGTCTCATGCAAAAAAATTTCCACCATTTTTTATTTTTCAATTTTTTTTTGGTATTAACAAGATAAAGAACAAAGTGATCCCTCCCCCCAACTTGAACTATTCAATGTCCACATTGAATACAAAAGAATAAAAATATAGGACATAAAAGAAAAAGAAGGGAAAGGTATCACCTCGAAATAGAGAACTACGCAAGAAATAACAGAGTGGGAAGAAGACTCCCCAACTTGAACGAAGCATCCTGCAATGTTAGTCCTCACAAATAAAATAAAATAAAATAAAATAAAATAAGCTAATCTAAGAAAGAGAAAAAAAAACTATACAAAAAATTAATGATATTCACTCCCATCAAGTGAAATCCAATTATTCATCACAACTATGAAGAGCAATCAAAATCAGCATCTCAACCCACTTCAAGCACTCCATTAAAAATTGTACGCGACCATGCCACAAAACCAAATACTTAGAATATCTTAATTTCCTTAGCTGCGTTTGAAATTTAAATTCCACCAATTGCATATTCCGAACCAAATTAACTTTCAAGTTGCTGATGAGTGTCAGAAAAAATGGATGGTAAACCATATTAAAATTATCAACACCAAGAAAGTCAATTTGTTCAAATGTGATAATCTCTTGCAATGGTGGATGCTCTATAGGAGTGATGGCATCAATATCTATAGCTGGGGATATTTGATCATCAAGAACAAGTGGATTTTGCACAATTATTGGCAACAACTTCTCAAAAGGCATATAGCCTTCACTAATGATAAATGGCTCTATTATCTCTTTTTCCCTCGCATCAAAATTGATATCCTCAGGAAGCGGCACTATTTCCTCTTTTTCTCTCGCATCAGAATTAATATCCTCAGGAAGCGGCTCTATTTCCTCTCTTTCTCTAGCATCAAAATTGGTATCCTCAGAACTTTCAGTCAACTCACAAAATTGGAGCTTTTGGGTTAATTCATCTAAGAAATCCCAAGTATCTTCAGGGTTTTTATCCAGAAATTCGTTAGTGGACCTAAAATCCATCTCGAATGTCTTAGGATTTAAACCACGGCAAAAGGTAGCCAGAAGACTGCCAAGCTCACAATTACAACTCGACCAAGAGAATACACAATTTTTAAATCGCTCCCAACACTGTGACAGAGACTCATCATCTTGTTGAGAGAATAGTGATAGTTCTTCTAAAAGCATATGAGTCTCGTATGAGGGATTGAAAATTTTAAAAAACTGTATGACAATCTCACTCCATGTCAATCTTGGACTCAAAAGATTAAACCAATCTAAAGCACTATCACACAAAGATGTTGGGAATACATGTAAAAGAGTCACTTCATTGCTACCAAAAGCATTCTCAATGTCATGAATATGCGAAAAAGGATTTTCTGATGCCATACCATAAAATATTGGAAGTGATACTGAACAATCAAATTGTTTTATATAACCTCCAAACCACCTTGCAAAATCGGCCATTTTTTTTTCTTTTCAACAATTAAAAAACAATAAAGAACTAAAAAGAAAACAAATAAAAAAATAACAACCCGAAATGCTTAACACACGTTACCGTCCCCGGCAACGGCACCAAAAATGCTTGACCGATTTCCTAGTCCTAAATTAATGAGTTGCCCCAAGCGTAGGGCGGAAACCGATGTAGCAGAATATCCGGTAAGTCCGGAGTCGAATCCACAAAGACGGTGATGTGTGCTGTTCAAAAACTCAGGTTGTTGAATCAAAATTAGCTCTTAGGTAAAAAATTGCGAGACGAATCCTAATTGGGTCACTGCGCGCCTTTACTCAACGACCAAACCTCAGAAAGATACTCACTCATTATTAAAAATAAAAAGAATAAAACCCTAAATTGTATCATGCTTCTATTATGCGATATAGAAAATAAATAATAGATCTAAAACAAACAAAAATAAATGAACAACTTTTATTAAGAACAGAAATTAGAAAGAGTTACCGGAGTACGAATAATTAAATAAAGCATCAAAAACTTGGAAGAAAATAAAAACTCAGAAGAAAACTAACAATCATCGGAACAACGAATCGGCAGCCCCTGTTCTTTATTCTTTTCCCACGGCAGCCCCATTCTTCGTTCTTTTCTGCCTTCGAAAAGTGATCTCGGCAGCGCCTATTCTCTGTTCGTCCGCGTCCGAATAATGTTTTCAAAAGCTGCTGCTGTCCTTTTATAAGCCACGTCTCTGTTTTCTTCAAAACCCTTGTCCTCTTTTTTTAATTCCCAGCCGCAGCCAATTAGCTTAGGAAGGCCACTTTTCTCCGGTCCAACTCTTAGTCAAGCTGAGTAAAAACAATTGGGTTTGGGCCCACCAAGACATGTGCCATCTAAATTGTATTTGCTTTCAGCAATTTTAACTCCAACATTTACGGGCACAATAGGAGCAAAATTAATATGGCCAAACCATGATTCAATTCTCTCAACTTAATCGGCTTTCATGTATTAAGCTTCCAAACACCTACAATACACAAATTAAGCATTAAGCTCCCATTAACAATAAAAATAGACTTAACAAAGATAAATTAGGGGGCGCCAATGTAAACATTTATGCGCCTATCACCCATCACTTGAAATCCAACCATTTATCACACTATGAAAAGTAATCAAAATCAACATCTCACCCCACTTCAAACACTCAGTTAAAAATTGTACGCGACCATGCCACAAAACCAAATACTTAGAATATCTTAATTGCCTTAGCCGCTTTTGAAATTTAAATTCTACCAATTGCATATTCCCAACCAAATTAACTTTCAAGTTGTTGACGAATTTTAAGAAAAATGGAAAGTAAACCACATTAAAATTATCAACACCAAGAAAATCAATTTGTTTGAACTTAACAATCTTTTGCAATGGTGGATGCTCAATAGGAGTGATGGCATCAATATCTATGGCTGTGAATATTTGATCATCAAGAACAAGTGGACTTCGCACAATTATTGGCAACGACTCCTCAGGAGTCGCTTCATGAAAATCCATCTCAAGTGTATTAGAATGCTCTCAAGAAGACTGTTGCACTTCAGGTGAACCAACTATTTCGTTAGTTACCAGTGACTTTGTTGTTTCATCTTCTAATACACACGAATTATTCACTTGAAAATTTTCAACTTGATTGCAAGAAAGAGAATCAGCAAATTGATCAAAATAAGGTGGCTCTATTTTCTCTTTTTCCCTCCCATCAGAATTGGTATCCTCAAAACTTTCAGTCAACTCACAAAATTGGAGCGTTTGGGTTAAGTCATCTGGGTAATCCCAAGCCTCTTCAGCGTTTTTATCTAGAAATTCATCAGTGGAACTAAAATCCACCTGGCATGGCTTAGGATTTAAACTACGGCAAAAGATAACCAGAAGACTGCCAATCTCACAATTATAATTCGACCAAGAGAATACGGAATTTTTAAATCGCTCCCAACACTGTGACAAAGACTCATCATCTTTTTGATAGAAATGTGATAGTTCTTCTAAAAGCATATGAGTTTCATATGAGGGATTGAAAGTTTTAAAAAACTGTATGACAATCTCACTCCATGTCAATCTTGGACTCAAAAAAATAAATCAGCTTTGAGCACTACCACGCAAAGATTTTGGGAATACATGTAAAAGAGCCATTTCATTGCTAGTAAAAGCTTTCTCAAGGTTAGCAATATGCGAAAAAGGATTTTCTGATGCCAAACCATAAAATATAAGAAGTGATACTGAACAATCAAATTGCTTTGTATAACCTCCATAGCACTTTGCAAAATCGGCTATTTTTTTTTCTTTTCAACAATAAAAAATAAATAAAGAACTAAAAAGAAAACAAATAAAAAAATAACTATCCGAACTCTTAACACACGTCACCGTCCCCGGCAACGGCGCCAAAAATCATTGACCGATTCCTAGTTCTAAAATAATGGATTGCCCCAAGCGTAGGGCGGAGACCGACGTAGCACAATATCCGATATGTCCGGAGTCGAATCCACAGAGACAGTAATGTGTGCTGAGTGAAAACTCGGGTTGTTATAATTTAAACGGGCTCTTAGGTAGCCACCCCTTGTCGGTATTAATTGAGAGGTTAACTAAAATCTAGAAATTGATTGTACTTTCCAAATAATTAAAAGGAGGTACGGTCGTAGGATTTATAGCACTTGTGACTAATCCGGATTAACTTCCTCTGTTTGGAGTTCTTAAAAACGTTTAATTTAGGTTGAAAACGATACCCTGCAAGATGCGACACCCTATGGTCGCCGTATACCCATGCGCAACGAAGAATGAGTTTTGGACCCCCATTCTCCTGTTCACATTGGCTCCGACGATGCCCGAGTTCGTCCGCAGGAAGTATTTTTCCAGTCTAAAATCGTTTTTCTCATTGTTTGATAAAAGGAGCAGTGCTCGAATTAGCCACAGTGTGCTAATCACCCTGCGACCTTACCTATACGACTACTCACTAATCATCAAACAAGAAACAAATGAAATCATAATTTGAAATATGCTTCTGTTGCTCGATACGAAAAATAAACAAGAGATCCAAATTAAACAAAAACAAACGAATAACTTTAATTAAAAACAAAAATTAAAACGAATTAGCGGAATGCAAGTAATTGAACCGAACTTTAAATAACTTGAAAGGAATAAAACTCAGAAGAGAAATTGTACGAACGAAAGTCTGGCAGCTCCCATCCTTTTCTTTTGTATATTGCTAATCCCCCCCGATACACACCCCCCGGGGCCCCACCTCACTTTTCCGAAAGTACCTCCGCCTCTCTCTCTCTCTCTCTCTTTCTCTCTCTCCCTTTTCTTTCTTTCTTTTTTTTTCTTTTCTTTCCGGTTTGTTTTTTTTTTCATTTTATTTCCTTTTCTTTTTCCGGTTTGAATTTTTTTTCTCTTTAATAATAGGTTCAAATCTAATTCTAGGCTTTGTAAAGTAATTGAGAGAAAAAAAATATTTTAATTGATCATGTTTATCCGACAGTTTTCTTTTTTTTTTTGTCCTTTATAGATTAAAAAATATAGTTACGAAAATAAGTGTTTCAATTTTCAATCCGTTTGAACCAGTGCAAAGATATTATTTTTTTGATCATTTTATTCTAAATGGTCGTAATAAATTTTTAGCTCCAAGACTTTTCAATGAACACCCTAAGAGAGTCCTGAAACTAAATAATGAGTCTTAGAGTGCTCATTGAAATGCCATAAAACAAAAAATTCATTAAGATTACAATTAGTGTTCGGGAACTAATTACGAAATGTATTTTGCAAATGACATACTAATCTAGAATACAAATGTTATATTTAGAAAGTCTAGCCCCGTTGACGCATTAAAGTCAGAAAAGAAAGTCTAACCCCGTTGGCGCATTAAATCCATTGACACACGTTCTTCTCTCCACACACCCTCCTCTCGTTCCAAATTTCAATCCGTTTGAATGAGTGAGAAGATTTTAATTTTTTTATTATTTAATTCTAAAGGATCATAATTAAATTTTGACTATAGGACTTTCGTTGACTAGCTCTAAGAAAGTCCTAGAATCAAATACTCTTAGGGCTAATCAACGAGAGCCCTAGAGTCAAAATTTAATTATGACCCTTTAGAATTAAATGATCAGAAAAATAAAATCTTCTCATCCATTCAAACGGATTGAAATTTGGAACACTTAATTTTTCAACCTTTAATTTATATATTAAAAAATATGGTTAAAAAGTTAAGTACTCCAAATTTCAATCAATTGGAACTGATAGAAAGATTTAGTTTTCTGATCATTTTATCCAAAATGATCATAGTTAAATTTTGACTCTAGAACTCTCGTTGGTTAGTCCTAAGATATTTGGTTGTACGACTTTTTGAATGGGTGAGAAGATTTTATTTTTTTTATCATTTATTTCTAAAGGGTCATAATTAAATTTTGACTATAGGACTCTCATTGATTAGCCCTAAGAAAGTCGTAGAATCAAATATCTCTTAGGACTAACCAATGAGAGCCCTAGAGTCAAAATTTAATTATGATCCTTTAGAATTAAATGATCAGAAAAATAAAATCTTTCTATTGGTTCAAACGGATTGAAATTTGAAGCACTTAATTTTTTAACTATTTTTTAATATATAAGCTAAAGCTTGAAAAATTAAGTGTTCCAAATTTCAATTCATTTGAATGGGTGAAAAGATTTTATTTTTCTGATCATTTAATTCTAAAGGGTCATAATTAAATTTTGACTCTAGAGCTCTCGTTGGTTAGTCCTAAGAGATATTTGATTCTACGACTTTCTTAGGGCTAATCAACGAGAGTCCTATAGTCAAAATTTAATTATGACCCTTTAGAATTAAATGATAAATAAAATAAAATCTTCTCACCCATTCAAACGGATTGAAATTTGGAACACTTATTTTCGTAATTATATTTTTTAATCTATAAAGGACAAAAAAAGAAAAATAAAACAGTCGGATAAACATGATCAATTGAAACACTTTTTTTCCTCACAATTACTGTACAAAGTCTAGAATTAGACTTGAACCCATTATTAAAGAGAAAAAAAATTCAAACCGGAAAGAAAGAAAATAAAATAAAATGAAAAAAAGAACCAAATTGGAAAAAAAAGGAAAAAAAAAAAGAATCAAACAGTAAAGAAAGAAAGAAAGAAAAAGAAAGAAAGAAACAAAAGGGAGAGAGAGAGAGAGGGGAAGAGGCGGGGTAGTTCGGGAAAAGGGAGGTCGGGGTAGTTCGGGAAAAGGGAGGTGGGGCCGCCCGGGGGTGGGGGTGGAGGAGAGAAGGCAGGTCTCTTTTCTTTTCTACGGCAGCAGCAGCCCTTTCTCCCAAAAGCTGCCGAGAGTCAGTAGGCAATAAGTTGTTTATATAGGGTGTGAAAGGTTTAATCACACAAAGACCCTTGGGCTTCATGAAATAACAAATCAATATCCATTTTTAAACACTTTGCATTTAGACCCCAAGTTTCTTGTATTTCCGCTTTAATCCAAAATCTCAAACAACGCGCTCGAACAACCTATAAACAGTAAAAGAACAAAATAAGTATCAATTAACAGAAATAGATGAATAACAAATGTAGTTTGGAGGGCCAAAATATATATATTTTGGCACTTATCAAGGCTCAGATCGTCGCAATTCACTCGGGAAAGGAGAGTCCCGCACGGTAAGACCATACGGGATCCCTCATTGGATCCGTGGGGTGTGTGTGTGTGTGTGTGTGTATATATATATATATATATATATACACACACACACACTAGGGTTTGCTACGGCGCAACGCATTTTGAACACATTTAAAATGAATTATGAAATTATATATTGACCACTCTCGCTAACAAAACTGATTTGTACGGGAATAATTTTTTTTAAATTAGGTTCAAACAGAGTTCTTTTAGTACATGCGCATGCCTGAAGACGCGGTTTGAACAATCAATACACATGCAAATCAACATTGTAACCGTGAACAAAGTATCAACCTGTTCATGTAACACTGATGGGTCGTTCAAAATTTTAAAATAGCACACATACAAAGACAGAATATGGAACGTTTGGTTATTATTTATTTATTTTGGTTTGGGTGGGGGGAGGGGGGGAAATCATTGCAAAATCAAATCTCGACCCAAAGATAAACAATCCTGTTACAGATTGGACAATGGTGAGAGCTTTACAATCGAAATAGCCATGTAAACGGAGAAAAAAAATGGGGAGAAAAAGAGAGAGAGAGCTTTACAATCGAAATAGCCATGTAAACGGAGAAAAAAAATGGGGAGAAAGAGAGAGAGAGAGAGAGAGAGAGAGAGAGAGAGAGAGAGAGAGAGAGAGAGAGAGAGAGAGGAGGAGGAGGAGGAGGAGGAGGAGAGGGTGAGATATGAATTTTGAACGTGAAATCTAATTAGTGGCAATTATGCAATTACTATTGTTTGAGAGAGAGAGGAAGAACCGTAAAATTTATGGAGCAAATCAATGGTTAGGATTTATAAAGAGATAAGATTAAAAAAATCCTCCTCCCTTATTATGTAGATATATTCATGAAGTCACAGAAATGCCACCACAGGATACAAACAAGCACATCCTAGCAAGCTACAACAAATATAATATCCTTTAAACAAAAATCACACCAAGAATTCTTTTGTTTATTTAGTTGCTTTTTTTATTTTAGAATATAAAGAAAGACGCTGCATATGTAATATGCTTATTCCATTATTTATCTTGGAAAATTATGACTTAGTTCTAAAGCACCACCACATGGTGAGAATTATTCACAACCTCAACATGGCTTGTGCAAATTTGATTACTAGCTAGCTAGCTTCCTTGGATCGAAGGAGTTGATTAGCAAGGGTTCAAGCGACGTGGGGACCGCCGCATACTTGTTAATCTGGTGGACCCATTCTTCACAATAAATGCCATATTCATTCCCCAGCTAGAATGTCTTTCCAAATGACAATGCATGAACCACACTCCTACAATAAAGTCAAGAAAATCCATTAGTTATCAACACTTTTTCATCTCATCGATCCCAACAAAAAATGTTTAACGGTTTTTGAATATTCCTACACGAAAGGGTCTTGAAATACCCGATAAAAGAAAAAGGGTCTTGAAATTAAATTTTCATTCCATTTGAATTCTAAAATCATTTTAATTACATTATTTCATATGAGACTGAAACCTCTGTCAAGATTTCTCTGTGCTTTTTTTTTTTTTCGCAGAACTCTCTTTCTACCACTCGATTAAAGTCTGAAACAGTCGTTTGATAAAAACAAAGGTTTCGAGACAGCAAACATGAGAAATATGGAACAAGGAATCCCTGAGGTTCTACGTACCATGACTTCTGTTGTTAACAAAACAAAAATCATATTGTCTTACCCTTATGACTCATCTTATTTTAAGTCTAAAAAAAAAAATAAGAGAGTAACTTATTCATAGAGGAGCCGAGAATAAATACTATTACGGAACTCAATCTCGCGCATTCAAAAGTTTTTTGGACGATCCGGATTAAAAATAAACTATTACTGGTCAGAGATATTTATTACCAGTCAATGTTTAAAAACATGTTCCAACCACTGATTGGCGAGACGGACAGATGTGATTGCACGCCTTCAAGAATAACTTGTTCATATGGCTCCTCCGTGAATAAGTTATTCTCAAAAAAACAAATGTAATGCCAAAGTACTTAGTAGTATTACCTGGATTATCAGCTCTGAATCTGATTGTAGCCCATCCATTCTTGGGCACCCCGACAGTGTTTATCTCAGGTGGGTCAACCAAATTGTACCCTTTTGGATCAGTATTATTATCAAAGTTTCCAAAACCAGATCCAACGTGATAAAAGCTGAAGCCATGTAAATGCATTGGATGGTTCTCAGCTGCACCTTGTATATTAGTCCCCTGAAACACTATCTCCACACTTGAATTAAACTCCAGGACTTTCACTTTCGTCCCCGTCGACGGTATTAAAACGTTATCAGGCATCTCATCGGCCGTAAAATTGAAGAAGTAAGGCGGCACGCTTGGAAAGTCGGTCGTAAAAATCCCTCCGATCTTCCTGTAATACGCTTGCAATAAATCCACCGCGGGCTCCTCAAAACTTACGTTGTTCAAGCTTGCAGCGAGCCTGGACTCATCTGGTCCGTCGCACGATTTATTAGGGCATGGAATCAAGCCCACTGAGATAGTTATGTAAAGTTGGGTATCGACTTTTTTGGGGACATCAATCGGGTAGTCCTTGCTAGCCAGAGCCCTAATCCGGTTGGTGAAATTTGTTACGGCATCGATGTCAGTAAAATTTGGAAGGTTACTGGGAAACGATGGCGTTGATGGGGCTGTATAATTTCCAATGTATTTCACGATCGCAGTTGTAGTCGTGTTATCATATACAGCACCGGCATAGGCCCTGCCTGCCATATAATAGTGGCTGGGGGACTGATTTGCAGTCAGTAAGATGTCCATGGTTTGTCCAGGGGTTATCATGATATAATCAGTTTCTATGGGTTTGATGTATGCTCCATCCATTCCAACGACTGTGAAATTATGCTGAGCTATTGCAAAGAACATTTCTTCGTTCATAACTGAGTTGATGACTCGAAGAAGATACTTCTTTCCGTAATTTACCAGTACGTTGAATGTCCCTGCAACGTTCGGATTGGGTTATATTATTCAGATTACTTTTTTTTATAAAATGGCAAAATATTATTAAGAAATTTGATAGGATACATTCACTTGTTGCAGTCCTGATTGAAATTAAATTGATGTGCATACCAGGTTTGGAACAATTATACAGATCACCCGGTTGGCCGTTAATGGTGAAAGCATCTGACGCGTTTGGTTCGCCTCCGTTTGCAAGTGCAGTTTGAATTATCTCCATCACATCTCCCTTAAACCACGATGCTGTGACAACAAAAATATAGGAAAGAAAATTCCTGTGAAGCTTTTCTAGGTCTGTGGCATTGGAGAGAGAGAGAGAGAGAGAGAGAGAGAGAGAGAGAGAGAGAGAGAGAGAGAGAGAGAGAGAGAGAGAGAGAGAGAGAGAGAGAGAGAGAGAGAGAGAGAGAGAGAGAGAGAGAGAGAGAGAGAGAGATGGTACATACCCAAAACAATAGGAAACTCTGCATGAGGCTTGGGAAAAGGGTAGGTTGTGCCAATTGAAGGGTATACAACAATTGGGCCATGGACCGTGGCTCGAGACCAATCACTGTGAGCGTGCCACCAAAGGGTACCTTCTTCGGTTGAGAATATAATTTCATAACTGAAATTTGCACCCGGTTTAATTGGACACTGTGTAATGTAATTCGGCCCATCTGACCATGGATTTCTTGGCTGCTTCACTCCGTGCCTATATAAATCACATGTTTCCCAAAACCACAATATTAGTTTGTAGTACTTTTTTTCAGAATTCATTTTTTTTTGTTAACTCATCTTTAAAAGTGGATGAAGATGCTCACCTTGTTTCCGATCTTATTTCGATGATTAGAATGGTTAATCTCTTAGAATATTATATTTTAACTCTTTTTGCAAAAAGTTAGCTCAATTTGATATCCATTAAGTACTTGATAAAATCACTCAATTTTCAATTTAGAAGTTTGACACGAATCTGAACTAAAAATTGTATGATTTAAATAAGCGGTTACCAATATCTGACTACGTTGATTTTTTGCAAGATTAGTTAAAATACCATGTTGTAAAAGATGAATTATTTTGATCATCTAAATAGGACCAGGAATATGGTGGATAATGAAACTGAACTATTTTTTTCATCTATATAAATAAGTGAAACTTTGAGCCAGCTTGCGCCCAACTCGATTAATTTTAAGGGAATAATTTCACCACCTACATGTGGAATCCCAATTACAGTAGTCAGAGCTCTCCATGAATTGGCCCAAAAAAAAATTAATAGCACTGGGCCGATCCCTGGTTTCCAAAATCACAACATTTTTAGTTTAGCAATACAAAAGAACCTCAATATTTCTCTTCCTGGCATTATTTTCTTTCCTTTTTTCCCTCCCATCTTTGTTTTTCAATGACGTGACCTTTACTCTTTTAACTTTAGACCAAAATACCCTTGATAATTTTAAAGATACCAGTGCATGAGAATTCTTGATAATTAAGTTTGTTATTTTTCTTTAAACGAAATTAAAACTTTTAGATGTCCCTTTTTTCCTCAATAACACGATGTACGTAGAAAATTAAAAATCCATAGGGGAAATCATGTGTATTGATTTTGATTTTTTTGTGCACTTATCGTTTTCCTTCAGAGAGAGAGAGAGAGAGAGAAGGAGAGAGAGAGAGAGAGAGATAGAGAGAGAGAGAGAGAGAGAGAGAGAGAGAGAGAGAGAGAGAGGAATACCAATGAATGGTGACATTGTATTTCCCTTGGTTTTGAACGTTAACAATCAACCTATCACCTTTTCGGACATACAAAGTAGGCCCTGGAAACAATCCATTGACGGTCAAGATATTCTTTGAGCTACACAACCTCGTATATTTTGTTTCCTTCAGCTGCACTCATCAAATTAAACTAACGTTAAATAAATAAAATCTCAAGCTCTAAACTGGAAATCAAGAAAAATGTATTACTCCATTGTATAACATCACCAGAAAACACAAATATCCGTCATTTAATTGATCAACCTTAACGATGGGCTTTGCTTGTATATGATCACCAATCAAAATTCAAAGTATTTCCGGAAAGACTCTTTGCTTGTCTCTTAAATAGTTTAGAGTGGGTATGTTACGAATCTAAAGAAACACAAATCTCTCAAGACATGGTGGTGTTGATGGCTATACAGCGAGACAAAGCGACAGAAATAATGGAAACAGAGGCTCTCGTGCCATCTGTCTGTAAATATCTCTATCGCCATATATGTTTTGTGATGCATTTGCAGCATCACTATTTGCTTGAAATCTCGAAACAACTAAATTCCCAAAAAATGATCGGACGTCCGCCAAAATATTATTTCAAAACAGCAAGACAAAGATGTTTAATTAAGGACATGTGGTAGACTGCGATTGGTGACGATACGACAAGAGATCGAAGAAAATGAGAAAACTCTCATGGAGTAGTTAGTTAATACTCACAACCCAGTTGATGGAAGGGATTGTCTTTCTAGCCATGGAAAGCACAAACACATTCAAAAGGAAAAACCCAAAGAGCTCCAACTTCAAACTTTTCTTCAACTCCATTTTTTACCCCTCACTTCTTCTAAAAACTGAGAGCTTATGTGGTGATGATAGCCATCCTCAGAAGGCCTTTATATAAGCCTTAATTCTTGTAGTGCTTGACTCAGTCTCTCCGTCGGTCCTCAATCCGTCTCGTAGGTTTTGTCGTAGGATGAAAAAAGGAAATTCCTTTATATTATTTTATTACACTTCTCTTTGAAGCTCCGTCTCACTAAAGTTATTCGGTTTGCAAAACGAGATATAAAAAATAATGCATTTATTTCAAAAAAAAAAATCAAACTTTTTTCATAAACTAAAAGAACTCTTAGTGATATTTAATAAATTGTTTGAAAGATTATTGATATTTTCTTGCAAAAATTGTACTATTTTTAAGTCGTCGTTTTGCGGACCGGACAAATTTTATGGGAGGGATTATATTATTATTACCCCACGTTTTATACTCCATGTACTTTCAACAGTTAGTCCAAGACAAATAAAATCAAAATGAACTCGCTTTTCTGCTGTCCAGGTTTGGACTGCAAAGATGCGGTCCAAGTGATCACAACCGTCGGATAGTATTTTTAATGACCTAAAAAAAATTTCATTTTTCTTTTCGCTTGGCAGAAGGGAAATTTTTTTATTGAACTCAACAAGGTACATCAAGAAAAGATGCCAGTTTTAGGTCCCACCACAGACAATGGAGCAAGAGACGAAAATAGCAATAGGAAAACAGACAAGAAAAAACAGATGGCACAATCCCAACATGTAGGTCGGAAGTGCAAAACAATTGTTTTAATTCTTTCACCGGTAATAAAACACTTGCACCGATAAAAAGTTCAACGAATTTGACCTATTGATTTTTAATATGAACGGTTCTAATTGAGCCGCACGTTCTTCGCCGCAGAAAAGCTTGGATCCAATCAAAGTAATTCCAGCTGGGTCTTGCTTTAAGAGGCAACTATTTTCCATAGTATTGCATGTACGTTTTCTCTGGGTAGAGAAAAAGTCTATGGTCCCCATGATTTGGTCTCCAAATATCATTTCGGATATTTTCAAACGCGTATTTGGAGAATCATTCATATCCAGAACTATAGACTTCCTCAAGTAGAAAAGTCTATGGTCCAATATTTGCTTGATCTACCTTTTCAAAGTATAGACTTCCTCAAAAAGGAAATCATAAGGAAGAACTAGCCACTAATAAAAATAATCAGAAAATATTCGCTACAGGAAGAAAATATTTTAAACAAAAAATTGGGGCAACAGTGGCCGCATATATATTGTCCAGAGTTTCCAGCATCCTAGGTAGCAGCTGGTGGGAAAAATTACATACTATTATTTTCTCCTAGAGCACCACCACGTGAGGTAGCGGTGCGGAGGTACGTAGCGGTGTCTCACTGGCCATACATTTGCATGGACTCACCACAAAGTATGAGGCTCCAACAAAAATTTGCAATGGACGGCCCCTGAAGCACCATGTGGTAAGGGGCAGAAACTATAAAGAGTAAGCACAAGTACCACTACTCTGTAAACAAGTAAGTAGATTGCTGATCTTCTAGTTTTAATCAACCATTGACATAGTTTGAAAATATTTTCTAATTGTTTGAATTCTGGATGCCGAATGAAATTATGCTCGAAATAATTAAGCTCTACTCTTGAAAATGTTGTTTGAACTTCCCAATTTTTGAAAATACTTCCCAATTGGTCGATCGTGTTAACTTGAAGCATTCCTATTAATTTTTTTTAAAAAAAAACCCCGAAACAACGTGGGGGCCTTAGCCTCCGTACACCACTAGTGGTTTCGTCTCCGAATGTGAAGCTATTCTAGGAGCATTGAATAATCACTTGCCTGGTGGACTATGAAGGTGGTACGTATTTTTTATTTTCGACGAACAAGATAATCCCATATATTATACATAAGATAAGCATAGTACAAAAAAACAGACACTACCAGTTTGGAGATACAGGAACAACAAACAAAACAAAACAAAAAAAAAACCGCTTGAAACCAATTAAGATGCCAGAGTCGGATCCGTCAATCACACTCGTGAAGGAGGGTTGGAGTGGCCAACTCTGGAGAGGCTAGGTATGGACATAGAGGAATCTCTTGGATGATCTGCCGCACCAACTTGAGCTCATTCTCGCCTTAGACTGAAGGCCGAAGCCGTTGCCATTGCAGACGCCACCACTGTACGTTGCCCTTAGACTGATTCCAAGAAACTAGATCTAGAACCCTAGATCTGGCTTCTTATTCCAAAAATGATGGGGAGAGTAGGAAATCTCATCTTCCTAAGAAGAGAGTCTCAATCTTCTTACAGCCATGTAAGAGTCAGGAGAGGAGAGGAGAAAGAGGGACCAGAGGAGACAGAAAAACCACTTCACTCTCAATAGTTACGTACTAACCTATAGAATATAGAAAAGCAGGATATACATGACGTGTACGTGTTGGATGGACCAAATTTCCATTTAATTTGATTTTTCCATTAGAAGGGGCTCGTACATGTTCTGTAGTACCCCTGTAAATACTCTGCCTCAACAAATCATTTTCTTTCTAAAAGGGCTCGATCATAATGTCTTTCTGTGCAATGGCAGATGCACGTAGTGGCAAGTGGGGTTAGGTGATAAAAATTCGTCAAACACATGGCAGATTCATCGATGTGTTGATCATGTTATTTTCTGGTATTTTTACTGGAGATGCCTCTATGTGTTTAGCTTATACTGTAAAAATTTCAGAATTTTATGAGAAGTTTGGAAAAAGATAAAAATTATAAATTAAACTGCTGTTAGATTCGTGTATGTGCAGAACACTGACACATCTTGAGGAAATGGTCATATCTCCTGGCATGGATATCGGTTTTATGCACCGTTTCTTATTTCCAAAACTCGGCTTATACACCTATTTGAATATGTAAGGATTGTGCGTTAATTCCTCCTAGGCGAAATCAGTTTTTGTTCTGAAGTTAATGGTTTGGTGATTTTGAAAATCTAGGCAGCCTTTGGAGCTGTATTTGTCATAAACTTTGTCATAGTTAGATGTGCTTACCGGCCATGGGTCCTTATGGATCTTTAACATTGATTAGTTGGTGATGCTTTGATGTTAGAATCATTGAAAAATATTGAGTAGGCGATTTTTAATGAATTTCTAAACACAAACTTTTCTATAGAAACTGTAATGTCGTGTTTTTATTGTGTAACTTCAGTTGAGTATATTTTGGTCATTCGGATTCCGATTAGGGCAAATTTTATATCAAAATTGATGTTTTAAGAGTCTACTTTCTAACAGTTGTAGTCTTAGAATCTAACTCTGAACCTACAGAATGCTACGGTCAGAATTCAATCGACTAAAAAAATAATAACTAACCTTAAAAAAAACAAAAAATAAATAAAAAAGTAAAAAAAACAAAAAAACTATACATAAAGGTAATGCTATTCACTCACATCACGAAAAATCCAAACATTTATCACACTATGAAGCGCAACAAATAGTAACATCTCACCCCACTTCAAGTACTCTGTTAAAAATTGTACGTGACCATGCCACAAAATCAAATAGTTAGAGTATCTCAATTGCCTTTGTCGCGTTTGAATTTTAAATTCCACGAATTGCATATTCCGAACCAAATTAACTTTCAAGTTGTTGATGAGTGTCAGAAAAAATGGATGGTAAACTATATTAAAATTATCAACACCAAGAAAGTCAATTTGTTCTAACATGATAATCTCTTGTAATGGTGGAGACTCAGTAGGAAGGGTGGCACCATCTAGAGCCAAGAGTAGTTGATTATTCAGTGCAACTATTGACAATGACTCCTCAAAAGGCATATAGCCTTCACTAATGACAAGCGACTCTATTTTCTCTTTTTCTCTCGCATCAGAATTGGTATCCTCAAAACTTTCAGTCAACTCACAAAATTGGAGCTTTTGAGCTAATTCATCTAAGTAATCCCAAGCCTCTTCAGCGTTTTTATCCAAAAATTCGTTAGTGGACTTAAAATCCACCTGGCATGTTTTTGGATTTAAACCATGGCAAAATATAGCTAGAAGATTGCCAATCTCACAATTAAAACTCGACCAAGAGAATATGAAAATTTTAAATCGCTTCCAACACTGCGAAAAAGACTCATCATGTTGTTGAAAGAAATTTGATGGTTCTTATAAAAGCATATAAGTCTCACATAAGGGATTGAAAGTTTTGAAAAATTGTATTACAATCTCACTCTATATCAGTCTTGGACTCAAAAAATTAAACCAATTTTGCGCACTACCACGCAAAGATGTTGGGAATACATGTAAAAGAGCCACTTCATCGCTAGCAAAAGCTTTCTCAAGGTTAGCAATATGCAAAAAAGAATTTTCTGAGGTCAAGCCATAAAATATAGAAAGTGATACTGAACAATCAATTTATTTTGCATAACCTCCATAGCACCTTGCAAAATGGGCCATTTTTTTTCCTTTTAAAAAAACAGGTTAGAGGTAATTGCTTTTCTACGCTGGAAAATTGCCTACCTCTACCTATAATGACTCAAAACAAAAATTAAAAAGAAAAAAAAAACTATCCGAATTATTAACACACGTTACCGTCCTCGGCAACGGCACCAAAAATACTTGACGATTTCCTAATCCTAAAATAATGGGTTGCCCCAAGTATAGGGCGGAGACCGACGTAGCATAATATCCGATAAATCCAGAGTCGAATCCACAGAGACAGTAATGTGTGCTGACTTTAAAACTCGGGTTATTATAATTTAAACAGGCTCTTAGGTAGCCACCCCTTGTCGATTGATTGAGATTAACTAAAATCTAGAAATTGATTGTACTTTTCAAATAATTAGAAGAAATGTACGGTAATAGGTTTCGTAACACTTGCAACCGGCCCGAACTCATTTGCTCCAATCGGTGTTCTTTAAAACGTTTGATTTTAGACTGAAAAAGATACCCCGCAAGATGCGAAACCTTAGGGTCGCTGTTTACCCATGCGCAACAGAGAATAAGTTTTGGACCCCCTTTCCCCCATTTTCATAGGCTTCGACAATGCCCGGATTTGTCTACGAGAAGTATTTTTTCAATCTAAAATCATTTTTTTTATTTTTTGAGAAAAGGTGCAGTGCCCGAACTGGCCACGGTGTGCTAATCACTCTGCGACCTTACGTATACGACTACTCACTAATCATTATGCATGAAAAAAAGAAATCCTAATTTGAATCATACTTCTAATACTGGAGAAAGAAAAATGAATAAGAAATTAAAACTAATTGAATACTAACAAACAACTTTAATTAAGAATAAAAATTGAAACGTGTCACCGGAATGTAAGTATTTGAACAAAACTCCAAAACTTCAAGGTGTGGGCACACGCCCCGAAAATCGCCCGATTTTGGTTTGGAATAGATATTTGTTCGGGGGGCGGCCCTTTTGGAAAATAGCGCGGCGAAACGCTTCGATTCAGAGTCGCCACTCGGGTTTTAGCGGAAGAATACCCAAGGAACCGAACTCGAAAACGTTTGCTACGTTTTGCTTCGATTTGAAAATGGTTTGATTTGATTTGAAAAGGCGTAGACTGGTCCGTCGTCACCTTCGATATCTGAGGTTCGGGAGCCAGGTTACGAGAGGGGAAGGGTTTTATGGCACCCCTCTCGCCCAATCCGGAGATCGGTCTCTACTCAGGCATTTCATTAAAACATTTGCATTTTTCTCTCATTTTAATCATTTTTGGCCAGTTAGGGCGGGGGAACAGTTAATAGGGATTCAAAACTGTAACAAGTTGCAGTTTGCATGACAAAATGTTTATGGATGATGATTTGCTTGCTTGGATTGAACTAAATGTAAGAACATAGATTGAGAACAAGCGCTGCCAGAAGCTCAACGGGATGATGTACGCTGCCCGTCGGGTGTGTGAGCAGGCGACATACTCGCACGCCTTGGCCTAGCCACGGCACGCCAATATACCCTGCGCACGCCACCTTCAGGCTGGCATACACTACCACATCAATTTCTTACAGCTCCCACTCTCAATCCTCTGGGCTCTGGAAGGGACCAGTGCACACCCAGGGCAAACCACGCAGTTTATAACATAGATTACACACATGTACAGACACAAAGAATGGCCAGTAGCCAGGAAAATAGCAAGACAGGCCCCATAAACAGAGTGGGGAGGAACGAGAGGCCAGGATCGAACTATGATGCAAGGGCCAGGCACTGGTCTTTGATAAACATGCCGTACGCCACTTATCAGAGGCCGTACGCCAGGTGTCTCTTTTGTCCAGTGTTTGGCTTTACATGATCTGGGCTCTGGAACATGACCAGAAACACCCCAGAGGCCTTAAAAAGCAAGAAAGGTACAGGTATTGAAAGATACACTTAAACACCTCTAATGCACAGAAAGCAGTAAACTGGTTATTAGCATGCTAAAAGGTGATGACAGAAAGGAAGTAAGCAATAAATGGACACTTCATGATCCCCACGCCAGCAGTGCACATACTGCCAAAGGTGGCGTACGGCTTGATGTGGCTGGCGTGCGCCATGATCTGTCCTTTACGACTGGTTTATTTTACCAGAAAGGGGTCTGGACTAGTATCAGCTACTAGCCAGAACCCTTCTGGTTCCCCTCAGGAACTGAAAACAGAAAGCAGTACCAAGGTGGTATACCTTTGTAGCAAAGTATGGAAGGAAGAAGGTGAGCTTTGGGGGTTGAAGATGGAGGATGTATGGTGGAAGATCAGTGGTGTGGGGTGTACAGAGCTTCCCCACCTCTTAATCTTTCAACAAGGAGAGCAAGAACAAGAGGGAGAAGAGAGCAATGGACTTTAGCTCTTAATGGTGCTAACCCCTTGCAAATGAATGCAAGGGGGGTATTTATAGGAGGAGTGGACTGGAGAGGGGGCTGACCAGCTGAGGTTAAGGGCTGGTTAGCTTGGTTGGGAGCCTCCCATGCATTAAATGCATGGGACTAGGCTTGATGGGGTGTGTAGGAGAGAGAGGGGGACGTCCCCTGCAGAATGCAATGATCAGGGGGCTCTGCAATGTACCCTGGCAGTTACAAGGTTTCGAGCACGTGACAGAAAAGTGGTGATTTGACTGGTCTTGACCATGCGTACGCCACCTATTTCATACCGTGCGCCAGGTCAAACTAGGTCAACGGTCGATGATCGACACGTGTCAAGTACCTGGCACACGCCAAGATGTAGCTGGCGTAAGCAAGGTTTGGTTTTGCTGAGGCTTGTTTGGCTCTGGACTTGAAGGGTTTTGAAATGGGTTTGAAGAGGAGAAGGTTCCAACGCCCAAAGCTCACGACCTTCCATCAACTCTGGACTGTTCTCGACCATTCATCATCATTGGGTTATCAACGGAAGTAAAAGGACTAATCTGGACAGTCCAGAATGGGGTGTCTACAGAAGCCCCCCTTTGACGGCACTTGGAGCACCATTTGTTCGAGTGGAGACAAGTAACGTCAAAGGTTGTCTAGACACCCTACTCCGGACTATCCTGAGCAAGATAAAGAAGGCATGAACCTTAAAGAACCTGGTTGGTGAGTTCAGCCAGATAGATTACTTGAGAAAGACTGCTGCTCGCGGAGGGCAGAGAGTGGACGGGTGGACCGTCGTTGATTTGAAATTGGACGGGTGGACCGTCGCTGATTTGAAATTGGACGGGTGGACCGTCGTTGATTTGAAATGGGACGGATAGACCGTCGTTGATTTGAAATGGGACGGGTGGACCGTCGTTGATTTGAAATGGGACGGATAGACCGTCGTTGATTTGAAATGGGACGGGTGGACCGTCGTTGATTCGAAATGGGACGGATAGACCGTCGTTGATTTGAAATGGGACGGATAGACCGTCGTTGATTTGAAATGGGACGGGTGGACCGTCGTTGATTCGAAATGGGACGGGTGGACCGCCGTTGATTCGAAATGGGACGGATAGACCGTCGTTGATTTTGAAATGGGACGGGTGGACCGCCGTTGATTCGAAATGGGACGGATAGACCGTCGTTGATTTTGAAATTGGACGGGTCTCTTCTTGGGGAGTAAACCCACCAGGGGTAAGAACAAGCATTGGGCCATCCGGGACCTTAGTTGTGGAGGGAAATTCGATCCAAAGCCTTTTGGGCCCACGGCCCATTACATGGTGGCGTACGGTTCTTCTAACATGGCGTACGCCAGGATTCTTTGCTTGCCCGGTCCAGATCCAGGCCCAGACCCGGCCCAGCACGGTCCCATGTCGTATAAACTTCTGCAGAACTTCGGAAACCGCCATATGCGTCGGTTTTGAACTTCCAAATACTTGCAAACTCCCAAAAACTCTCTCATTCTCCTATTCTCCCATTCTCCTTCCAAAACCCAACTACCCACGTGCATCCATGGCGGAAACCGGCGGCGGCAGTGGCGGGAGTAGCGGCAATGGGGGCGATGGCGATGGTGGCCGACCGAGAAGTGAAACCGAAGCTCCAGTGCTCCGAATCGACGATCAACCGACTGAGGCGGCGTTATCGAGCGTCGGTGCAGCGATCCCAGACACCGCAGGCGGCGGCGACGGCCATGCAAGAGAAGTGATCGACGGCGACGGGCGGCGTACGCCAGGGTCGACCGACCGTACGCCACCCGTCGTTGAGACAGGGGGCCCACACGTGCGACGCTTGGACTTCGAGAGTGGTGTAGAAGGCCTGATCGTGACTGGCATGGGCCCAGTCGGGGTCGGCAGCGGCGGTGGTGATGTTGGTGGCGGTGATGACCGGCCGGATGCGCTGAGAAGGGATCCGGGTCGAGGCAAGGATATTGTGGCGGAGGAGGATGCTCCCATCGGGGGACCCACAGGGCCAGCAGAGTTCAGACCAGCGGCGGGGTCCTCGGCGCATGTTCCCATTACGCGCGGGGACTTCGCGGAGTTTGTGACGGAGGAGGTGCTTGACCGGCTGCTGAGAGAGAACCCGATGGTGGTGGAAGCGGTGATGGCAGCCCGGGAGGAGAGGCTGAGACAGATTGCACAGACTCAGGAGGAGGAGCGGCTGCTGGTTGAGGCCGAGAGGGCCAAGACAGCGGAGGATGCCTTTGTACGGGAGACTGAGGTAGTCGAGCAGGCCCAGGAGGAGGGTGGCCTAGCTCGTGAGCGAGCGGTGGCACGGGCAGAGGCGATGCGGGCTGCAGGCCACCCGGCTTTTGAGGCAGGGGCCTATGTTCCCCCGGAGCCACATTTGTTCATACCGTCCGGGTTTGAGAGCTATATCCCCCGCCGCGATGATTACGACGCAGAGCTTGTGCTGAGAGACCCGGAGTGGCACTTGTCAGTGGACTGGGCGCAGGTATCCCTTTGAACTCCACTTTTGGTTCTCTTGTAGTCCTTTATTATTGTGCTTGTACTTAGCTTACTCGTATAGGATGTTTGATAGCATAGTGACATACGCATGCCTGATAGCTTGACTTGGTAGGTGGGATTTTGGGTAGAACATGCTTGAATTTGACGGTAGACTGCTAGCACCTTGATAGAAATTACGTGATAACGGACTTGAATCGACTGTAGGTTGCTTCGACATTGTAGTACTCGAATTCGACTGATGAAATGCCATGCTCTTGATTTGACTAAACACTTGCCTCCTTTGAGAAGAGAATTGATTGAAATGGGATGCCTTATGCCTTTGATTCGACTGAGTAGAATGCCTACATAGAAAATCATGCTTTTGAAATAACTTGCTTCGACTTCATGGTAAACACGGACCTTGAATTGAATGTTGAATGTTGAACACAGAATGTTGAATGCCCTTTTGATTTGAAACTTGATTCGACTGCTTGTTATAGTATGCATGCTAACGGAAACTCTTGTTCTTTTGCTTTTATGGTGTGCAGAGGACGAGAGGCGGCACAAGGGGGCATGGTGGTCCTGCTAGTTCCCTTGAGCTGTACAGAGGGCTGCCCGAACGGGTTAGGTCCTTAGTTGATGCTGCAGGGTTCAGGCCGTTCATCCTTACACAGACGGCCACGCTCAGCGATCACGCCCTGCTCACGGCGCTGGCGGAGAGGTGGTGGGACGCCTCCAACACTTTCCACCTTCCGATCGGGGAAATGACTGTGACTCCGGCGGACTTTGCTGCTCTGACGGGTTTGAGGGTAGGAGGGGAGCCTATCCCCTTTGACACGAGAATCCACAGAGACTCGGAGGCGCTGCAGTGGTTTTTGGGTTTTGTGCCCGTGGGTATCTCGGAGACGTTCACCCACGACCAGTTCCACTGGCGCTTGAAGGACAGGGTCCCGTGCTCGGAGCAGGAGGAGGAGCAGATGGCAAGGGCCTACTTGTTGTACTTGTTTGGGGCGTCGCTGTTCCCTAACAAGAGGTCCACAGTGCACTTGGCCTATTTGCCGGCCCTGTTTGACTTGCGCACGGCAGCCAGGTACGATTGGGGAGGTGCTGCTCTGGGGACGTGCTATGGTTTCATGGGAGAGTTCTCTCGGCGGAAGAAAGCGATTGCCGGCCTGTGGAGGGTGTGGGAGGTAAGGAAAACTGACTTGTATCCTTGATTTTGCTGAGTATTTTCCTTTCTTTTTGAAATTCAACTGCTGTACTGATGCTTTGATTATTTGAACTTGCAGCTATGGGCATACGAGGTGCTGAAGATGTACCCTCCGGAAAACTCATGCCCGAACTTGAAGATGCTCCCCCGTGCTCTGATATGGGGGCCACAGTACCGAGGCAAGAAGGCGGCAAGAGGGAGCCTCCAGGCCTTCCGGGCGTACCTTGACGAGCTGTCGAGCACCCAGGTAGAACTCAACCCTTTTATTGCCTATTTTGGCCTTTGAATTGCTTCAATGCTGTCGCTGATCGACTGTTTGTTGCTTGATTGTTGAATGCTCGCAGGTGGAGTGGGACCCTTGGAGGACTACGGAGGCTGAGCCGGAGTACCTTTCCCGGAGCAGGGTAGTAGCCGCGAGCCGCGTGCTGCTGGAGTCGATTTTCGGGTGGCAGTGGTACTTGGGGGATCGAGTGACACGGCAGTCACTTGAGGCTTCAGAGTTCGTGGTGCCGGGTCCACTTCCGCCTCGCGCTTCGCACACGGATCAGTACACGCTGGCTGAGCTGCAGCGCTTCACTGTCCCGGCAGGCCTTAGTGCTTTCTTGAGGCCTGAGCGTGACTATGCTGTCTATCAGAGGCAGTACTTGGCGGGGCCACTTGGGGTTGTCGAGCACAGAGCTGTGGAGGCTGAGGCTAGAGCAGCGGGAGAGGAGAGGCGCGGGCAAGGCAGGACTGCCCGCTCGAGGGAGAGGAGTGAGCCTGCTAGGGCGACGGGCCTTCCTCGGCTTTCTTGGACGCTGGCTGTGCGGGATGCTCAGGGAGAGGAGGCGACTATTCAGTTCGAGCCTGCTAGGAGAGAGCCCGAGGAGATCACAGGACCGGTACGATACTATAGCATCCTTCGTATTTCCCTTGTTTACCCTGATTTGCATATGTACACTTGTCTTGCAAACTGACTTGTTCACTTGTTATAACACAGGCCCCGATGGAGTGGGTGCGAGAGGCGGTGCGCCTGATGAAAGCCATGGAGAAGGAGTTCCACAGAATTGCTAGCGGCGCCCAGTTGCGGCTGCACTATCCACCTCCAGCTCCAGTTCCTATTGTGCGGCCTCAGGTATAGCTTTGAAGCTTTGATAGAACAATGTCCTGCTTTCACATTTCAATATATATATATGCAATATGTACATAAATGTTAACATGCTAAATGCAATGCAGGGGCAGGCTAGGGCGGCTCCTAGGAGGAAGAGCGTGAGGCCACCGCCTCAGAAGAAAATAGCACCAAGCTCATCCCGACCAGCAGCGAGCACTCAGAGAGGAGTACACATTGCGGCTGCTAGCGAGGATCTCCCATTCCGTCGAGAGCTGAGGAAGAGGTCTGCAGAGAAGAGGCCTGCTGAGGGGCCTTTACAGAAGAAGAGAAGAGAAGAAGAGGAAGCAGAAGAAGAGGAGGAGAGCACATCCCTCAGCAGCGACTCTAACTCCGTGGACGACCCCAAGTACCGGATGGACCCACGAGAGATCGCAGAGAGCGAGGAGGAGGATGACGAGGACTTGTTCGACGACTGAGGGCTATCACTGAGCCTTAGTCTATTTTGCTGTTTGACTTTTGACACATTGATGTTTTGATACTTTGATACTTCGCTGTCTTTGGATATAGGGCCTGCGTGCCTTTTGACTTTTGGGCGAATGTGCCCTGGTACATTCTGAGTTTGCTCGGGCCGTTGTGCCGCTTGATACACTCCCACCTTTTGCTTTTTTTTAGGATTTTGACATGGTATACATGATAGAAATAATATCTGCATTTTCTGTTTGTTGATTCCTTTAGTTATTGGATTTTGTGTTTCAAGGAACGAACAAACCATCCCTTAACACCTAACATGCATTGATGATAGTTTTGAATCGACACAAACACTTGCATATGTGCAAAAATGGGTCTAGCTCGAAGAAATAGGTACAGAAAAGCCCCAGGATACGAGACATATCCCAGACACGCGGAGGATACGGGAAAATTGGTATCAATAGACCAAATTCTACATTTCTCCAAAACAGAAGAAACTGACGCTTTGAATAGACTATAGAGATGTACAATGACCTGTACAAACCATTGAAACCGGTAGAAATGGCCTGCTATAAGGAAAACACCATAAAAAGGCTAAAAATGTCGCAAAAATGGACATAAGACGCAAAAGACGACTCGATATGGTCCCGGACTGAAACCGACACCCCCGTACAGTCACACAAGTCCTATGCGATGTGTACGGTGTAACAAAATTTGGCAAAACCCTACAAAAACCGAATTTGGCCCTCCGTATCCTCGATTTTAGTTCGACACGGGCCTCCGGGGGTCCAAAATCTTCGACGGATGCGGCTTTTAGGATCCGACGCTTTGTGGCAGTCCCAAATGATGCTTGAAACTTGTATGAATCAAGAAATAGCCAAAACAAGCCTTGGGTTTGAAAACGACCATGCGAGGGCAGCTGCTGCTGGAAACTGGTTTTCTGGTGCACAGACGTACCGTACGCCATGTTGTCGAGCCCGTACGCCAGGATAGTGAAAACCATGTGTACGCCAGGCTTAGGTTGGCGTACGCCAAGTTCCTGTGAGTCAGGTCCACTTGACTGACCAACTGTCCTTTTTCAGGGGGCATTTTGTTTTCACCCCCACACGGTTTCCCCACGGCTTCTGAGAGTTCAGGGAGGCAGGGTACTTGGTATAATGCTTCCTTGGAGGCTAGCTACTTGGTTTCATGTCCCATGTGATCTACAACGGTCATTTGAAGGCCTATAAAGCTGGGGTGCCTTCTTCAGGGCATTCTCAGCACCAATTACTCCCCTTTTCTTTTCTAGCTGCACAGCTTTGTCCATGGATAATCCCCTCCCAACACTGCTCAAGCCTTGGCTAGTGTCCTTCTTGGGTGTTGATTGGCTCAACTTCCAATACCACGGGCTTTCTTCTTTCCGCTTTCTTCGACATGTGCCGATCCGCCCGGCGCTGCTGTGGGCCGCCCTGAGGTTCTGGGATCCGGACGTCCATGTCTTCCGTTTCGGCGATGATGAGATGTGCCCGACCGTGGAGGAATTTCAGGCGTACCTCCGGACTTACGCGTCCCCGACGCTCGTCGTTCCTCCCTATCAAGTGAGCATGCCAAAGCTGATGGCCAGCTCGCTTGGCATTTCCCGGGGTCTGGCGAACACAATCCTGGATGGTGGCCAGGTGAACATTATCCGGCTGGTTGAAATGTACAGCCCAGATGTTGATTTGAATAGCCCAAATAGTGACGAAGTCCAAGCACGTCGGCGTTTCGCCCTGGTTATCTGCCTGCTTGCGGCTTATTTGTTCGTTCCTGCTGACGGGCGGGTCAACCCTTCCTTGGTGAGCGTGGCCGCTCAAATGGGGGACCGGAAGAATGTAATTCCCATGGTCCTGGCTGAGACACTCCTGGGTTTGGATTTAGTGAGTACGGGCCAATCGGCCGTTTTCAGCGGGAGCCCACTCTTGCTCCAGGTAAACTCACTCAGCTCACCTTTTTCTGATTTTTCGCACATTCTCGTTTTACCTCGACACTCGGTTTAGGCTGCTTCCTAGTTCCTTACTTGTCTTTTCGCTCAGGCTTTATCTGGCTACTTACTTGTTTTATCGCTCATGCAGCTGTGGTTGTCGGACAAGCTGAGCCTTTTGCATCCACCGGCAGCGGGCTGGAACCTGTTTCCAAAACGGGTTCATCAGAGGGAAATGCGGTATCCCGACTTGGATGTGGAGGGCTGGTATGAGTTCATGCTGGAAATGCAGCCCGATGAAATTGCTTGGAGGTGTCCGTGGCTAGACCTCGCAGACATGACCCTCCATTCTGACGGCTTTGACAGGGTGGTCATTGCGGGGCTGACCAGCTTCACGTTCTATATCCCTGGGCGGATCCTTCGCCAACTGGGCGCTTCACAGGAGAACACCCGAATCAGTACCGGGGGCTTCCGTCTTCCCAACTTCAATGCTCAGACGCTGGGCGGTTATCAGAGGCGCTGGGGCCTGAGGATTCTCCAGGCGGAGATGCCAGATTTCAACCCTCGGCTAAAGAATCGCTACAGACAGTGGCTGAGAGCAGATGTGCATGCAAGAACAAACATGGGCTGACTCCAAACTACTTTGCTGTACTTAGAATAAGCTGTGAGCCGTTAGGCTTCTCAAGCATTTTGTTCTGTTTTTCATGCTTCATTTCTTTTAAGGCTTTTATGCTCAGCTTGTGTATTAGAAATAATAATTTTGCAAAATAAAGTTGAAAGATGAAGGGTTTCCCCCTTTTGAATTCTCCAACGTAACTCCAGCCCGCCTTTTGAGTCTTTGAGCTATTTCCGCCTAGGTACAAACCCAGAATGTCAGACCGTGGATCAGCTTGATAGGATATGACCGGGTCTCATTGTGAGACTGCCTACGTATCCCTTTGCAGGGAATCAGGTCAGAACGTAGTTCAGGCAAAGGTTCGCTCGTGTATTTTACCTCTCCTTTTACGCTCTAACTTTTGCCTAGAACCGCCTTAACAGGTTTTCGGTCTAGCGAGCTTTTTGATTTTGCCTATTTATTTTTGCCTAGACCGCCTCCTTAGGTTTTCGGTCTAGCAGGCTGCTCTAACTTTTGCTTGGAATCGCCCACCCTTGTGGTTTTCGATCCAACGAGCATCTCTCAGGGATAGTAGCGCTTGAGCTGATCCAGGTTGACCAAGGTACTGAATTCATTGCCGTCGAGGTCGATGAGCTTGGCAGCACCCCCAGATAGGATGGTTTTGATGATGTATGGCCCAGAACGCTTTGGTCGGAATTTCCCACGGGGATCGAACACTGGAGCCCGGATCTCTTTCGTAACCATATCCCCTTCGACCAGACCTCTCGACTTCACTTTCTTATTGAATGCCCGGGCGATTCGACACTGATACCCTTGAACATGATACAGAGCTCGGAGCCTCCTCTCATCAAACAACATGAGCTCGACAAATCTTCCACTCAACCATTCAGCTTCCCCGAGCCCACTTTCGGCCATGACTCTCAGAGACGGAATCTCAAGTTCGATGGGGAGTACAGCTTCCATTCCATAGACTAAAGAGTACGAAGTTGCGCCCGTGGAAGTGCGAATTGACGTGCGGTATCCCCAGAGGGCCAACGGTAGCAGTTCGTGCCAATCCCTTGCAGACTCGGCAGTCTTCTTGATGATCATTTCGACGTTTTTATTTGCAGCCTCGACAGCCCCATTTGTTTGCGGCCGATAAGTTGTTGAATGATGGATCTTAATTCCGAATTCCTCGAATAGCTCCAAAACTCTACCCTTGAAGTGGCTTCCATTGTCTGATACAAAGGCCTGAGGGACCCCGTACCGGTAGATGATGTTCTTTCGAATGAACTGTGCAACTTGAACGGTTGTCAGGGTCTTGTATGATTCAGCCTCGACCCACTTAGTGAAGTAGTCGATAGCCACTAATATGAACTTGTGGCCGTTTGAAGCAGAGGGGTTGATCATTCCAATGACGTCGATTCCCCATACCGAGAAAGGCCAAGGCGAGGTCATACCAAAAAGTTCAGTTGGAGGAACATGCTGCAGATTAGCATGGATTTGACACTTATAGCAACGTCGCACATAGTCAATGCATTGAGATTCCATGGTAGACCAATAATAACCCTGCCTGAGGATTTTTCTTGCGAGCATGACGCCGCTCATGTGAGGACCGCAGACTCCTTCGTGAATCTCCTCCATTATCCGTGTTGCTTCGGCACCATTCACACACAGCTTTTGCATCCCACAGTGAGACCTTCGATACAATTTTCCCCCACAGATGATGTACTGAGCAGCCAAACGTTGCAAGGCGATCCGATCCTTCCTCGTAGCCCCAGCGGGAAACTCCCCGCGCTCCACAAAATTCCAGATGTCATGGTACCAGGGTAGGCCATCATCGACATCATCGACGGCGTTGATGTATTCATAAGCGGGCAGGTCCCTTTGTTCGATCACAATTGGCCGCATTTTGACCCCTGTCGGAAGTTCGATCATTGAAGCCAAAGTCGCCAAGGCATCGGCGAACTGATTCCTCAAGCGAGGGACATGGGTGAAAGTCACCTTATTGAAGCGAGGAATCAGTTCCTCCAAGTCTTGGTGATAAGGCTTCAGCTTTTCCTCGCGAACCTTCCAATCTCCGTTGGCTTGGGACACCACCAAGTTCGAATCTCCGATAACCTCGAGCTTCTCAACTCCTAGTGCGATTGCTGCCTCCATTCCGACGATGCAGGCCTCATACTCGGCTTGATTGTTAGTAACGTCGAAATTCAGTTTGAATGCGAGCGGAATATGAGCGCCGGCGGGCGTGATTAGAAACACCCCGATTCCGAACCCCTTCTGATTAGCAGCCCCGTCGAAATACAGCGTCCATACTTCTTCAGTTACGGTCAGTACATCCTCGTCTGGGAAGTTGAAGTTCACATCCTCTGGCCCCTCAACTGGGTGATCTGCCAAGAATTCTGCCACAGCGCGGCCCTTCACTGACTTTCTCGTGACATGCTGGAGGTCGAACTCAGCCAGCAGAAGCAACCAACGTGCTAGCTTATGGGTGAGCGCTGGCTTCTCGAACATGTATTTGATGGGGTCCATTCGAGAAATCAGCTTCACCGAATAGGCTAGCATGTAGTGTTTAAGCTTTTTGGTAGCCCAAACTAGCGCCCAGCATGTCTTCTCCAAAGGGGTATATCGCTCCTCGCTTCCCACCATTTTCTTGCTTAGATAGTAGATGGCCTTTTCGCCTCTGTTTTCCCCTTCCTGTGCTAGCAGACACCCCATTGCCGTTGGTGTTACAGACAAGTACAAAATCAGTGGTTGTCCAGGCGTAGGCGGCATTAACACCGGAGGGTTCTGCAGATATTTCTGAATTGACTCAAAAGCAACCTGACACCTGTCTGTCCACTCGAACGGGACATTCTTCTTGAGTAAGCGGAACAGTGGTTCGCAAGTTGGAGCCAGTTTGGCGATGAACCGGCTGATAAACTGAACCTTTCCCAGAAAACTCCGCACTCCCTTCTCGGATTGCGGGGGCTCCATTTCGAGAATTGCTTTGATCTTAGATGGGTCGACCTCGATTCCTCTTTTGGTGATTAGAAACCCCAACATTTTACCTGCTGTAACCCCGAATGTGCACTTCTGCGGGTTGAGACGCACATTGTACTTCCGAAGCCTTTCGAGAAACTGTCTGAGCGAAGGGAGATAGTCCTTTTCCTCTTTTGCCTTAACGATCATGTCGTCGACGTACACCTCGACTGTCTTGTGGATGAAGTCATGGAACAGAGTTGTTTGGGCCCTTTGGAAAGTGCACCCGGCATTCTTTAGCCCAAATGGCATTTTCACGTAACAGTAGGTTCCCCATTCCGTGACGAACGTTGTCTTCTCCTGATCCTCTGAGGCCATGAAGATCTGATTGTATCCTGCGAACCCATCGACAAAGGAGAGCAAGGCATGCCCCGCAGTGTTGTCCACAAGCACATCAATGTGAGGCAAGGGAAAACTGTCTTTGGGGCTTGCCTTGTTCAAATCCCTAAAATCGACACAAACCCGGATCCTTCCATCCTTCTTGGGTACAGGTACGATGTTGGCAACCCATTGGGGGTATTCAGCAACCCTCAGGAATCCTGCGTCAATTTGCTTGGTGACCTCCTCCTTGATCTTCTGAACCCAGTCCGGCCTCATTCTGCGGAGCTTCTGCTTGACAGGAACTGCCCCTGGCATTAACGGAATTCGGTGCTGTACTATCTCGGGATCGATACCAGGCATGTCGGCGTGAGACCAGGCAAAAACTTCGAAGTATTCTTTGAGCGCCTCGATGGTACCAGCGCGATGCTCCGGGGATAGGTTTGAACCGATTTGTATCACACGGGGGTCATCCTCATCTTTCAAATTTATTGAAATTACTTCTTCTTTTAGAGGCTGAGCATGCCTTTCGTCTTCCCTTTCGATGAGGGAACGCAACTCGGCCGGGATGTTCCCGTCAAAGTCGATTCCTTCATCGTCGGGGTCGACACAGTTTATGTAAAAGTCAGCAAAGTAATCGGAAGCAGGATCATTCATTTCATAAAACCCAGAGGGGTTGCCAAGTACAGTCGACTCGAACTCAAAGTAAAAGCTATGACGTGGAGGGCCGAGAGGCACAAACTCCGACTCTGAGCTAGACTTAGACTCGACAGACTCTGTGTCAGATTCAGATACATCGTCAATGCATGTTAGACGGGGAGTAAAAATGCAGTTATTAAGACTACCCTTTGCTTTGACGATGAGGGAGGTTGGATCGTTGAGAAGATCTGGAGAGTCGGGCCCAAGTATCAGCACTTCAGCCTCATCTTCCTTGCCAACCAAACCCACTTGGGAGAACAGCTCCTCTAGACCCCCTTGATCAAAAGCAACCAGCCAGTCTGCCTTTTCCTGGATAGCGTCTAACTGCTTCTTGAACTCCTTTGCAGCCAGCTCTTCCTTCGCAATTTCCTCTTCGTCATCAGACCAAGTGTCGGCAGCGAAGATTTCAAAACCCGGGAGCCAAGTCCTAGTCACTTGATCCCAAAACGGTTCAGCCTGCCCCAGATAAGCAATGCCTCCTCCTTCACGGACGAAATAGCTGTCGGGGTTACCATAAAGGGTCCGAGGTTTTCCCATGTCTTTCTCTAATTTGGCCTTTTTGGTAGGGGGAGTGTATCCCAGGCCAAAGCGGCCTTCAGTAAAGGGAAAGACAGGGAACTTAGCGATCCCCTGCTGGTTGATCCCGAGCCCTAGACCAGGCATGAATGACATCTTCCTCATGATTTCGAGGGCGGTAGAGCTGATTATGAAGTCGTCATCCATGACAATGGACAGGACTGAGCCAGAAGTGTCAAAAGCGAATCCTCCAAAGTCTGAGTCCTCCTCCCCGTGCATTATTCCCAAAACAGGCGTCCCATCGTCCTTGAGCGGGCGGATCCCAGAGTCTCCGCAGATGGTTAGAGTCCCGGTAGGTAGCCCCAACATGACCTTCTGGTGGAGGGTCGACGGTACAGCCATGATGTCCGCCCTATGCAGCCACGGCCTTCCCAACAGCAGATTGAAGGTGGCAGGGATGTCAACCACATGGAATTCCACGTCCATTTCAAAACCCTCGGCATCTAGCTTCAGCATGAGAGTCCCCTCGACTACGCGGCGCGTGTTATCGTAGGCCTTGACTGCCAGATTGGAAGGCGTGAGGTCAGCCTTTGTGAGCCCCAGACGGTAAGCAACCCTCATCGGACAGACGTTGATTGCAGATCCGTTATCGATCAACACGGTTGGAACCTAATGTCCCCTGCACTTGAGAGTAATGTGCAATGGGCGGTTGTGAGCAGTCCCATCGACAGGCAGATCTTTTTCGGTGAAAGTGACGGAATGCTTGGAAAGCAAAGGCAAGACCAGGGCAACCATGGCCTCCGCGGTGATGTCCGTTGGTACCGTAAGACGAGCCAGCGCTGCAGACAGCCTTTCTCGATGCTCCTTTGATGACGATATCAGACCCCAAACAGAGACGGCGGCGGGAATCCTTTCCAGCTGTTTCAGGATGGCATCCTCTTCAGGTACCCCGCTAGGAATGGCCGGAGCATTCTTTTGTGCAGAGGGAGCAGTGGGTCTTTGATCGCTACCGGGATTGGACGAGCTTCCAGCCGAAAGATTGGGTGGTTGGAAGACTCGGCCGCTCCTAGTGACGTTAGCGACCTCCCACCAAGGCGATGTGTCCACAAAATCCCAGAAATCAGCAGGCACTTCCTCTAGCTTGCGTTTCCCCTTGTCGATTGATGCAACCTGGTCCGAAGCCATAACCCATTCCAGATCACTCATGACTTGTCCTTCCCAAGGGGCCGGATCCTGTGCGGCAGCTTCCTCGAATGGTATCCCCGGATTAGTGACGAATGGTACATCCCAAAGGCCTCCGTCCACCAAAGCAGTATCGACGGTCCAGATTTCATCCCCGACCTGAATGTCGACCACTTTATCGACGTCCCAGAAATCAGCAGGCAGCGGGCTTGTGTTAAGGTCGACAATCTCATCAACATCCCACAGGTCATCGGGCGGTGCATTTAATGTCATGATAGAACAATCATCCCTAGGATGCACTACCGGACGCGGCATTCCTACGGGCACAATGTCGATAGTCGGGTCGCCTGCATGCACAGCATTGGAGATGGAGTCGAATAGTGGCTATGCTTCCCCTAACTGCCGACGCACGTCAGGGATGATTTCTCCTTGGCTGTAGCTATCCAGGTACCGCTCGTCCAAACCCTGATCATCGTCCCCCTTCTCCATATTGAAGTTCTGATTCCAGGCCAACTGTGCAGCAACAGGCTCCGGGTCCCATACGTACTCCTCCTCGGCTTCGGCCGCAGCGGGCTCAGGCTGGTAGAAAAGCATAAAGAGTGACAGGCCGTCGAGCGGATCCGTCCTTGTTACGTTCCAGTCTTCCTCCCATTGGTCTAACTGGTCTTGATCGACAACCGGTGCTTGAGGGAATCCCAAGAAGTATTTGCTCGTTCCAGTCGTTAGCAAGCTCTGCCCATTCCCTTGCTTTATCCTCCATATCCCAGCCAACTGCCAGCATGTTGACACTGAATTCTGACGGGATGGTCACGACAGGCTTCGGGTGATGCTCTGGGGCTATATGGTCAGTGGGGTTGAATATGGTGGAGCTAGGTTGGATTATAGTGGAGGTAAGGCGGATTTGGTTGATTTGAGGGTGGCCGTTGTGCTGCGGCATGGAGTTGGTGATGACATTAGGCTTAGGAGGGGTCGGGAGAGTGCCGTTGTCCACCAAATCTTGAATTGCGTGGCGGAGGCGGTAGCAGGAATCGGTGTGATGGCCGGGCATTTGGTGATAGGCGCAGAAGTCATTCGGATTGTGGCTAGGGGATAGATTTTGGGGCAGTGGAGTTGGATCCATTGGTTTGAGGTGACCGGATTTGGCCAACCTTTCTAGCACTTGAGAGAGCGGAGCTTCAAATTTGGTGAAGTTCCGGGGCTGATTACGGTTTCGGTGTTTTGGAGGGGCCTGGACCTGGTTGACATCGGCAATGTGGTTGGAGTCTTGAGTATTACTGTTTCCGGCAGACGTGGCGTTGGCATAACTGTTATTGCCGAACAAAGCAGCGCTGCTCCCTGAGTAAGCGCGAGTTTTGGCTTTGGATCCCGAGGAGGAGGAAGGAGGGTCGCTGCGCGGCAGAACCCCAGTTTGGAGAGCTTCTTCGATGGCAAGGCCGGATTCAAAGAAAGTATCCCAATCGGCCCCTTGGACAAGCACCAGATTCTTAGCAAAGTCGGGCAGCAGATTACGGGAGATGATACGGATCTGATCCTTCTCACTCGGCCGATCGGTCATGACTGCAGCCTTGGTCCTCCAACGTTTGATGAAGTCCGCAAAGGACTCTTTTGGATTCATCTTGGTGGATTCTAGCTCCCGGGTGGTCATTTTGAGCTGGGAGTTGTAGCTGTACTGGGCGAAAAAGGCCGCACCAATATCTTCCCATGTTTTGCGCTTGGAAACGTCGAGAGACAAGAACCACTGAAAAGCTGGGCCAGCCAGAGTTTGAGGAAACAATTGGGCCATTGCCTCTTCCTCGACCCCATGCAGTTTCATTGCACCGTGGTAAGCGAGCAGGTGCGTCTTTGGATCACCCGTCCCATCGAACTTTGTAAAGTCGGGCATTTTGAATCTTTCCGGGAGCCGTGCATTTGGAAAGGGGCAGAAACGGTCCATGTCCAAACCTCCGGCGCTGATTCTTTCGGACTTGGCAACTGATTCTTCCAGCTTAGCCATTTTGGCGATCAGGGCAGCCATCTCGGGATTCGCAGCGGGTTGTTCGGCCGGGATGTCATCCCCAGCTGGGTTCTCGCGCTCTTGCCGGTCGCCTTCTATCCTTGCTACCGGGACCCTCTCGTTGATAAGAGCCTGCAGGTTAGCCATGGCGGTATCGGCCTGGTCAGCTCTTTGTTGCATGATGGCGAGGTTGTGCTGCAGATCGGCTAAGAGGGTTGCGAGATTCGGTGGCGGAATATCTGCCATGTCTACGGCTTCTGTCTTGATCGGTTTCGGAGTTACAGGTGGCGATGGAGAGGACGGAGGAGATTCGTGCGGAGTGGTCGGCGGCGAATCCTCCTTGGACAGAACGCAGAGCTGAGCTTCCGTTGTGACGAGCAGAAAAACAACTCCCCAAACAGACCCTCAAACAGACCCGACGGACATTCCCAAGCAGGTTTGGCTCTTGATTTCGAAGCTCCCCATGGCTCAGCTAAACAGCAAAATAGATGGGCTCAAATGACAGCCTGCAACAGTTTATTTTGAAAGGAATTGAAAGAAAATGAGCATGCCAACGTCGTCGGTGTCCTCCTAGACTCTAACACTAGAGGGAGTTCAACTCGTGTTGTTAGGACGCTGCCATGGGATCCTCGGATTTCTTTTTCGACGGTGTATCCTTGTTTGAGTCGATGGATACTAAAGGATGTCAAGACAACCTAAGCCTTTTGACCGCTCCTTTATCGAAGTTTCAACTTTGGAGTTCGGAACAACTTGGTGCAGATGGCGTGATACCATAACCGAAGTGGGCGTAAGCAGCACTGTGCGGAGCCTCGTGGTGTAAGTGATTAAGCACTTTTACCTGGATGGTGTGGGCATCACGACATTCTCCTTCGTTTTCTGATTTTCTGTTTGAAACTTTCGACTAGGTTTTACAATATACCTCAAACAGTCCGGATTTCCCAAAGTTTGTTTGCGTACGCCAAGTTCCTGTGAGTCAGGTCCACTTGACTGACCAGCTGTCCTTTTTCAGAGGCATTTTGTTTTCACCCCCACACGGTTTCCCCACGGCTTCTGAGAGTTCAGGGAGGCAGGGTACTTGGTATAATGCTTCCTTGGAGGCTATCTACTTGGTTTCATGTTCCCATGTGATTCTACAACGGCCATTTGAAGGCCTATAAAGCTGGGGTGCCTTCTTCGGGCATTCTCAGCACCAATTATCCCCTTTTCTTTTCTAGCTGCACAGCTTTGTCCTGGATAATCCCCTCCCACACTGCTCAAGCCTTGCTATGTCCTTCTTGGTGTTGATTGGCTCAACTTCCAATACCACGGGCTTTCTTCTTTCCGCTTTCTTCGACATGTGCCGATCCGCCCGGCGCTGCTGTGGGCCGCCCTGAGGTTCTGGGATCCGGACGTCCATGTCTTCCGTTTCGCGATGATGAGATGTGCCCGACCGTGGAGGAATTTCAGGCGTACCTCCGGACTTACGCGTCCCCGACGCTCGTCGTTCCTCCCTATCAAGTAGCATGCCAAAGCTGCTGGCCAGCTCGCTTGGCATTTCCCGGGGTCTGGCGAACACAATCCTGGATGGTGGCCAGGTGAACATTATCCGGCTGGTTGAAATGTACAGCCCCAGATGTTGATTTGAATAGCCCAAATAGTGACGAAGTCCAAGCACGTCGGCGTTTCCCCTGGTTATCTGCCTGCTTGCGGCTTATTTGTTCGTTCCTGCTGACGGCGGTTCAACCCTTCCTTGGTGAGCGTGTGGCTCTCAAATGGGGGACCGAAGAATGTAATTCCCATGGTCCTGGCTGAGACACTCCTGGGTTTTGATTTAGTGAGTACGGGCCAATCGGCCGTTTTCAGCGGGAGCCACTCTTGCTCCAGGTAAACTCACTCAGCTCACCTTTTTCTGATTTTTCGCACATTCTCGTTTTACCTCGACACTCGGTTTAGGCTGCTTCCTAGTTCCTTACTTGTCTTTTCGCTCAGGCTTTATCTGGCTACTTACTTGTTTTATCGCTCATGCAGCTGTGGTTGTCGGACAAGCTGAGCCTTTTGCATCCACCGGCAGCGGGCGGAACCTGTTTCCAAAACGGGTTCTCATAAAGGAAATGCGGTATCCCGACTTGGATGTGGAGGGCTGGTACGAGTTCATGCTGAGATGCAGCCTGATGAAATTGCTTGGAGGTGTCCGTGGCTAGACCTCGCAGACATGACCCTCCATTCTGACGGCTTTGACAGGGTGGTCATTGCGGGGCTGACCAGCTTCACGTTCTATATCCCTGGCGGATCCTTCGCCAACTGGGCGCTTCACAGGAGAACACCCGAATCAGTACCGGGGGCTTCCGTCTTCCCAACTTCAATGCTCAGACGCTGGGCGGTTATCAGAGGCGCTGGGCCTGAGGATTCTCCAGGCGGAGATGCCAGATTTCAACCCTCGGCTAAAGAATCGCTACAGACAGTGGCTGAGAGCAGATGTGCATGCAAGAACAAACATGGGCTGACTCCAAACTACTTTGCTGTACTTAGAATAAGCTGTGAGCCGTTAGGCTTCTCAAGCATTTTGTTCTGTTTTTCATGCTTCATTTCTTTTAAGGCTTTTATGCTCAGCTTGTGTATTAGAAATAATAATTTTGCAAAATAAAGTTGAAAGATGAAGGTTTTCCCCCTTTTGAATTCTCCAACGTAACTCCAGCCGCCCGCCTTTTGAGTCTTTGAACTATTTCCGCCTTGGTACAAACCCAGAATGTCGGACCGTGGATCAGCTTGATAGGATATGACCGGTCTCATTGTGAGACTGCCTACGTATCCCTTTGCAGGGAATCAGGTCAGAACGTAGTTCAGGCAAAGGTTCGCTCGTGTATTTTACCTCTCCTTTTACGCTCTAACTTTTGCCTAGAACCGCCTTAACAGGTTTTCGGTCTAGCGAGCTTTTTGATTTTGCCTATTTATTTTTGCCTAGACCGCCTCCTTAGGTTTTCGGTCTAGCAGGCTGCTCTAACTTTTGCTTGGAATCGCCCACCCTTGTGGTTTTCGATCCAACGAGCATCTCTCAGGGATAGTAGCGCTTGAGCTGATCCAGGTTGACCAAGGTACTGAATTCATTGCCGCCGTCGAGGTCGATGAGCTTAGCAGCACCCCCAGATAGGATGGTTTTGATGATGTACGGCCCAGAACGCTTTGGTCGGAATTTCCCACGGGGATCGAACACTGGAGCCCGGATCTCTTTCGTAACCATATCCCCTTCGACCAGACCTCTCGACTTCACCTTCTTATTGAATGCCCGGGCGATTCGACGCTGATACCCTTGAACATGATACAGAGCTCGAAGCCTCCTCTCATCAAACAACATGAGCTCGACAAATCTTCCACTCAACCATTCAGCTTCCCCGAGCCCACTTTCGGCCATGACTCTCAGAGACGGAATCTCAAGTTCGATGGGGAGTACAGCTTCCATTCCATAGACTAAAGAGTACGGAGTTGCGCCCGTGGAAGTGCGAATTGACGTGCGGTATCCCCAGAGGGCCAACGGTAGCAGTTCGTGCCAATCCCTTACAGACTCGGCAGTCTTCTTGATGATCATTTCGACGTTCTTATTTGCAGCCTCGACAGCCCCATTTGTCTGCGGCCGATAAGTTGTTGAATGATGGATCTTAATTCCGAATTCCTCGAATAGCTCCAAAACCCTACCCTTGAAGTGGCTTCCATTGTCTGATACAAAGGCCTGAGGGACCCCATACCGGTAGATGATGTTCTTCCGAATGAACTGTGCAACTTGAACGGTGGTCAGGGTCTTGTAAGATTCGGCCTCGACCCACTTAGTGAAGTAGTCGATAGCCACTAATATGAACTTGTGGCCGTTTGAAGCAGAGGGGTTGATCATTCCAATGACGTCGATTCCCCATACCGAGAAAGGCCAAGGCGAGGTCATGCCAAAGAGTTCAGTTGGAGGAACATGCTGCAGATTAGCATGGATTTGACACTTATAGCAACGTCGCACATAGTCAATGCATTGAGATTCCATGGTAGACCAATAATAACCCTGCCTGAGGATTTTTCTTGCGAGCATGACGCCGCTCATGTGAGGACCGCAGACTCCTTCGTGAATCTCCTCCATTATCCGTGTTGCTTCGGCACCATTCACACACAGCTTGTGCATCCCGCAGTGAGACCTTCGATACAACTTTTCCCCGCAGATAATGTACTGAGCAGCCAAACGTTGCAAGGCGATCCGATCCTTCCTCGTAGCCCCAGCGGGAAACTCCCCGCGCTCCACAAAATTCCAGATGTCATGGTACCAGGGTAGGCCATCATCGACATCATCGACGGCGTTGACGTATTCATAAGCGGGCAGGTCCCTCTGTTCGATCACAATTGGCCGCATTTTGACCCCTGTCGGAAGTTCGATCATTGAAGCCAAAGTCGCCAAGGCATCGGCGAACTGATTCCTCAAGCGAGGGACATGGGTGAAAGTCACCTTATTGAAGCGAGGAATCAGTTCCTCCAAGTCTTGGTGATAAGGCTTCAGCTTTTCCTCGCGAACCTTCCAATCTCCGTTGGCTTGGGACACCACCAAGTTCGAATCTCCGATAACCTCGAGCTTCTCAACTCCTAGTGCGATTGCTGCCTCCATTCCGACGATGCAGGCCTCATACTCAGCTTGATTGTTAGTAACGTCGAAATTCAGTTTGAATGCGAGCGGAATATGAGCGCCGGCGGGCGTGATTAGCAACACCCCGATTCCGAACCCCTTCTGATTAGCAGCCCCGTCGAAATACAGCGTCCATACTTCTTCAGTTACGGTCAGTACATCCTCGTCTGGGAAGTTGAGGTTCACATCCTCTGGCCCCTCAACTGGGTGATCTGCCAAAAATTCTGCCACAGCGCGGCCCTTCACTGACTTTCTCGTGACATGCTGGAGGTCGAACTCAGCCAGCAGAAGCAACCAACGCGCTAGCTTATGGGTGAGCGCTGGCTTCTCGAACAGGTATTTGATGGGGTCCATTCGAGAAATCAGCTTCACCGAATAGGCTAGCATGTAGTGTCTAAGCTTTTTGGTAGCCCAAACTAGCGCCCAGCATGTCTTCTCCAAAGGGGTATATCGCTCCTCGCTTCCCACCATTTTCTTGCTCAGATAGTAGATGGCCTTTTCGACTCTGTTTTCCCCTTCCTGTGCTAGCAGACACCCCATTGCCGTTGGTGTTACAGACAAGTACAAAATCAGTGGTTGTCCAGGCGTAGGTGGCATTAATACCGGAGGGTTCTGCAGATATTTCTGAATTGACTCAAAAGCAACCTGACACCTGTATGTCCACTCGAACGGGACATTCTTCTTGAGTAAGCGGAACAGGGGTTCGCAAGTTGGAGTCAGTTTGGCGATGAACCGGCTGATAAACTGAACCTTTCCCAGAAAACTCCGTACTCCCTTCTCGGATTGCGGGGGCTCCATTTCGAGAATTGCTTTGATCTTAGATGGGTCGACCTCGATTCCTCTTTTGGTGATTAGAAACCCCAACATTTTACCTGCTGTAACCCCGAATGTGCACTTCTGCGGGTTGAGACGCACATTGTACTTCCGAAGCCTTTCGAGAAACTGCCTGAGTGAAGGGAGATAGTCCTTTTCCTCTTTTGCCTTAACGATCATGTCGTCGACATACACCTCGACTGTCTTGTGGATGAAGTCATGGAACAGAGTTGTTTGGGCCCTTTGAAAAGTGCAACCGGCATTCTTGAGTCCAAACGGCATTTTCACGTAACAGTAGGTTCCCCATTCCGTGACGAACGTTGTCTTCTCCTGATCCTCTGAGGCCATGAAGATCTGATTGTATCCTGCGAACCCATCGACAAAGGAGAGCAAGGCATGCCCCGCAGTGTTGTCCACAAGCACATCAATGTGAGGCAAGGGAAAACTGTCTTTGGGGCTTGCCTTGTTCAAATCCCTAAAATCGACACAAACCCGGATCCTTCCATCCTTCTTGGGTACAGGTACGATGTTGGCAACCCATTGGGGGTATTCAGCAACCCTCAGGAATCCTGCGTCAATTTGCTTGGTGACCTCTTCCTTGATCTTCTGAACCCAGTCCGGCCTCATTCTGCAGAGCTTCTACTTGACAGGAACTGCCCCTGGCATTAACGGAATTCGGTGCTGTACTATCTCGGGATCGATACCAGGCATGTCGGCGTGAGACCAGGCAAAAACTTCGAAGTATTCTTTGAGCGCCTCGATGGTACCAGCGCGATGCTCCGGGGATAGGTTTGAACCGATTTGTATCACACGGGGGTCATCCTCATCTTTCAAATTTATTGAAATTACTTCTTCTTTTAGAGGCTGAGCATGCCTTTCGTCTTCCCTTTCGATGAGGGAACGCAACTCGGCCGGGATGTTCCCGTCAAAGTCGATTCCTTCATCGTTGGGGTCGACACAGTTTATGTAAAAGTCAGCAAAGTAATCGGAAGCAGGATCATTCATTTCATAAAACCCGGAGGGGTTGCCAAGTACAGTCGACTCGAACTCAAAGTAAAAGCTATGACGTGGAGGGCCGAGAGGCACAAACTCCGACTCTGAGCTAGACTTAGACTCGACAGACTCTGTGTCAGATTCAGATACATCGTCAATGCATGTTAGACGGGGAGTAAAAATGCAGTTATTAAGACTACCCTTTGCTTCGACGATGAGGGAGGTTGGATCGTTGAGAAGATCTGGAGAGTCGGGCCCAAGCATCAGCACTTCAGCCTCATCTTCCTTGCCAACCAAACCCACTTGGGAGAACAGCTCCTCTAGACCCCCTTGATCAAAAGCAACCAGCCAGTCTGCCTTTTCCCGGATAGCGACCAACTGCTTCTTGAACGCCTTTGCAGCCAGCTCTTCCTTCGCAATTTCCTCTTCGTCATCAGACCAAGTGTCGGCAGCGAAGATTTCAAAACCCGGGAGCCAAGTCCTAGTCACTTGATCCCAAAACGGTTCAGCCTGCCCCAGATAAGCAATGCCTCCTCCTTCACGGACGAAATAGCTGTCGGGGTTACCATAAAGGGTCCGAGGTTTTCCCGTGTCTTTCCCTAATTTGGCCTTTTTGGTAGGGGGAGTGTATCTCAGGCCGAAGCGGCCTTCAGTAAAGGAAAAGACAGGGAACTCAGCGATCCCCTGCTGGTTGATCCCGAGCCCTAGACCAGGCATGAATGACATCTTCCTCATGATTTCGAGGGCGGTAGAGCTGATTATGAAGTCGTCATCCATGACAATGGACAGGACTGAGCCAGAAGTGTCAAAAGCGAATCCTCCAAAGTCTGAGTCCTCCTCCCCGTGCATTATCCCCAAAACAGGCATCCCATCGTCCTTGAGCGGGCGGATCCCAGAGTCTCCGCAGATGGTTAGAGTCCCGGTAGGTAGCCCCAACATGACCTTCTGGTGGAGGGTCGACGGTATAGCCATGATGTCCGCCCTATGCAGCCACGGCCTTCCCAACAGCAGATTGAAGGTGGCAGGGATGTCAACCACATGGAATTCCACGTCCATTTCAAAACCCTCGGCATCTAGCTTCAGCATGAGAGTCCCCTCGACTACGCGGCGCGTGTTATCGTAGGCCTTGACTGCCAGATTGGAAGGCGTGAGGTCAGCCTTTGTGAGCCCCAGACGGTAAGCAACCCTCATCGGACAGACGTTGATTGCAGATCTGTTATCGATCAACACGGTTGGAACCCAATGTCCCCTGCACTTGAGAGTAATGTGCAATGGGCGGTTGTGAGCAGTCCCATCGACAGGCAGATCTTTTTCGGTGAAAGTGACGGAATGCTTGGAAAGCAAAGGCAAAACCAGGGCAACCATGGCCTCCGCGGTGATGTCCGTTGGTACAGTAAGACGAGCCAGTGCTGCGGACAGCCTTTCTCGATGCTTCTTTGACGATGATATCAGACCCCAGACAGAGACGGCGGCGGGAATCCTTTCCAGCTGTTTCAGGATAGCATCCTCTTCAGGTACCCCGCTAGGAATGGCCGGAGCGTTCTTTTGTGCGGAGGGAATAGTGGGTCTTTGATCATTACCGGGATTGGACGAGCTTCCAGCCGAAAGATTGGGTGGTTGGAAGACTCGGCCGCTCCTAGTGACGTTAGCGACCTCCCACCAAGGCGATGTGTCCACAAAATCCCAGAAATCAGCAGGCACTTCCTCTAGCTTGCGTTTCCCCTTGTCGATTGATGCAACCTGGTCCGAAGCCATGACCCATTCCAGATCACTCATGACTTGTCCTTCCCAAGGGGCCGGATCCTGTGCGGCAGCTTCCTCGGATGGTATCCCCGGATTAGTGACGAATGGTACATCCCAAAGGCCTCCGTCCACCAAAGCAGTATCGACGGTCCAGATTTCATCCCCGACCTGAATGTCGACCACTTTATCGACGTCCCAGAAATCAGTAGGCAGCGGGCTTGTGTTAAGGTCGACAATCTCATCAACATCCCACAGGTCATCGGGCGGTGCACTTAATGTCATGATTGAACAATCATCCCTAGGGTGTACTACCGGACACGGCATTCCTACAGGCACAATGTTGACAGTCGGGTCGCCTGCATGCACAGCATTGGAGATGGAGTCGAATAGTGGCCATGCTTCCCCTAACTGCCGACGCACGTCAGGGATGATTTCTCCTTGGCTGTAGCTATCCAGGTACCGCTCGTCCAAGCCCTGATCATCGTCCCCCTTCTCCATATTGAAGTTCTGATTCCAGGCTAACTGTGCAGCAACAGGCTCCGGGTCCCATACGTACTCCTCCTCGGCTTCGGTCGCAGCGGGCTCAGGCTGGTAGAAAAGCATAAAGAGTGACAGGCCGTCGAGCGGATCCGTCCTTGCTGCGTTCCAGTCTTCCTCCCATTGGTCTAACTGGGCTTGATCGACAACCGGTGCTTGAGGGAATCCCAAGAAGTATTGCTCGTTCCAGTCGTTAGCAAGCTCTGCCCATTCCCTTGCTTTGTCCTCCATATCCCAGCCAACTGCCAGCATGTTGACACTGAATTCTGCCGGGATGGTCACGACAGGTTTCGGGTGATGCTCTGGGGCTATATGGTCAGTGGGGTTGAATATGGTGGAGCTAGGTTGGATTATAGTGGAGGTAAGGCGGATTTGGTTGATTTGAGGGTGGCCGTTGTGCTGCGGCATGGAGTTGGTGATGACGTTAGGCTTAGGAGGGGTCGGGAGAGTGCCGTTGTCCACTAAATCTTGAATTGCGTGGCGGAGGCGGTAGCAGGAATCGGTGTGATGGCCGGGCATTTGGTGATAGGCGCAGAAGACATTCGGATTGTGGCTAGGGGATAGATTTTGGGGCAGTGGAGTTGGATCCATTGGTTTGAGGTGACCGGATTTAGCCAACCTTTCTAGCACTTGAGAGAGCGGAGCTTCGAATTTGGTGAAGTTCCGGGGCTGATTACGGTTTCGGTGTTTTGGAGGGGCCTAGACCTGGTTGACATCGGCAATGTGGTTGGAGTCTTGAGTATTACTGTTTCCGGCAGACGTGGTGTTGGCATAACTGTTATTGCCGAACAAGGCAGCGCTGCTTCCTGAGTAAGCGCGAGTTTTGGCTTTGGATCCCGAGGAGGAGGAAGGAGGGTCGCTGCGCGGCAGAACCCCAGTTTGGAGAGCTTCTTCGATGGCAAGGCCGGATTCGAAGAAAGTATCCCAATCGGCCCCTTGGACGAGGACCAGATTCTTAGCAAAGTCGGGGAGCAGATTACGGGAGATGATACGGATCTGATCCTTCTCACTCGGCCGATCGGTCATGACTGCAGCCTTGGTCCTCCAACGTTTGATGAAGTCCGCAAAGGACTCTTTCGGATTCATCTTGGTGGATTCTAGCTCCCGGGTGGTCATTTTGAGCTGGGAGTTGTAGCTGTACTGGGCGAAAAAGGCCGCACCAATATCTTCCCATGTTTTGCGCTTGGAAACGTCGAGAGACAAGAACCACTGAAAAGCTGGGCCAGCCAGAGTTTGAGGAAACAATTGGGCCATTGCCTCCTCCTCGACCCCATGCAGTTTCATTGCACCGTGGTAAGCGAGCAGGTGCGTCTTTGGATCACCCGTCCCATCGAACTTTGTAAAGTCGGGCATTTTGAACCTTTCCGGGAGCCGTGCATTTGGAAAGGGGCAGAGACTGTCCATGTCCAACCCTCCGGCGCTGATTCTTTCGGACTTGGCAACTGACTCTTCCAGCTTAGCCATTTTGGCGATCAGGGCAGCCATTTCGGGATTCTCAGCAGGCTGTTCGGCTGGGATGTCTTCCCCAGCTGGGTTCTCGCGCTCTTGCCGGTCGCCTTCTATCCTTGCGACTGGGACCCTCTCGTTGATAAGAGCCTGCAGGTTAGCCATGGCGGTATCGGCCTGGTCAGCTCTTTGTTGCATGATGGCGAGGTTGTGCTGCAGATCGGCTAAGAGGGTTGCGAGATTCGGTGGAGGAATATCTGCCATGTCTAAGGCTTCTGTCTTGATCAGTTTCGGAGTTACAGGTGGCGATGGAGAGGACGGAGGAGATTCGTGCGGAGTGGTCGGCGGCGAATCCTCCTTGGACAGAACGCAGAGCTGAGCTTCCGTTGTGACGAGCAGAAAAGCAATTCCCCAAACAGACCCTCAAACAAACCCGACGGACATTCCCAAGCAGGTTTGGCTCTTGATTTCGAAGCTCCCCATGGCTCAGCTAAACAGCAAAATAGATGGGCTCAAATGACAGCCTGCAACAGTTTATTTTGAAAGGAATTGAAAGAAAATGAGCATGCCAACGTCGTCGGTGTCCTCCTAGACTCTAACACTAGAGGGAGTTCAACTCATGCTGTCAGGACGCTGCCATAGAATCCTCGGATTTCTTTTTCGACGGTGTATCCTTGTTTGAGTCGATGGATACTAAAGGATGTCAAAACAACCTAAGCCTTTTGACCGCTCCTTTATCGAAGTTTCAACTTTGGAGGTCGGAACAACTTGGTGCAGATGGCGTGATACCATAACCGAAGCGGCGTAAGCAGCACTGTGCCGGAGCCTTGATGGTGTAAGTGATTAGCACTTTAACCTGGGATGGTGTGGGTATCACGACATCCTCTTAGCTGTTCCTGATTTTCTGTTTGAAACTTCGACTAGGTTTAGACAACAGACTTAAACAGTCCTGATTTCTCAAAGTCTCGCTGACTCAAGGATTTTGGAAATTGATAACGCGCAACATCGAGTTGCACGACTCTTCATCGGTCCATGGCAGGGTCCTAACAATCACGAGATGAACTCGAGACAGACCTAAAAGCCGCCCTAGCATGCTCCTACGCAAAACGGGATGTATGTATGTACAGGCATGCGATAAGGAAAGCAGTAACACATAGACAGTTTATGGGGGTTAGATGCAAGTAATCCTACCCTGTAGGTTCCTGTCTTAGGTTGAAAGGTTCTAGTGCTTTGTACGCATGACGAGGCTGGTTTTGGCTAAAAGGGGTTCCTCTGACTAGAGCCGCGGTATACCTCCCACTGCAATGCGTGCAGCAAAGCAATGGTCGAACGGTATTACGACTCATCATCGTCCAAGGTTGTTGGGCATTCGAGGACCCCGGGCTCCAGTAAACTGTGCCGGTTACCCAAAACACCTCAACGGGGATTATCCAACATCGATGCAAATGAAGAGCGCCAAAGTTTGACTAAACGAGAGAGAAATGCAAAATTTTTGAAAAATGCCTTTTAAAGCTTGGCTCACTTTTATTAATCAATATTTAGGCAAGACTACACAAGTGAACAATGATAAAAGGGCAAATTTTCGTAGTAGTCCCTGTAGTTTTACGGTTGTCTCACTTTCGTCCCTCTAGTTTCAAAGTGCTTGAATTTCGTCCCTGTAGTTTGTTTTACGTTCCAAATTGGTAAAATCGTTAACACCGTTAACGAAACTAACGGAAAAAAAAAATAAGTGTTCCAATTTTCAATCCGTTTGAACCGGTGCGAAGATCTTATTTTTTTGATCATTTTATCTTAAATGGTCGTAATGAATTTTTGGCTCTAAGGCCTTTCAACGAGCACCCGAAGACTCCTTATTTAGTTTCAGGGCTCTCTTAGGGTGCTCATTGAAAGGCCTTAAAGTAAAAAATTCATTACGACCATTTAGGATAAAATGATCAAAAAAATAAGATCTTCGCACCGGTTCAAACGGATTGAAAATTGGAACACTTATTTTTTTTTCCGTTAGTTTCGTTAACGGTGTTAACAATTTTACCAATTTGGAACGTAAAACAAACTACAGGGACGAAATTCGAGCACTTTGAAACTAGAGGGACGAAAGTGAGACAACCGTAAAACTACAGGGACTACTACGAAAATTTGCCCATGATAAAACCCCAGTTCGGATTGGTCGGATGCTGAGATCCTGTTACGTTACCATTCCGTTCTTCAGCAGCGCGGAGCGTGCTGTTTTGCCAGACTTTTGAAGATTGTTCATTTATGTATTAATGCCTAAGTATTAATCAATGCAATGGTCCCCAGCAGAGTCGCCACTGTGGGCACACACCCCGAAAATCGCCCGATTTTGGTTTGGAATAGATATTTGTTCGGGGGGCGGCCCTTTTGGAAAATACCGCGGCGAAACGCTTCGATTCAGAGTCGCCACTCGGGTTTTAGCGGAAGAATACCCAAGGAACCGAACTCGAAAACGTTTGCTACGTTTTGCTTCGATTTGAAAATGGTTTGATTTGATTTGAAAAGGCGTAGACTGGTCCGTCGTCACCTTCGATATCTGAGGTTCGGGAGCCAGGTTACGAGAGGGGAAGGGTTTTATGGCACCCCTCTCGCCCAATCCGGAGATCGGTCTCTACTCAGGCATTTCATTAAAACATTTGCATTTTTCTCTCATTTTAATCATTTTTGGCCAGTTAGGGCGGGGGAACAGTTAATAGGGATTCAAAACTATAACAAGTTGCAGTTTGCATGACAAAATGTTTATGGATGATGATTTGCTTGCTTGGATTGAACTAAATGTAAGAACATGGATTGAGAACAAGCGCTGCCAGAAGCTCAACGGGATGATGTACGCTGCCCGTCGGGTGTGTGAGCAGGCGACATACTCGCACGCCATGGCCTAGCCACGGCACGCCAATATACCCTGCGCACGCCACCTTCAGGCTGGCGTACACTACCACATCAATTTCTTACAGCTCCCACTCTTAATCCTCTGGGCTCTGGAAGGGACCAGTGCACACCCAGGGCAAACCACGCAGTTTATAACATAGATTACACACATGTACAGACACAAAGAATGGCCAGTAGCCAGGAAAATAGCAAGACAGGCCCCATAAACAGAGTGGGGAGGAACGAGAGGCCAGGATCGAACTATGATGCAAGGGCCAGGCACTGGTCTTTGATAAACGTGCCGTACGCCACTTATCAGAGGCCGTACGCCAGGTGTCTCTTTTGTCCAGTGTTTGGCTTTACATGATCTGGGCTCTGGAACATGACCAGAAACACCCCAGAGGCCTTAAAAAGCAAGAAAGGTACAGGTATTGAAAGATACACTTAAACACCTCTAATGCACAGAAAGCAGTAAACTGGTTATTAGCATGCTAAAAGGTGATGACAGAAAGGAAGTAAGCAATAAATGGACACTTCATGATCCCCACGCCAGCAGTGCACATACTGCCAAAGGTGGCGTACGGCTTGATGTGGCTGGCGTGCGCCATGATCTGTCCTTTACGACTGGTTTATTTTACCAGAAAGGGGTCTGGACTAGTATCAGCTACTAGCCAGAACCCTTCTGGTTCCCCTCAGGAACTGAAAACAGAAAGCAGTACCAAGGTGGTATACCTTTGTAGCAAAGTATGGAAGGAAGAAGGTGAGCTTTGGGGGTTGAAGATGGAGGATGTATGGTGGAAGATCAGTGGTGTGGGGTGTACAGAGCTTCCCCACCTCTTAATCTTTCAACAAGGAGAGCAAGAACAAGAGGGAGAAGAGAGCAATGGACTTTAGCTCTTAATGGTGCTAACCCCTTGCAAATGAATGCAAGGGGGGTATTTATAGGAGGAGTGGACTGGAGAGGGGGCTGACCAGCTGAGGTTAAGGGCTGGTTAGCTTGGTTGGGAGCCTCCCATGCATTAAATGCATGGGACTAGGCTTGATGGGGTGTGTAGGAGAGAGAGGGGGACGTCCCCTGCAGAATGCAATGATCAGGGGGCTTTGCAATGTACCCTGGCAGTTACAAGGTTTCGAGCACGTGACAGAAAAGTGGTGATTTGACCGGTCTTGACCATGCGTACGTCACCTATTTCATACCGTGCGCCAGGTCAAACTAGGTCAACGGTCGATGATCGACACGTGTCGAGTACCTGGCGCACGCCAAGATGTAGCTGGCGTAAGCAAGGTTTGGTTTTGCTGAGGCTTGTTTGGCTCTGGACTTGAAGGGTTTTGAAATGGGTTTGAAGAGGAGAAGGTTCCAACGCCCAAAGCTCACGACCTTCCATCGACTCTGGACTGTTCTCGACCATTCATCATCATTGGGTTATCAACGGAAGTAAAAGGACTAATCTGGACAGTCCAGAATGGGGTGTCTACACAAGGGAAGAAACTCTGAATGAAAAATAACGTAAGTAAAAAAAGCTGCTACTATTGTTTCGAACCAAAAGAAAACGTTCATCGGCAGCCCCCTTCTTCGTTCCTTTTTGTACCGTGGGAAGAAGAGGTGCGTGAGTCCTATATATTTTTGTCGTCACAGCAGTCATCCCCCATGGCAGCCCTATTTTCCTTTTTTCTTGGCTCCCAGCCGACTTCTCCCTGTTAAGCCTTGGCCCATCATTTAACTATTGGGCCCACCATGTAATAGAATAAATCCAAGCCCAATTTTTCATTTACTTTAGTTGAACATCTATTCCTTGGCCAATTAGAGCATCCGCACCAGTATCTCTAAATTTTGGATCAAATTAGAGAGTAAAAAGTCACTTTATTACTTTAGCCACTCACTTTTAAAATATCTACTACACCAGACTCTCTACATTTTAAGTTATCCCATTAAAATATTATTTCTCTTATTCTAAAAAAAAAAAAAAAAGATAATCGGCAAATGTAAAATGTCCCACCCAGACCCCAGTGCACCACTGCACCCACCCACCCTCTCTCTCTCTCTCTCTAACTTTACTCTCTGATTTTCAACCCAACCCAAACAAAATCCTCTTTTTTTCCAAGAGCAACCAGTCGATCAAATCCCAATTTCTATTCTGAACTCACCCTCTGGCGTCGACTACAGGGGGTTGGATCAAAGAAGGCGTCGACCACAGGAGCCGGGTTCAATCAAAACCCCAATTTTTGTTCCAACCAGTCGATCAAAGAAGGTCCATTGCCGGCGTCGATCGAGGCCATGCTGTCGGTGAAGTAACGGAGTTGGGGCTCGAGCTGCTTGGAAAAGGTCATGCTGTCGGTGAAGGTAAGTGGGGTACAGATTTAATAGTAAAAAAATGGATGGTTGATGAACAGGGCCTCGCAAGAAGAAACGAGGCACTGTAGCTCCAGCTACTCCTCCGGTTATTTCCACGAGGCTGGTAAACGGTGATTTTCAGGGTTTGGGTCGTTACTTTAGTGTAGAAGAGGGAGTAGTGAGTGAGATGCGGATGCTCTTAGTGCTAAACTGTTAGACTTCATATTGCTAATCAGATTAAACTCGAACAGCCCAATCTTCGAGCACCATTTAATATTCCAACTTTGCACTTTTTGTATCAAATCCTTCAAATACCTACAACACAAAAATAAAGCATAAAGCTCCGAATAATAATATAAATGAGACTTAACAAAGATAAATTAGAGGACACTAATGTGAATATCTATGCGCCTATCACTGGATAGTGTGTGTTTTGTGGGATTCTTGATTTTGGGGTGCAAATTGGTGAACGAACTTATGTTTTACATTTGTTAAGCCTTTCAAATATTTATATACTAAAATGTTTTGCTTGTGTATAGATGACGAGTCGGTGAATTAAGAAGCACCGAAACCATAAGTTGTACTTGTATGTCTCAAAAACACTCTTGGACTGGAATCCAGTTTTTTTTTTTGTAGGCATTGTAGATATCCATTGCTGATTGTCGTGCGATTGTTCCCTCGCTTAGGGTAGCGTGTCAAGGGGCTTGACAAGTTTTGGCAAGATACTGTAGATAGGGATTTAGTTGCAGCTCATGTTAATATTTAGCTCATGTTGATGGTGCGAATTGGTAAGCTTACTTATGTTTTGTAACGCCCTCGATTTTAAACATATATAAAATAACTTTACTTAAACAAAATCCTCCCAACAATATACATCGAGCCCAAAAGAGTTTACCATTTTTAGCCCATAACATTACAGTTCTAACTCCGAGAGTTTAAAAAAAATATTACATCGTGAGGCACTACGGCCCAATATTCCATAAATACAAGAGTTAAAAAGATTTAAGAAGGTTTACAATGCCACATAGTCAAAGCATGGAAATGAAGTTTCGTTACACCTTCCAACAAAAAGTGATTGTCAAAGAAAATCTAAGTATCTTTTCTTTTTCTGCTTTCAAAAGAATGCACTTGGATGCATGCACACCACTCCATGCTACTGCTCCGAAATCATCCTGAAAATGAAGGGTTGAGTTACACTAGCGCAGTACAGAAATCTATACAACTATTATATGAATTGAGTAAAGAGTGTAATGAATGAATGAGGACACAACTCACTAAGTCACCAACAAGAAGGTTTAAACCGAATAAGGAGTTTAACGCCCAATCGATACCATTTCTACCCACGTTCCATCTTTTACCTTTGACTTCACGAACTTAATGAAACAACCCAACATATGGCTTCGCTACTTGTCTATTTCTACTTCTATCAAAATACCGCTACATCAAGCATTTTGAATGTATCATACATCTCATTTCCGTATCCTTGTCATACGATTTTAATCCGAACATTCATGACCTCGCACTATCCCCTACCGAGCATTTGGGACCTTGCATTATCTCCATTTCATCATACACAACCTCATGTTCAGGCCTATCGACCTCACACCACCGGCTTATATATACCAACAAATACCAAACATGTAATAAAAGTTTAAGAAATGAAACCTGAAGGACTAATTATCCCAAGCCATCACCTATCTCATTCGTAATTCTCACTATTAACCACTCTTCCCTTATAAAGTGTTACTATTTCACATAATAACCAATACAAGTCTGCTAACGCTATCAATTTAATAGATTGCACAAAAACCAAATGTTTCGAGTTTCTCAACTCTGATTGCAAGACCATTTTGGTCCACCAAACCTCAGAATCCAAAAGCGAGTATTCAAACAAAGTTGTAGAGGATCGAATCAGCTGTCCAACGCAATTTAAATTGAGTCTAATCGACATCGCATGATAGAGTTATGCCCAAAATACAAACTGCTATCCGGGAACAAAAACAGGACATCCAGATCTGGAATACAGATTGGAGAATGGACGTTTTCGGGTATAATTTATAAGTATAAATTTCTGTTCATATTTTTTCTAGACAGTAGACTCAAACATGGAACTTTTGGCACAAGAATCAACCAAAATAGAGTTTTGTAGAGTCCTAGGAATTTCTACCCAACTCCCCCCAACGAATAACTTTTATAAAGAACGAAAATTAAAACGAGTTACCGGAACGCAATTACTTGAACAAATCTCTAAAACTTCAAGGGAAGAAAACTTGGAAGAAAACTAAACATTATTCGGCAATCGGCAGCCCCGTTCCTCCTTTTTTTTCCCATGGCAGCAGCCCCCCTAAAATCAGTGGAGACGGATATTCGCAGCCCTGTATTTTCTTACTTAGCCAGTTAAAAATTTTCAATTATACTCGATAGTTAGTTACTGAAATTGAGATACATTTTCAGCATACAATTACCGAAATATAATATTTTTTTCATCAGCTATTTACCGAAAATGTATGTTCGGCAGTTGTTTACGGAAGATTGAACATATTTTCGATATGTAGTTACTGAAATATAATTTCGTTTTCGACAGCTATTTATCAAAATGTTATGTATGATTTTCAATAATTATTTACCGAAATGTAGTGGGTTAAGGGAGAAAATACGGGGCTACGAATAGTCGTCCCAAAATCAATACTTGACTGACTTAAATCGAAGTAGGTTTTAACCCTATAATAACATAAGACGCTTGAACTTCACATTATAAGATATTAGCCATTCAACTGCAAAAGACTTTGCATTTTGATCCAAAACTTTTATGAATTCTTCTTTTTACCCAAAAGTCTCGGATAACAAACTTGAGCAACCTATAAGCACAAAAACACATAATAAAACTCGGTTAACAAATATAAAAGACTAATAAATGTAGATTGGATGGCCAAAATATGTATATTTTGGCACTTATCGCATCTCAAAAACACTTTTGGATTCCATTTTGGAATCCAATTTTTTTGCAAGCATTGTAGATATCCACTGCTGATCGTCATGCGGTTGTACCCTTGCTTAGGGTAGCGTGTCGGGGGGCTTGACAAGTTTTGGCAAGATACTGTAGATAGAGATTTAGTTGTAGCTCATGTTAATATTTAGCCCATGTTGATGGTGCGAATTGATAAATTTACTTATGTTTTGTCATGCCCTCAATTTTAAATATAAATAAAATAACTTTACTTAGATAAAATCCTCCCAACAATGTACATCGAGCCCAAAAGTGTTTACCATTTTCAGCCCATTACAGTTCTAACTCCAAGAGTTTAAAAAAATATTACATCGTGAGGCACTACGGCCCAATATTCCGTAAATACAAGAGTACTTAAAAAGGTTTAAGAAGGTTTACAACACCAAATAGTCAAAGCATGAAAATGAAGTTTCATTATACCTTCCAAAAAGTGATTCTCAAAGAAAATTTAAGTATCTTTTCTTTTTTTGCTTTCAAAAAAATGCACTTGGATGCATACACATCACTCCATGCTACTGCTTTGAAATCATCCTGAAAATGAAGGATTGAGTTACACTAACCAGTAGAGAAATCTACACAATTATTATATGAATTGAGTAAAGTGTAATGAATGAATGAGGACACAACTCACTAAGTCACCAATAAGAATGTTTAAACCAAGTAAGGAATTTAATACCCAATCGATACCATTTCTATCCTCCATCTTTTACCTTTGACTTCACGAACTTAATGAAACAACAGAACATATGGCTTCGCTACTCGTCTGTTTCTACTTCTATCGAAATACCACTACATCAAGCATTTTGAATGTATCATAGATCTCATTTCCGTATCCTTGTGATAGGCGCGTAAATGTTCACATACGCGCCTTTAATTTATCTTTGCTAAGTCTTTTTTTATATTATTTCTTGAAGCTTAATGCTTGATTTTTGTGTTTTAGGTATTTAGAGGATTTGATAAAAGAATAAGCAAAAGAGAAATATTAAACGGTGTTCGACGCTAGTCCATTTGGAGGTCAATATGGAGCCGAGAGTTCGGCACTGAACTTAATTAATCGAGGAGTTAGGAGATTGTTTTGCAACCCATGGCCTATCAAACTGGAGTAAATTAAATGGTGGGCCCATTGTATGCTATGGGCCAATGTTAAATGCTTGAAGAATTTGATTCTCTTTGACTGTGCACAAGTGCAACGTGTACTGCTGAAGTAAAAAGGGCATTGGGTCAAGCCCCAATTGAAGGAATTGAATGGGCCCAAGTTAACGATGTCGGCACATGTGGCATATAAAAGGGAGGCCGTGGCATCGGGATATTTTTCCCACGGAAAAAACAACGAACAAGGGCTGCGGCATCTTGGAGTATATATTATTCCCACGCACGGACGAAACACAGAGGGAAGCGGCGGTGATACCTTCTTGGATTCATCACGCACAGAAAAAATAGAAGAACGGGGCTGCCGGGGGGCTCTCGGCGTGGAAAAGAAAAAACGGCAGCTGCTGCCGTGATATCTTCTTGGAATCACCCAGAAATAGACAGTGCCCCACCGAGAGCTGCGAATAGAGAACTGGACGGGGCTGTCGAGACTTTTGTTCTGTACTGTTTTCTTCCGAGTTTTATTTCCTTCAAGTTTTGAATCTTTGTTCAATTATTTGCACTCCAGTAATTCGTATTAATTTTTGTTCTTCGTTAAAGTTGTTCATTTATACTTGTTTATTACTTTATTTCTTTCGCTTATTTCGTATTCGGAAGCATGTTTCAAATTAGGATTTCTTTCGTTTCTTGTGCAATGATTAATGCGTAGTCGTATAGGCAGGGTCGCGAGGTGATTAACACACCGTGGCTAGTTCGGGCACTGCTCCTTTTATCAAACAATGAATAAACGATTTTAGATTAGAAAATACTTCCTGCGGACGAACCCGGGTATCGTCGGAGCCCATGTGAACATGAGAATGGGGGTCCAAAACTCATTCTTCGCTGTGCATGGGTATACGGTGACCATAGGGTCTCGCATCTTGCGGGATATCTTTTTCAATCTAAAATTAAACGTTTTTAAGAACTCCAAACAGAGCAGGTTAATCCGAACTAGTTACAAGTACTATGAACCCTACGACCATGCCTCCTTTTAATTTTCTGAAAAGTACAATCAATTTCTAGGTTTTAGCTAATCTCTCAATCAAAACGACAAGGGGTGGCTACCTAAGAGCCCATTTAAATTATAACAACCCGAGTTTTTATTAGTACACATCACCGTCTTTGTGGATTCGACTCCGGACTTACCAGATATTGTGCTACGTCGGTCTTCGCCCTACGCTTGGGGCAACCCATTATTTTAGGATTAGGAAATCGTCAAGCACCTTGTCATACGATTTTAATCTGAACATTCAGGACCTTGCACTATCCCCTACTGAGCATTTGGGACCTCGCACTATCCCCATTTCATCATACACAATCTCATGTTCAGGCCTATCGACCTCACACCACCACCTTATACCAATAAGTACCAAACATGTAATAAAGTTTAAGAAATGAAACCTGAAGGACTAATTAACCCAAGCAATGAAACCTGAAGGACTAATTATCCCAAGCCATCACCCATCTCATTCATAATTCTCACTATTAACCACTCCTCGCTTATAAAGTGTTACTATTTCACATAATAACCAATCCAAGTCTACTAACGCTATCAATTTAATAGATTGCACAAAAAACCAAGAGTTTCGAGATTCTCAACTCTGATTGCAAGCCCATTTTGGTCCACCAAACCTCAGAATCCAAAAGCGAGTATTCAAACAAAGTTGTAGAGGATCGAATCAACTGTCCAACGCAATTTGAATCGAGTCTAACCGACATCGCATGAGTTATGCCCAAAATACAAACTTCTGTCCGGGAACAAAAATAGGACATCCAGATCTGGAATACAGATTGGAGAATGGACATTTCTGTGTATAATTTATGAGTACGAATTTCTGTTCATATTTTTTCTAGATAGTAGACTCAAACATGGAACTTTTGGCACAAGAATCAACCAAAACAGAGTTTTGTAGATTCCTAGGAATTTTTGCTAGATCTGTAAACAAAACTTGAACCAGTCCGGCTATGTGCAAAAAAGTGACAAAAATAAGTGATTTTCAAGACCAAACTTCAAACAATCAACAAGAGTAAGATCAACCACAATATCCACACATCACACTAACTCAAAAACACATAAAAATAGTTAGATTTCTCTATCTCAAAGATTGAAAGCTCAAGCTCAATCGAACTCTAGGGCTTCAAACTTGAAATCCACCAAGATACACACCTTCCAAGCTTAATCAATGCGACTTACACATCGGGGAAGTTAGAACACAGCATAAAGAGGGTGGTTTTCCATGGGTTTGAGTTATGGGTGGAAGACCCGAGAGAGAGAGAGAGAGAGAGAGAGAGTGGGACGGGGAGACGTGTGAAAAAAAAATGAGATAAGGTGTCTCTCACCACACATTCATTCTATATATACCACTATGCATATTTCTTACTCTCACACCCCTCGCACTTCTAAGTTCTAACGCATTAACCCCAAACGCCTATTCTCATCTCTATTCACGTTATCTAAAAAAAATTCTAACATTTATTTAAACACTTTAATTATCGAAATTTAACACGGGCCTCTACATGTTTGACATTTGTTACGTAGTTGAAGTGATGTAGGATATTGCTAATACATTTGTGAAGCCTTTCAAGTATTTATATATTAAAATGTGGAGGTGGCAATCTCAACCCACATTTCTTAACCCGCCTAAATTCGCCCACTTATAATCCAACCCAACCCGTTTATATTGTGTAATGGGTTGATATGGGTTCAACCTATATCAACCCATATTTACATGAATTTAGATGAGTTAAAAATGGATTCAATATGAGTTAGGCATAAAATACCCATTCCTGCACAAAAGTTAATCGCCTCTTGTGCCGGACCAAATTCAGTCCTCTTTATTCACGCCAGCCCCGAGCGGCAGATTCATCACCAACACATTCTCATCAACTCCAGCTCCAGGGAAAAGGCACCCCTGCACCTCGGAATCGCTCAGAGCGAAGATCAAGAACACGAACAGCGACATAAAGGCGTGAACGAAGTTGACGCAACTGATTTTATACCTCGCCAGATCCTTCGCTTTCTCCCTATCCTCGCCGTCGCAGTCGAAAATGTACATTTAAGGAAAGAAAAACAGAGACCAAATTTTCCACTTTATTACAAAAAATATTAGGGTAAAAATAATTAAAAAAAATACTTTTTCGGTTCTTTTGTCGAGAAGAATTAATAGGGAAAAAAAGTTTGTCACAAAACAAACAAATACAAAAAAATTTGAATAGAAACAAAATTTTTTTAATCTAAACCTAAGCGGTGGTTTCATTGAACGCAACGAAGATCGAAATTGTACAATCGGTGCAATAATCTCATTCCAGACAATTCTCTGAAGTGGTCTTTGACTCTTCATCGAAGTTACGTTCCTGTTTGGAAATGGAAAAAAAAAAGGTAAAAACTTGATTTTTAAAAGTTTTTTTTAGCCTATAGTTGCTTAATTTTTATTTAAAAAAAATTGAGTTTTAATAATAAAATTTTACTTTTCTGAATCCTCTTATTGGGACAAATCGGAGGGGGAAGAGAAGAAGAAGAAGAAGAAGAAGAAGAAAAATAGGACGGGTCGGGCGGATTTGGGTATGGCTTGACCAATATCTGACCCGACCCGTTTCAATCCCTTTACTTTTTAACCCATGTTTGACCTGCCCATATTTGACCCACGACCCGTTTCAACCCACCCAAATCCGTCCATTTGCCACCTCTAGTAAAATGTTTGGCTTGCATGTGGGTAGGTGAGACGATTAGCAGTGGATCTCTACAACACTTGCAAAAAATTGGATTCCAAAATGGAACCCGTGAGCGTTTATGAGACAAATGCAATCCCATATTAAATGTACGACTAATAAATAATCTCAACTTGTTAATCAGTTATCGAGAAGGTAAAAGCAACATCGGGCACACAGCTAATAATTTAAGGCATAATAGCCTTTTGGCATAAAGCCATTCACCGGGCACTAAGCCAACAATATTTAAGTTCAAGTCAATATAGAACAATATCTATGAATACTCTAAAAGAAAGTACTCCCTCCGTCCCAAATTCTTTATCCGGTCCGCAAAACGGAGTGTTAAAAATAATTCAAATTTTTTTCACAAATTAAAAATACTCATTGATATCTAGTAAGTTGTTAAAAGTTGTTGATTTTTTCTTGCAAAAATTATATTATGTTTAACGCTCTGTTTTGTGGACCGAACAAAGAATTTGGGACGGAGGGAGTACAACTTATCGTTTTGGTGCTCCTTGAATCACCGACTCGTCACCTATCCACAAACCAAACATTTTAGTATATAAATACTTGAAAGACTTAACAAATGTAAAACATAAATAAGTTCACCAATTCGCACCCCAAAACTGAGAAGCCTACAAGACACACATTATCTTGCAGAACAGTCGGTTGAATTCTAGCATTCTATAGGTTCAGACTTAGATCCCTTGACTATAACTGTTAGAAAGTAGACTCTTAAAAAATCAATCTTGATATAAAATTTGCCTTAATCGGAGTCTGAATGATCAAGATATGCTCAACTGAAGTAATACAATAAAAACACGAGATTATAGTGTATGCAGAACAGTCTGTGTTCAGAAATTCATTAAAAATCACATACTCAATATTTTTCAATGATTCCAACATCAAAACATCATCAACTGGTCAATGTTTAAGACCCATAAGGACCCATGGCTAGTAAATACATCTAACTATGACAAAGTTTATGACAAACACAGGTCCAAAGGCTGCCCAGATTTTCAGAATCGCCAAACCATTTACTTCGGAATAAAAACTGATTTCGCCTAGGAGGAATTGAGGCACAATCCTTACATATTCAGATAGGTGTATAAGTCTAGTTTTAGAAACACGAAACAGTGCATGAAACTGATACCCATGCTAGGAGATATGGCCGTTTTCTCAAGATGTGTCTGTGCTGTCTGCATATACACGAATCTGACAGCAATTTGGTTTATGATTTTTTTTATAATCTTTTTTCACATTTCTCATAAAATTCTGAAGAAAAGTTTATGAAGTTCAGTTCGATGTTTCATATGTGCCTTTACCGATTTCGGATAGAGTTTATTTTTTATAAGAGTCCTAAACAACCCATTTGGAACAAAATAAGCGGCTCGGATCAATTTTTTGGAATCCGAAATGGGTCAAAAACGCGTATGTACACGATGTATGTACCTATGTATATGTACCTCTAGCAAAACTGGAGGAGAAAATGGGAATCCGAAATTGGTTTCTGTCTTCTAGTGCATTAATAATAAGAAAGTAAAGAGAAAGAATCATTTTCCTGGAAAAATTCTAGTACCAGGTATTATTCATTTTTCAAAGGGTTATCTCGATGGAATAAGAAAGGGGAAAGTGTAATTTTTTATGAGGAATGGTGCGGTCCAATTATCTGTTGGATGGCCTTATCTTTGTTTTTCAGTTTTTGTTTCCTTTTCACGTTAAGCGTCTGTGCTTAGTGAGTTGCTCACCCGTTGTACCCCTTTCGAGTAAATAAATCTTAGTTTTGCCAAGCCAAAAAAAAGAAAAAGAAAAAGTTATGCTCAGTTTTTTCCCATAATTTTCAGGAATAATTAATTATTTTATCGGCAACGGGACTTGGAAGAACATACTAACATGATACGAAGTCGAAAATATGAAAGAAGACACAAAAGATGTCTGTATTGAGTTTTTTCGTCATTAGTAAACATTTTCTCTTTTGCAATTCATCACAAGATTTTACTTTTTATATATTTCGTATGACAACAAGTGTAAAAGATTTGATGCGAATAGGATTAAAATTGAGAAAAAACAACAAAATGATTGAAAAGAATACACAAAATAATTACCCCAGAATCAGTGAAAGCGTGTACAGCGATACCCACACCCCAACAGGAGTATATATAATGTGAATATATTGTTTGAATCTCTGGGCCCTTTTTCTTATATTCGGGTGCACAGGCAACCTTCGCGAACCTCAACTAATCACATGATTATAAAGTGAATGAAAGGCAAATCTATGGCAACCGGAAGGTTTTGGATCGTTGGTCTTCAGAAGGGTTGAACATTTATCTACATCACACAATTGATGTAGTATTCATGGTTTGTACTTTATAATTCATACACAACATTATGATCGATCTCTCCTATTATCGATTGATCCCAAAAAAAATTCATTCGTCTTTTTTAACATTCAATTTCTAGTAGTACATATAAGCATTTTGTTGGTATAGTAGTATAATACTTTTGTAATTTTGACGCAAACAATTAAGAAAATGGATAGAGATGGATAGCTAGATAAATCACATTTCAGATGAGAATGATTGATCTTCGAGAAAATAAGTATCTAATCTTTGTCCTTAGTAATTGCTGTTATGTAGTATTTGTTAAAACATAATTTTCAACTAATTTGCTTTGAAAAGTTGTCTATAGCAATGGCTTTAGACAAGATTGTTTCCGCCGCACTGCTTTGTTTGGAACACTCTTTGAAATTTTTTTTGAAAAAGTAGCAAGGGTAATAAATTGAGAGGGATAGAGAGAGAAGGGATTGAAAGTAGGGAGAATCTAGGAGGAATTTTTTGAAAAATACTTTTCAAAAAGTGAAACAAACACAACATTTGAACATTTAGTTGATATATATGAGGAGAATGACATGTCTCGAAATATGCATTTTTGTAGATTTTAGCCCGTTTAGATGACAAGGAAAACATCAGTCGACAAGGAAAACTTGGCCTAATTTTTTAAATGTGAATGTGACTACTATGTTAAAAAATACGGAAGCCAAAGTCCCTATAGTTGTCCAAAAGGGCTGTAATTAATGTGCAGCGCCCAGAGGCCACGTTGATGCATGTGAATATTTGACTTACTATAGAAATATAGGAATTTTATTTTATTATTTTAGAATCGTATTTTAAAAGGAAGCTAGTATATTTGATTTCAATATCTTGTTAGGAATCTTCGAATTAGGAAAATAAGTATCCTAGAATAATTAGTTTTTCTATTTTTGCTAGTTTCTTGTTCCCTAAGAATTAGAGTTATTTCTCAGTATTTAAATTTCCTTTTTGGTATTTTTAGAATAGGTTGTTTTTATTTATAAATAAGATTAATTGTAAGCCCTAGGACAAATCAGTTGTTTATGATTTGATTAATGAAAATTGAGAGTTTTTTCATTATTGTCTGTTCGTAGAGGGAATACCTTTAGTTCATACTTGTTCGTGATTGTCCTTGTGCGCGTCCTTCTTTTTCATCACGCCTCCCTGCATCACACATCGTTTGGGGCCAATTTAATTAGGCAGTTCTCTCATTTCCAGTGTAGCAAAAAAAAAAAAAAAAAGGCAGTTCTCTACCTTTTGCTCCTCTCCTCTCCTCCCCCTCTCTCTCGCTATCGTACAAAAGGTGGTGTGTGACTCACTGTGAGATGCCATAAAAATAATCCGAATCATTTAATAATGTCAAAATATTAATTTGAGTATGATCTGATAAAAAAGCTGCTCAATCAAATAATAGTAAGTAATTTATCTAATCTTCAATTCATATTAAAATTTAGGATTCTAAATAGTGAATGAATATTGAAAAATAATTTAGACAACTGTGCCCAATATGCTCACGATCCGAACCACATTTGGATTTCTTTTCCTAAGCTGCCGAGCACTTGAGTTTTTGGTGGAAATTCCATGTTCAGATTAATGATAACCAATTTGTTTGAAGAAAGTGCCTTCAATCAGGGAAATGTGACACATGGGAGTGCTTTACTATACCATTGACATTATCGATGCCGACAGGCATTTTGGGACCTGGAATTGTGTATTTTTTAACATGACTTGTCCATTTACGAGAGAATCACGGTAGTGAAAAATTTATAAATTCTTATTTGAGATTGAGAAATTGTTAGGTGTTTGCGATAGTAAATAAATTGTTAAAAGGTTTGTGAGTAGAGTTATTATAGCAAAAAAGTTTTTGTTGACAATTTTTTTTGTTCGTGGAAATGAGATAGTAAAATGCTAAAACTTTTTCGTTAGTGCAAACGAGATGGTAAAGTGCGTTGCCTATTTCATTGAGATGGGTGGGGAGCGTCAGCCGATGGATCTCATCCATTGGCTACGACATTGTCCCTTTAGTAATTTTCCTCAGTCAAATAGGCAAGCTCATTGGTGTTCCCTTCGGGGGATGCCTCATTGCTGAGAGGTAAGCTCATCGTCTAGGTGGTGAGCACCGGCTAATGGATATCCGTTGGCTATGGCACCTTCCTGATGATGCATTGGCGTCTCCGCATGGAAAAGCGTACCTGGTTAACGGTCTTTGATTCCTAATGTCACGGTGCATAGCCCAGGGGATGCCTCCTGTTGAGGGAGAAGCTCGTCGATCGTCTAGACGGCGAGAGCCGGTCCTTTTAGTATTTTCTGTTAGTGAAAACACCCCTAAGTATATAGGCAATTCTGGAAACAGTACTTCCAAGTTCTCAACCTAGGATTGTAAAAACTGAGCCCTTCGTAAATTGTTCGAGATAGGGCCGGCCTTGGGATGTACGTGGCCCTAGGTGAACATGAAAAATGAGGTCCCCATATATTTTCTTAATGAATTCTCGGGAAAAAAAAAATTGAACTTCAAAATATAATTGTCATAAAGATGACAAAACTGTCAAAACACAAAACATCTTTTTGTTGCTTAATATATACTAGTAACTGATTACTAATTTAAGACTTGGTATTGAAAGTTTGAGACTGAGATATTTTATTATAATACTATAGAGACCACTGAAAAAAAAAAAAAAATTCCAATTCTGTGCCACATCCATACCGTATCACACAATTGCAAAAGCCCCTTGTTTGAGATGAAATGTGGTTTTTAATTCGTGTACAGTATGGGGGTAATTTTTTTTTTTAAAAACATCACATATATTTAGCAAAGACTCCATTAAAGTCAAAATTAATCTACTTTTTAGTTATGAACTTCATTTCAACTATTTTAAAACATGTATTCAGGGATTTAAAAAAGTTTGTCAATCAGTAAAAATGGTTTTTTTTTTTTTTTTTTTTTTGTGTGTGGTGGTGGCCCTTTTTTTTTTGTGATATGGATAGAACAGAAAGAATTTCATTAATATGAAGTATTACAACCTACTGTGTGCATCTACTACAATTGCTAAAAAGACTAATTGCACGAGTGCATGAAACCAACACATTCAAATTAAATGAATGATACATTCAACGATAAATTGATCAGACGGTTGGATGTCGGATGGTTGGATGCGAAAAATGGCTTGTGATATGACAAATATATAGGACAATAACCATTGACACATGCAACATGTGTTGTACTAGGTTCCTACAAAGCTTACATAGGAGGATCACGACTAAATGCAAAATCTACCAAATTAAAAATGGCATTATCAGACAACTAGCAAATGTATAATATCATAATATATTATATGGTTGCCTTAATCATGTGGTGGGGTAGGGAGTAGGGAAAGAAGAAAAATAGAATGAGAAACACGTTACGTACATTCTCACGTTCAAGATTGGTAGACCTTTTTTTTTTTTGAATAAAAATATATACTTTAATATTAGACTAAGAATTACCTAATCATATATAGAAAGAGAGAACGAAATTATTACACTATTATTATATACGTACATAGAAGGAAAAAAAAAGAACGAGTACGTAGTTGTGTTACATTCTCACAAAGTTTCAAGAAAGGTCGAAAAATTCGAATAAATATACCTCTACCGTTACATGAAGAATTACCCAAATCATAGGAACAGATATCAAAAATATTACGCTTATCATGATACATATATATAATATCACGCTTACGACTATTAGTCCTATAAGATTACATACTGGTTTTAATCCGTATCTACAGCATTACGCATTCCTGTTGGAAGGGAATGATAGTTGTGTGATTTAGGTGAAAACCATGGGCACTTAACCGGAAAGTGGGAGGACGTACTACAGCCTTTGGATTAAATGAATCTAAGCCGTTCCAACAACTTGTTCCTACAATAGAGATTCTATCAAATTTTGCATTATTCCACTTATAATCTTGTCAAACAATTAAACAATTATTAGTCGTGGAGGATTTTCATTGCTTTCGGGTGGGCCAGCTTTTGGCAAGGGACACAACGGAAAGAGACGGAGAAGGGACTGAGAGCTTATTCTAGTGGTTTGGTTTTTTTTTTGCTCGGCAAAGGAAATTTTTTTTATAAAACTCGAAAGGGTACATCAAGTAAAAGGGAAGGGAGAACCAAAAAATTCACCACAACCCCAAGGAAAAACAAAAATGAAGCAAAATTACATCAAAAGATACACCCAAGGGTACACCTAAATCGTGAGCCTTCTAATACCATCAAGATTCCTTTTAAAATCTTCCACCGTATACACCTTAACATTGAATTTGGCTTTGATTCTAGTGGTTTGGTTGAAAGTTAGTTCGAACATCCCGAATTATCAAAAAATAGAGATGTACCCTCTGCGGCCCGTAATTGGTCTCCCCTCGATGTACCATTTGTCGAGTTTTAATAAAATTATGTTGCCTATCAAAAAAAAAAATTATCTAAAAATAGAGATGGACAAAATATGTCAAGGGTTTCAAGTTTGTACTCCTAAATTTAAGATATCCATTAGGATAGAGTGGCAAAATATTAATTATTAAGTTAGGAGCACCATCGAATTCACATTTTTTTCCTTGCTCGGTGAAAGAAGATTTTATAAGGCTCAATAAAGATACATCGAGTAAGGATGGGGAGAGATGGACAGACAGCCAAAAGGGAAGGAATACTCTAAACAAAAGGAGTATATGGTATACCCTCAAGTAGGTTTGTCAATGGACCGGATCCAATCCGAAAAATCCGATCCGATAACGTCGATCTAAATCCGGAATCCAAATATGCATCGGATTGAATTCGGATCGGTTCGGAATAAATCCGTTATCAATCCGATTCAAAATTTATTTTTTTAAATTTTTTTTAAACAACTGTAAATTTTTTATTTTGAAAAAAAAATGTTTAAGAAGTTGTATTTTTATTTTAAACTCCTATTTTATTTAAAATTTTTTTTGGCTAAAATTTTTGAAGTAAAATTTTTCGGATTGGATTCGGATTTTCAATTCGGATCGGATCCGATTTTTCGGATTTGGATTACAACTATCAGATTCAAGTCTTATCTAATTCGGATCGGATTCGGATCAAATCCGGTCCATTTACAGGGCTTACCCCCAAGGCATGACCACTGCCACTCATTTGGACAGAAAATAAAAGTCATCCAACAGAATGTTGGATTTACATGTCGAAAATGCTAGACAAAGAAAACTTATCTCAAAAAGTACACCGAAAAAAGCAATTAGTGGTTGAGTTTTAGTTTAATGTGTAGGATCCCAATTATCATCAAAGTAAATCTCAACAACTGATGGCTCTTTTTGAAATAAATTTTCTTTGTACCTAGCGTTACTCTTCACATGTCATCCCAAACTTGTTGGTAATACTTAAATAGTTATAGCAATTCTGTCTTCCATATAGAGGTGGAATTAATCTCAGAAGACAGAACGGATTTTCGTCCTAGAAAACAAGCACATGTAATTGCCTTATATATAGAAAAAGGAAGAGAATCCAAAAGGGTTGACCTGGTAGATTTAGGCAGTTGTGGAATCGGGATTTAATTACTAACAAATTAAGGGTGTTGAAAATTACTCGTAAATGTTCAACCAAGAATCCTAGTACTGTACTAAAAACTTAGTGCATATATGGGATTTGCGAACCTAGTAGGGTATATATATGATGTGATTTCATATATAAAATTAACACTTATATAACTTGTGTATGTAAATAATGTCAAATTTATAACTTGTACATTTGTAAAATTTACAAGTACAATAATTAAACTTGTAAATGTATATGATTTTATAATTCCATATATCTAAGCTTATTTATCTCAATAATAGAAATTTTACTTGCAACTCTAGACCTGTATGGCTGTATGAGAGTACAGATATCTACGAATATAATTGGTCTAGTAAGGCATGTTAACAAACTTGAATTCGACTCAAATCTAGGCAAGCTCGCCTCGAGCTATTTTCCATTGAGCTTGAACTCGAGCTCGAATTCGCTAAAAACTTAAAAAATAAATCCGAACATTCGAAAGCTCAGCTCGATTCAGCTCATTTGCAACAACTACTACTTAGAGCCGTCCTTGAAATATTTGGGTTGTAAGACAAACTTTAAAGTTGGGAGCCCTTACATACTTTAGGAGCACACAAAATAAATGGTGAATTAATATGCAAAAGGAAAATATTTATATAATAAGGTTGGTAGATTAATTATCCGAATGTAGTGATCGTTACAAGAATGTCAAAGTATCACTTCAATATCACTCTTCTCACATTTTTAGCAGCAAAAATAATAATCATGTTATATTCAATATGTTTTCTTTGTTGTTTAAAAAAAAAAATCAATCTTTTCTGTTCATAATGAACTTTTTTTTTCTAAGCAAAAAGAATTTATTAATCTTTATAAAGAATTACAAAGATTAAAAGGATCAATGACACACCGACAAAAAGCCATCCGAAACCTAAAAGATGACAATATGTCAATTGAACACCATAACAAAACCACATAAACTCAACCTAAAATATCCGAAAACCCAAAACGACCCTCATAACCACATAAACCCAAAACGACCATCATAATGAACTTATCTTTTATACTTAGTATATCACCCTGGTGGACCCTAAATTATAAAAAATTGATGGCCCGATACTAGGGCTGTCCAAGAAAAACCGAGAACCGTGAAATAGGTTCGGACTGATCCAATCCGTGCTTTTTGGATTTTGTCCGTGAATTAATGGTTCGGATACAGATTTGAAAATTAAAAAACTGTGAGATAGGATTGGATTTTCATTTTAAAACCGTGGATTAACTGAACCGGACCGTGAGATATTTAAAAAAATAAAAATATAGATATGTGTGTGTAATATATATAAATAATTATAATTTTACTAATTTGCTTGTTTGTTTTGAGAAACGAATTTGCTATTTTTTGTTTGGTTTTTATGGGAAGATCATGCTTGGCCAGAATTTGGGTATTTTGGACAATACTTAGTTTTATTTGGTTACTGTCTTGATGCCTTTACCATGTTTATTGCCTTAATGCCTTTACTGTCTTTACAATTTGGAGAATGTTTATGGAAATTAGTGTTTGCATTTTTATTTGGAATATGATCATGGTAGTAGCATCATTTTACTTTTTTGGAAGGAAAACCATGGATAAAACTGGAACCGAACTGTGATTCAAGGTTCAAAATCCGAACCGAACCGTGAGACTTTTGGATTAGGATTGGATTGCATTTTCTAAAAACTGTGAGATACGGATTAAGATTGGATTCATACAAATTCGATCCGATCCGAATCGTGGACAGCCTTACCCAAGACGCAAGCCTTTTCTATCTTCTCTCAGGGATGGGCCTGAACTATTCCTCATTGGTGTTTCAAAGTAGACTTGCACTATCCATGTGTATATTTCTTCTTCTCACTTTAGACTTTTCCGAAACCATGTAAAAGATCATGTTGGCCGGTTCACCCACAAGTACCTCCACAGTCCACTGGGTGGCTGGGAATCCGGACTTCAGGACTGTAATAGCTAGTTCTTCTAGCGGCGGGCCGGCGGCTTTAGGATTTTAGTTCAACGGTTACAAAAACATAAAGAATTTTTTTTATACAAAGCTTTATAAAAAAGACACTGTACTCCATGTACTACAAAAACAATGTACTGCATTTGTAGTACTTGGGAAACTTGTGGAGGGCAACAAAAATGGGATAACATAGGAAGGTGCAGCCACAACCATGTGAACTGGGGCAGCATGGGAATAGACGATATGCTCCGCTAGCAACAATTCAGGTGTTCAAGAAATCCAGTAAACCATTCCAATCCAGGCTAAACTGTTCCATTTGGTCAGATTCTGTAGCAAGGCAATGATTCAGATAGGAGCACACAAGCCAAGAGATTAGTTGTAAGGTAAGACCATGCACATATATATTTCGTATTTAATCTCTTGTGCATATTGTGAAGTTGAAAAGAAAATTGGGATGCTTGTGGTTAATTGCCAACAACAGCAAGAATACTTTTTTTTTTTTGCTCAACAACGAAACATTTTATATAGCTCGAAAGGGTACATCGAGAAAAGAGCATCTAAGCATAAAGAACAACAGCAAGAATACTTAATTACTTATTGGTTAGGTCGTAAATCTTCTCTAATTGTTTATGGTTCAGTATTCCTTAATCTAATGGTGTTCTCCAGAATTGCTAACCTTTTACTATATCCCTCCACATATCCGTCTACCAATCCGACGATTCCGATCACAAGAGTAGACAAACACAACAATGAACGACATGGCTGGGAAATTTTCCACCACAGGATTGTTAGGTAGCAGCAAGCAAAGTCCGGCAAAATAGTGTTCCCAACAGATATTCTACAATCCTTTCTGAAAACTCGGAGTACATTGTTTTTGTGCCTAATTTTGTTTTGTTTTGTTGAGTTATATTATCTACATACTCACAAATTTCTAAGTGAAGTTTTTTTTTTTTTACTTGGCCTCCTCATGAATAATTTAGTGCTGACAATATGAAAAAATATAAAAGAAAAATCAAATTATATGTAAAAAAAAACAAAATTTTAATGCATTGGAGTTCGCTTGGAACACCTCATCAAACAGTGGTGCAGCCGCCCCTTGAGTTCTTCCAAAAGATTTCTTTTCGATGAAGTCTTAATTTGAAATATATTGAACATCATGCATTAAAATATATTAGGTATTCCCCTTGGATTCTTTTTTCAAAAATATATTTAACATCTTGCTTGCGTTACATACCTACCGAACCCGAACAACTCAAGGTTGTTTTCTGGCTTAAAATACAAGTATTTTTCCACAGTCGGTTGTCGAGTAGGTTTTCTGAAATCTTGCAAATGGCCTCTAGTTTATAGTTTGTTACAGTGATCGTGCATGCATGATACTAATATAGTAGTAGCATAAGGATTTTTCATTGTCCGGCCGCGTCGGTTCACTTGATCGGGTTGTCAATCAGGTACCTACAGGTTATAGTTTAATTTGTTACGGTGATTATATTATGTCAATATTAAACTCCTGAATTAGCGTAAAATGATTATGCGGTGGAATCCAAGAAGGTATCCGGCGCCCACTTGACAATACTTAATAGTTAAGGAGAAACTTGCTTCAAGTCTAAAAGACAGCTCGCAAAGACAGGCTATTTCCATTATGTCACCGCAAACCTAAAGAAAGGAAGGAAAAAAAAAGAAGGAAAAATAGAATTTTCGTATTAATATAATTGGGTTGATCTTCGTCAAAAAGAAAGAAAGAAGTGATTTCCGTGTATTGCACCTACCTGTATCGTCGCCTAAAACAAGTTTTGCGAAATAGATATGCGACGGTCTCAAAAAATGGTCTCCGAAAACCTGATCGGATTTATATCTTCTAGCCAAGCGCTTTGCCCATGTGCTCTGATCGAAGCTCTTGAAATGCGCCATCCATCTCCTTCTCCATTAACCCTTTTGCCTGGAAAATTTGGTCTGCTTTCATGGAGTGGTGGAAGTTACAATGTGGGTTTTTTTTTTTTCTCGACAAACGAAACATTTTATATAACTCAAAAGGGGTATATAGGGGAAAGCATTTCAAGCTCAAGAAGCAAGGATGCATAAAACAAAACAAAAATGTATCAACCTGAAAGTTGGATAACACCTCAAGACTATGTTACAATCTCACCTTTCTAATACCATCTAAAAAAACCTTAAAATCCTCCACGGTGTAGACTTTGATGTTGAATTTCGCCTTCATCCACATCGCGACTCTAGTTTTGACCAAGTCCCCTACCTCCCATGGCTGTTTTATTGAGTTGTTGAAAACACGTACGGTCATTCCTGACCAACCATATGAACCATAAAGTAGCATAGAAACAGAACTCCGAAATATTTTTCTCCAAGTTGTGAAACCCATGAATAAACCACCAGCTAACTAAGACAGGAACTGAGGGCGGGCAGACCCATTTGACATTCCACCAATCCAAAATTGCTGACCATACAGCCCAGAAACAATGTGGTTGTCAACAAACGCTTCGGTGGATGATCGCGAGCACGCTTCGTGGATTTTGGTTAAAACAAATCACAATCTTGATGCTTACTCAGTTCAGGACTTTAAGAGATGCTTAATTAGATGGAATATGGAGAATTTCCATTTAAATTCGTAGCACGCTTTGTTTCATGTAATTTCTCTCCTTTTTTTTTTTCTCGGCAAAAGGAACTTTTATTAATCTCGAAGGGGTACATCGAGCATAAAGCAAAAATTACAAAGAGCTATAAGCATAGAAAATATCCAACCAGAGTTGGATAAAACACCTATTTTATCCAATCTACACCTTCACTTTTCGAATCCCATCCAGGTACCCTTTGAAATCCTCCACTATGTAGATCTTGATATTAAACTTAACCTTCATCCACGTAGCTACTCTAGTTTTAACTAAATCCGCCACTTCTAAAGCTTGAGATGTTGCCCCATTAAAGATATACCCATTCCTCATTAACCAGATAGACCAGAGCGTTGCAAAAAAACATACTTCCCATGTATCTTTCTCCAAGTAATTTCTACAAATTAACTTTTCGAATCCCATCCATGTAATTTCTCTTTTCTTGTTCTCTTTCTTTCCCATTCAACCTTGGGTTGAATACCTTCCTCTCCTTTGCTCCCCCGATGTACCCTTAATAAGCTCTCTTTATAAAATTTTTCTTTTGCTGACAAAAAAAAGGGGGTGTTGCGGTTCGGATGTGTTGATACACACACCCAAACAAATTACACATTTTAAATCCGATATGACTTTCGGAGATCAAATTAATTATGCGACCATACTACCATAGACTTTCTCTTCGGAGAAAACAATATATAAATATAAATATATATATAGAGGAATTTTCAAGTGAGGGATCCCTCATTTTTTTAAAATGAGGGACTTTCATTTCCAGATCAAATTTTGAAAATCCGAGCCGCTCAATGTGTGCAGAACGTGATTTTAAAGATACCTGTGAGAAATCAACAAAAAAAATGACTGGAAAGGGCTTCATCCTAGCAGTTTTTTTTTGAACCGTTCAATGAAAACTGCTCGGATGAAGCCCTTCCCCATCATTTTTTTTGTTGATTTTTCGGGAGGACCCTTAAAATTACGTTCTGATCACTTTGAGCGGCTCGGATCATCGAAATTCAATCGGGAATGGGAGTCCCTCATTTTAAAAAAATGAGGGATCCCTCACCGGAACCTAACAATATATATATATATATATATATATATATATATATATATATAAAACTAACATTTGTTTACCATTTTTGTACCTAAGGATGGAAAATGCTTGCGCGTAGCTATAGCCAGCTACCACTTGAAGCAAAACCCAGCTGGAATTATTGTGATTTTCTTTATCTGAAGGAAACTGATTTTCACGCTCTACTTTTATTAATGGCGCTCCACTTTTAAAGTGAAGTTGTTAATAGTAACTTCATGAACAAAGTGGAGCACCATCAATACAAAGTAGAGTGCAAAAATCAAAATCCTTATTAGAAAGGTGTGTGTATATATACACACACACACCAAGTTTCTATTAAGGGCTTCCTTAACTTGTTAATTAGGGACATCCCTTTTTCCAATCAAAATTTGATGATTCGAATCGTTTAATGTGTATAGAACGTAATTATATATATATATATATATATATATAGAGAGAGAGAGAGAGAGAGAGAGAGAGAGAGCGTGGGGAAAACGTGGGGAAATGATAATACTATTCAAACCCAGTTACTGTAGTACTGGCTTATTATATAAAGGCCTTCCTAGGATAGTTATGAGCACCGTGTAGCAAAAAGGAAGGAGTAGTACTGCTCCCATTTTTAGGTGTGAGAAAAAAATGGAGTTGAAGAAAAGTTTGAAGTTGGAGCTCTTAGGGTTTTTGCTTTTGAATGTGTTTGTGCTTTCCATGGCTAGAAAGACAATCCCTTCTATCGACTTTGTTGTGAGTACTAACTACTGCTAGCTCCATGAGAGTTTCGTCATCTTCTTCGTTCTCTTGTCGTGTCGTCACCAATCACACTCTACCACATGGCCTTTTTAGAGGCTAAAATCATATTTTCTGATGAGATGTTATGGAATAGTACTCCGTCCTTAAACATCTTTGTCGACGTTTTGTTTTAATACTTTGATAGCAACACGATCATGCTTGAGATTTATTCGTTTTTTGAGATTTAAGAAAATTATTAGTGATGCTGCAAATGTATTACAAAACATAGAGATAGCCAGAGATATTTAGAGACAGATGGCACGAGAGCCTCCGTCTCTGTTATTTCTGTCGCTTGGGCTCACTATATAGCCATCTACACCTCCATGTCTGGAGAGATTTGTGTTTCTTGAGACTCGTAACATACCAACTCTCAACTATATATTTAGAAAACAAAGAGTCTTTCCGGAAATACTTTGATGTGGTGAATTTTGATGGGTGACAATAAGCGAAAGTCCATCTTTATGGTTGACCAATTAAATGACGGATATTTGTTTTGTGGTGATGTTATACCATTATACAATTTTCTTGATTTCCTGTTAGAGCATGAGATTTTTATTTATTTAACGTTAGTTTAATTTGGTGAGTGCAGCTGAAGGAAACAGAATATATGAGGTTGTGTAGCTCAAAAAAGATCTTGACAGTCAATGGATCGTTTCCAGGGCCTACTTTGCATGTCCGAAGAGGTGATAGGTTGATTGTTAATGTTCACAACCAAGGGAAGTACAATGTCACCATTCATTGGTATCTCTCTCTCTCTCTCTCTGAAAAATCAATAGACCATGTTCGTTTTAGAATTTTGGATTTGTATCTATGGAGTTGTAGTTAATCTCAATACTCTTGATTTTCACTATGGATTTTTAATTTTCTACGTACATCATGTTAGTGGGAAAAAAGGGACTTCTAGAAGCTCTAATATCATTTAGAAACATAACAAACTTAATTATCGAGAATATCTGTGCAGTTTCAAAATTATGAGAGGTCCTTCTGTCTAAAGTAGAAAAAAAAATGCACATGGAAAAAGTTTGAGATCATAGACCACATACCTACTATACTCCATTGTTTATTCTCTTCCGAAAGAAAAATTATTTATGGTTCTCTCGGGGCACCGCCGCAACGTGGTGTCCCATTACCTTTATTTATAATCACACATTTTCGGGCACTATACTAAGTGTATGAATTCCACAAAAATGTGTGATAGATAGAGGTGTTGAAACATCAGGTGGCGGTGCCTCGAAATCACTTAACAATTAATCCTTCCAAAAGCAGTTACTATATGCACCATATCAATATAAAGAGACCTGATTTCCCCAGGAACTATTTTCTTTCCTTTTTTTTCCCTCTCTACTTTATTTTTTTTCCGGTTCAATAATTTTGATCGATGTTTGAGATACACACATGTGCGTGTATAAAAAAAAGGAAAGAATGTACAAACTAAATGACTCTAAGGGTTTGAAACTGATGTCTTGCCCTGATATTTAGAAGTTTTATCTCTCATAAAATTTTAGGTTCGATTTTTCTTGTAAGCAACTTTTGGTTGAGCGATCTCACTCCATGTGTTAGTGTGTGAAAAAACCATGGGTAGGACTGTAGAAACTAATTCGATGTGCAGGCAAACAGACCTGTAGTACAAATTAGGTATTGTGATTTTGGAAAATATGTGGTGTATGTAGGCACGGAGTAAGGCAGCCGAGAAATCCATGGTCAGATGGACCGAATTATGTGACACAGTGTCCAATCAAGCCGGGTGCGAGTTTCAGTTATGAGATCATATTCTCAACTGAAGAAGGTACACTTTGGTGGCACGCTCACAGTGATTGGTCTCGAGCCACGGTTCATGGTCCAATTATCATATACCCTCCCAAAGGAAAAACCTACCCTTTTCCCAAGCCTCATGCAGAGTTTCCTATTGTTTTGGGTATGTCCCAATTACTCTCTCTCTCTCTCTCTCTCTCTCTCTCTCTCTCTCTCTCTCTCTCTCCAATATTAAGTCCACTAATTTTTAGACATAGTTTTAATGACCAAGCTTAATTATAATAAAAAATGAAAGGGTGTTGTGCTACTGGTTCATTTTTTAAGGGGCACGTCATTGATTGAATCAGTTGTATTTGAAAATATAAACCAAAGGCTAGCTACTTGAAATTAATTAGAAAACCAAACTTTATGAGATAAAATGAAGACAGACTATTGGATGCCGGCTAGTGCCAAGAGTCATGCCTAAACGTAATATAGTCTAAACTTAAATAAACTATTCGATTGGAGTGTTCTATCCGATTAATGTAATTTACACATAGCGTCACTTACAATTTTTTGATGTTTTCCTGTTTGATCAAACAAATAACATTAAAATTGAAATAAATTGCCTATAAAATAAGAGAGATAGGGGTTATATTTAGTAGGGAAAACGACAGCTAAGGATGTGTTTTGATAATTAATATCTGTCAAGGATATTTTCAGCATTAACAAATGTTCTTAGCATGTCCTTGGCGGGTATTAATTATTGAAACACGTCCTGGGCTGTCATTTTCCCTATTTTTAAGACAATATTCTCTGTATCTATAAATAAACAAGTGATTGGATGGCTGGCAATAACTTATTGAAAATTTGATCCGATAGTTATAGAGTGTGCTATATTTGTATGGATAGATAAAAATCGCTCTGATTTATAATATATAATATTCCCAAAATATGCTAATTAGAATTTTTGACAAACACTAACGACAGCTTTTTAAAAGCTAAAATTTCAAAAATCTACTCCTCTAATTTTTCGTAAACACCCACTTGGTGTTAGAGTTTTTGTCCTTTTGCCAGTTTATTTTTTGCTCGGCAAAGAATGAAACTTTTATACCATCTCGAAAGGATATATCGAGGAGGCTCGAGCACAGTAAGCACTTACTCAAGCAGAACGGAATAAAAGAAAAAGAAACATCGAAATAAAACCCTCCAACAAATAGTTGGAAGGCACACACCTCACTACCCAACCAATTTACAATTTTAACAGTCAAATTCCATCCAAAAAAATCCTAAAGTCCTCCACTGAATACACCTTTATGTCGAATTTTGCCTTTGCCCACATTGCAACTCTAGTTTTGATCAATTCACCCACTTCCCCAGAACTTATTGTAGCATTGTTAAACACATAAGCATTTCTATCCAGCCACAAGGACCATACCGTTGCGAGGAAAGTAATTTTCCACAAGTGTTTTTCCCACTTTCTGAATCGACTGCCACCCCACCAAATGAATTGGTCTTCCAAAGATGCAGGGCACACCCAACTTACATGCCACCATGAATTGGCAAAAAGTCCTTTTGCCAGTTTATCCTTGCTACTCGTTAATTTCTCTCATATTACCTCTTCCTTATTAACACGAGTTTCTTCATTAATTCTTTTGGTCACCATACTCATCAATTTTTTTTTTAATCACCGTCTTCATTAATTTATTCGCCGTTCAAAAAAAAAAAAATTTCATTAGGTTGTCAATAGAACTGAAAAAGAGTTGTGATTACTTGATTAATTTGATTCTTTCCAAAGTAATATATATGGAGGTCCTACAGAACGATTTGGTTAATATTTTTCAGAAATAATCTCCACAGAGGTCCTACAGAGTGTAGTTTGATTGAATCTTGTGTACTGGCATGAACTTTTTTACTTTCTGGAATTTTTTTTTGGGTCCGAATTGTTTTCTTTGACAAATAACAATGCTATAGACAACCTCAATGAATTGGTCAAGTGGTTTTGTCCTGAAATTTAGTTGTATGTTCCTTTTAAGGTCTCAGGTTCGATGTTATTTGGATGGAGGAGTTTAAAGGTTATTTGGATGGAATTCGAAAACTAAGGATTTAGTAGCAGTTTAGGTGGTGTAACGTCCAACTTTTTGTTGGATAGTTTTGTTTTTATTTTTGTGTACTTGATCTCTCGATGTACCCTCTTCGAGTTAATAAAAGTTTCGTTTGCCGAGCAAAAAAAAAAAAACAACTCTTAGGTCTACCTCACCCTCACTCGTAGCCATGTGAGTTTCACTGTGAGAGGGGTTGTAGAGATTAGTTCGAGGTGCGCGCAAGCTGGCCTAATACACATTGCATTACCAAAAGAAAAAAAACACAATGCTCCAGACCTAGAAAAGCTTCACATAATTTTTTTTACAATCTTCCACTTTTGTTGTCGCAGCATCGTGGTTTAAGGGAGACGTGATGGAGATAATTCAAACTGCACTTGCAAACGGAGGCGAACCAAACGCGTCAGATGCTTTCACCATCAATGGCCAGCCGGGTGATTTGTATAATTGTTCCAAACCTGGTATGCACATCAATTTAATTTCTATCAGGACCGCAACAAGTGAATGTACCCTATCAAATTTTTTAATAATATTTTACCATTTCATAAAAAAAGGTAATCTGAATAATATAACCCAATCCGAACGTTGCAGGGACATTCAATATATTGGTAAATTACGGAAAGAGGTATCTTCTTCGAGTCATCAACTCAGTTATGAACGAAGAAATGTTCTTTGCAATAGCTCAGCATAATTTCACAGTCGTTGGAATGGATGGAGCATACATCAAACCCATAGAAACTGATTATATCATGATAACCCCTGGACAAACCATGGACATCTTATTGACTGCAAATCAGTCCCCCAGCCACTATTATATGGCAGGCAGAGCCTATGCCGGTGCTGTATATGATAACACGACTACAACCGCGATCGTGAAATACATTGGAAATTATACAGCCCCATCAACGCCATCGTTTCCCAGTTCCCTTCCAAATTTTACTGACATCAACGCCGTAACAAATTTCACCAACCGGATTAGGGCTCTGGCTAGCAAGGACTACCCGGTTGAGGTCCCCCAAAAAGTCGATACCAGGCTTTACATAACTATTTCACTGGGCACGATTCCGTGCGTTAATAATTCATGCGACGGACCAAATGGGGGCAAGCTCGCTGCAAGCTTGAACAACATGAGTTTTGTGGAGCCCGCTGTGGATTTATTACAAGCATATTATAGGAAAATCAGAGGGATTTACCAGACCAATTTCCCAAGCGTGCCGACTGATTTCTTCAATTTCACATCTGATAACCTGCCTGATAACGTTTTCACGCCATTGAAGGCTACCAGAGTGAAAGTCTTGAAATTTAACTCAAGCGTGGAGATAGTTTTTCAGGGGACTAGTATTGGAGCTGAGAATCATCCTATGCATTTACATGGCACTAGCTTTTATCATGTTGGATCTGGTTTTGGAAACTTTGATAATAAGACTGATCCAAAAGGGTACAACTTGGTTGACCCACCTGAGATAAACACGGTTGGGGTGCCCACGAATGGATGGGCTGCAATCAGATTCAGAGCTAAGAATCCAGGTAATAAATACTGAGTACTTTGGCATTACAATGAGTTTTTTTGGCCTTAATTTCGATGACCAGTTTGTTTTTTAGACTTAAGAGATGGTCCTAATTAAGGTAAGATACCAAGATTTGTGTTGTTTTAACAACCTAATTAAAATGCTACGCCCACTGCTTCTCTTTACCCTTCCATCCACTCTCAATCTCACCGTCCAAAAGTATTCTGGATGCTCTAGATTTTATAAAACTCTATTAGGGAAGAGTTGATTGCTGGGACGAATGATGAGATCGATGGGAGGGAGTGGTGAAAGTGAGTGATGGGTGTAGCATTGCTCTTGCTAGAATCTCAGGGATGTCTAGTTCCAATTATTCTGATGTTTCCTGTCTCAAAACCTTTTTCTGTCATAGGAGTGTTTTGCACTTTTTATCCAGTGGTAGAAAGAGAGTTGTTGTAGAAACTTAATATCCAACTCAAAGCCAATTAGAAATGAGTGAAAACGTTTCAAATGTTATTAAGTGATCACCCATTGACTCTCAAGCAATGTGGGATTCTATTTCTTTAACATAGTCATGTTTAAGATTTGTCGCATGTAGCTACTTTAGAGCCCTATCATCGTGCAGTCTTTTTGCTAATCTGTCATCGTGGGGCGTGGATTTTAAATTTTTTAAATGTGGAGTGGAACAGGTCCCGCTCTGATACTATGTAGAGACTTTATAACCAACTCAAAGTCAATTGGCAATGAGTGGAGAGGTTCCAAATGTTATTAAGTGATCAATCACTCTTTCCACTCCCAAATAATGTGAAATTCTATTTTCTTAACAGTTCTGAGATAAAAGCACAGAGAAATGTTGACAGAGGAGTCAGAATTATTTTGGAATGAGATGAAAAAAATGTCGATAATTAATGTATTTCTTGACCTTATTGCAGGAGTGTGGTTCATGCATTGTCACTTGGAAAGACACACTAGTTGGGGAATGGATACGGCATTTATTGTGAAGAACGGGGCCACCAGATTAACAAGTATACGGCGGCCCCCACGTTACTTGAACCCTTGTTAATCAATTACTCAGATCTGCAAAAGCTAGCTTACGACTCGATTTGGCGCAAGTCACGTGGCGGTGCCCAAATAACATGGAATAATGTTTTGTTTAGGTTGTGAGTGATCATTCTCTAGTCTATTTCATTCAATTTGAACATAGGAGATAAATTTAGAAGAAGGAATAAGCATATTGTGCAGAGTAGATAGTTCTTTAATTCTAGCAAAAAAAAAAAAAAAAGCAACAAAAACAAAAAGAATTCTAGCTTGGTGTGATTTAATTTGTTCAAGGATATTTGTTGTAAGATGTGTTTTTTATTTATTTATTATTATGTGGTGACATTCTTGTGAGTTGACGAATGCTGTTTCATTAATTAAAGGTTTGGAGTTTGCATCTTAATTTCTACTCATCCCTCAAACTTTTCTTGTATTCTGATTGCAATAATTTAATCAAAGAGGGCAACTAAATAATTTCACATTATCCGTCCATATCAACGACTAGTCAATCCAAGTATTAGTTATAACTTATCCACCTCTATTTGACCATTTTTTTCCTTATCCATCAAAAATGTCATCCGCCCAGTTAACTCGGCAAACATTACATCTATTAGCAACCCAAAGTACTCAAACAAAACAAAGCCAAAAAAGAAAAAAGCCACACACCACCGAATTCCCAATTAGAATGCAAACATTTGCCAGAAATGTGAAAAGATTCTATGATCTGAACTCTATTATCCTTCTAAATCGATAAAAGGGTACCCTAGAAGAATATATCAAATTTTGGATTCTGGTCACTTAAAACCACTTGGTGAGACGAGAGTCTTTGTGTAAGGAATGATAAGTAGATTGCGTTTGCCAGGCGACGTAAGGGCCGGTTGCTTCTTCATCCCTTGTCCATTAATTTGCTTAATAGTCTTCTCTCACTGATTAGACTGAATACTCCACTTACACCCCAGTCAAACAACTTTCATTACCTTGGATGTCCACAAGGGTAAATACTAAATATCTATGTTCCGATCTTTTCCAGAAAAGCAATCTCGCATGAATGGGTAGGGTTCCCAGCCAAAGTCAAGGTGGACCAAGTGTCTTCTCACCCAAATCCGGTCTTGATAATCCTCCAACACCCACACCCAAAACGACGAACCATACACACGACAGAAAGCTAATTTCCCTTTACTCTCTAAGAGAATCGCATAACTATGCCGCATCCGTTCATTGTATTCCGTTTTTGGATAAGGCATAGCACGGAATTTTTCAGTGCCCATTTTAAACATCATGACGTAATGATATTCCTTCGTCCCTTCGTTTGAAATCAGCCAGTGCAGGGCTCCGTTCATAATTATTGGCTGATCAAAAGCTCCAGGTCGGTAAGACAAGTCGGCAAGTTTTCTCCACAGCCGACTTCCCAAACTGTATGCAAAGTATTCGAAACGATTGCCCTTTGGGTGCACCAAACGCAGCCTGTAATCCTTTAGAAGTGGATGGAAGAAAAACCCACATACTGCACTTGGATGAACGGACGACCTTATAGTTACTTTTTCCCTGGTAAGAGGATTGAACACAAAAGATCCCCCACTATAATATGAATCCCTACGGAACACAAGCAATCCGTTGCAAGACCCACAAAGATGTGGGCTATCCGTGCATTCCAATTGCATGAATTCGGCACCCATTTTCCTGATCATCTGATCCACTTTGGCTCCTTCGTCAAAGATATACATGTAAAAATTGATTTCCAACTCTGTGCAGGCATGGTGCACAAAAAGAACTGGAGTAGCTCTCTTAAGATGTGTGTCTACAAATGTGTTGAAGTTAACGCCAACCATTGCTTGCACACCTTTCCACATTCTAGCACACGATCTCCCGGGAGTCTACTAAGGATGTCAATGAGGATTTCCTCAGGGAGATCTCTCATTGCAAAACCATCATAGGGAATATCAAGTAAACGAATCAGCTTATGCCAAAGACATTGTGGTATCCATGTCAACCACTTACGGAACACTGTGCCTAATTAAGAAAAAATACCAATAAAGCTCAATACATAAAACATATTAATTACGTAGAAGCAACATGGAGATAATCAAAACGAACAGGATATCACACCAAACAAGAATGTGTAGAACGGTGATGTGCGTTCCAGTTTAAGTACTGTTGTGTGTTCTGCACATACACACATTGGCATCCCTCAACCCTCGAAAAACAACAGAATATTGTGCATTGCCTTTATCTACGAGGATGTTTATTTGCAATAGAGGATTCAGATGCTCATGGTCAGGGGCGGAGCCAGGATTTTCGTTTAGCAGGGTCGAAATTTAAACTATGTATCATTTTTTTTCTAGTTGCTATTTGAAAGGAACAATCAAATTAACAAGTTAATCAAAAAGTAAATATATATTAATAACAAAATACAGCTTCGATTCGCAATTGACCTCCAGAGCGAGAACGACGGTTTGGGAATTTTTGTGGGTGGAAATTTTATTTTGACTCCTCTTTTTCCTAAGTACAAAACCCTTATATATGGGTTGGTGCAAAAACGAATTTTAAAGGGGGGTCAAATGAGTAAAAATTGGATGAAAATTTTACCAATCTCTAAAAAAATTTGGGAGGCAGCGGGGTCGGCCGCCGCCCCTTGACTCTTACTGGCTCCGCCCTTGCTCATGGTCGTGTAAAACTACGTCGTGGAACAGCCACTACAAGATGAAACAAAGCTCTAACAAGAGAACATACCAGTGCTAATGCAATAAAGAGGGTCCCTTCCCAAAAATCATGGACACGATGGAAGTAGGACATTAGATAGGACATGGAAGAGTTAGGATTACAACAAAATTGTAAGTTATGTTTGTTTGTTTGCTACATGCTGTACATATCTTTGTTGTGACATTCACACATGATTAACACTTCGAGAAGCAGCAAATTCAATATTTGAGAATGATCTTTGGATGGATGCATAATTTGAACAGCATTCAACAAATTGCATGTAGAGCAACTCACCTCCATAATAATGAAGCAAAGAATAGCAATCCATGAACTCACAGACCACGTCAACAATCTAGTACTGCAGCCAAAAAACTACTGCAACTTATTTTTCAACTAATTTATAAACAAGCGAATAACAAGCATTGTCCTAAATGTATCCTCTCGGAGTGTCTAGAATGGCACAAATGTGTCCTGATTGTTTTCAAAGTCCATAAAATCACAGAGCGAGTTGCAAGAGTTTTGGCATCAAATCCCCATTACTATTCATTACTTTTCATTCCACATGAAACGATAAACAATAAAAGAGCTTTATTGCACATTTCATCTAGTACTGGCAAAGGCTTATTAATTAAGTAGATTATATATACAAGTATCATACCTGGGTAACACAAGTGTCATGTTTCGTGTTAATATTGAGTTAGTATGCCTGCTTGCAAGGGGATCCCTTATCCCCTTTTCTTTTCAATATTGTGGTTGAAGCTTTGAATATTTTGTTGGAAAGAGCCAGGGCACTAAATATAATCAAAGGTACTCAGATCGGGGCTAATGGAGTTATCCTTTCTCATCTTCAATTTGCGGAAGACACGATTCTCTTTTGCAAAAATGATAGAGTGGAGTTGGCTAATATAAAAAGGGTTCTTAGATGTTTCCAGCTTATTTCAGGCTTGAAAATTAATTTTTCCAAAAGCTCTGTGTGTGGTGTTAAGATTGGTGATCAGGATGTGAAAGATCTTGCTCTCGTGATGGGGTGTAAAATTGAGACATTGCCAATCAAATACTTGGGGTTGCCTCTGGGTGCTAATCTGAAAAGGATTAAACTTGAGAACCAGTCCTGGACAGGATGGGTAAAAAGTTGACTGTATGGAGTAGGAGATTTAATTCTTCGGGTGGTTGTCTTACTTTGTTAAACTCTAATTTTGGTTATCTCCCTATCTATTTCATGTCTATTTTCAAGATGCCTGTGGCTGTAGCACAGTCAATTGAGAAATTACAGAGACAATTTTCCTGGGGTGATTCGGTTGACAAGAGGAAACTGCACTTGGTGAAATGGGATGTAATCGCCAAGAGGAAAGAGTTTGGAGGTTTGGAAGTGAAGAATCTGAAGACTCAAACTCTAGCGTTGCTTGCAAAGTGGTGGTGGAGGTTTAGTAACGACAAGGATTCACTATGGGTGAAGGTTATCCGAGGGAAGTACAATCTGAACCAGGGATGTTGGCTTCCCCATCTCCCAGCTTCTGGACAGATTTCGAGTCTATGGAGAGATATTTGCTCCATGGGGACTGCCTTCTTGTCTATTGGTCCTATAATTCAAGGGGGATTTAAAGTACAAGTGGGCTCTGATCAGGAAACTTTGTTTTGGGACGTCATTTGGTCAGGAGATGTAGCTCTCAAGGAAGTTTACCCCAGACTTTATTTGATTTCTACTCAAAGAGGGCAAGTGATCAGCAATATGAAGGAAGAGGGTGGAGTTGGTAAATGGAATCTAACTTTTGGGAGACGTTTGTATGATTGGGAAAAATGCCAAGAGGAGGAGTTGCAACATAGATTGCATGGTAAAGTGTTGGACTCATCCAAACAGGACTCGCTGCAGTGGAAATGGACAGCAGATAAATGTTTCTCGGGTGAAATCTTTGTATGGGCAGTGGGAGCAACAAGTCCACGTCGGAGATGAGGTGTTGGGGTCTTTATGGAAGAACCTAAGTCCACCAAAGGTAGAAATTTTCTCTTGGCTGGCTTTACAAGGTAAGGTGGTTACTCGATCAGTTCTTGCACACGGAAATATAATCCAAGAGGAACAATTGCCTATCTGCCCTCTTTGCTCTATCTTTGAGGAAACCCTTGAGCATTTATTTCTGCATTGTTTGTCTTCCTGGCACATTTGGTCGATTATTATGCAATGGTAGTAGTTGGTTTGGGTTTGTCTCCTTCCTTGGCAGACCTAGCAAGTTGGTGGTTTGGTAACAGTTTTCGAAATTTAGAAAGCCACATTTGGGAGGTGACGTTCTTTGCTACTTTGTAGTCTATGTGGCTTGCGAGGAATGACCTCATTTTCAACAATGTTATAAGGTCCGCGAGTGAGGTTGGGGAGCTAGTCAAGATAAGGCTGGCTATGTGGATGAAAGCAAAGTTTGACATCAAGGTTTATTCGGTGGAGGATTTTAGGAGTTTTCGAGGTGGAATTCGTAACTTGAAGCTCTAAGTTTGATTTTGAGGTGTTGTTGCATCCAACTTTCGGTTGTGATAAGCACCAAATTGTGATGTCAATTGGTGTGCTTAGTCCCGTTTTTGGTTCATTATCTTTTGTTGTCCTGTCATTTATCAGTTATTTTGCGCGTAAGGTCTTCGGTTGAGCTTTTCAGGTAATCCGCGAATAAAAGGGTCCGTTTTGACGTTGTGATCAACCTTTGAAGGAATCCGAGCAGGAAGGCCTTGAATATCGCAACCGTCGGGTGACAAGATGGGAAGCTCAGAGGTTGATGTGCCAGAAGACAGCTCGGTATCGATACGGGCTTCTGCGTATCGATACGGGCTTCTGCGTATCGATACGGATCATCTACGGGAACTTTTGGATTCCAGCCAAAACAGCTCGGTATCGATACGGATATAGGGGTATCGATACGGGAGGCTCACCGACCTGCTTTTTGACAGATTTCAACTTTCCATTAGTAGCAACTTTCACTTTTTGGATATTTTCTAGAGGGAGAATGGACCATCTTGTATAAATAGCTCCCTCTTATCTCTCTATTGAGGGAGTTGATTAATTGCTTTAGTTCTTTCTCCATTAATGTTCTCAAAACTTTCCTAGTTAAATCCTTCAAGAACTCTAGTAAGTCTTTGCCGTTTATTGTTTTCTCGTTTATTAATGTTGTAGTTACGCTCTAGATCTTTCTTAATATCAAGTTTATTTTCATTTCCGTCGGTTAAACATCATGTCTCGTTTTTATGCTTGCGTTTATGCTTTAAGTATGCGTGAGTAGTCGTCTGGTTAAGTCTCGGGATAATCTTTCCCGAGGGCTTAGGTAGTTATTCGGTTCTTGAATCCTCGAACTTTAAAGCATGATTCACGGAATAGAGCTTAGCTTGCATTTTTGGTCTAAGCAAAGGGGTGTTAACTACTCGGTAAGGCGTTTGCCAAGCGGTCTTGGCAAATGGCTCGCCGAGGGCTCGTGGCCTCCTATGTTCTCGATAAATGTGTCAAACAAGCGGGTTTGCCTCCGTCAAATCATATCTTTTTGAAATATAGTCATAAAGCTAAATTCTCCGAGCGAGAGCGCGCGGTCGTGTCTCTCGTTTGAGTTATAATTGAGAACCGGTAACGTCCTTTGTCAAGGGTTAGAAGATCCTGAGACTTGACTCTTTAAGTTAATCGAAGCGCTTTCCTAGTCTTTTGCCTTGTCGTTTTTCTCCGTTTCAAAGCAAACCAAGTTGGCCGCCTTGAACGCCAGAATCCCACCATTTCAACCTACAATCCAATTAAGCTATCATCGAATTCCCTGTGGTACGATCCCGGTCTTACCGGTTTACTATGCTACCGTCAATCTAGCCCTACGCTTGGGGTTTTTATTCAACCGTATTTGAAGGCGAAGTTGAAGGCTAAGCATTTTTGGCGCCGTTGCCGGGGATGTTCTTTATATAGCTTATTTGGAGGAACGACAAACCATTGTAAGTACTCCGTTTATTTTTCCTTCGTGTACTTTGAACTCGACTTAGCGGATACCTCTAACTGAGCCACCAATTCGACTTGAGGTTTAACGAAGCTAATCGAGCATCAATTGCGTTTTCGCTTTTTATTTATTATTGCATATTTACTTAGCCGTGGTGGTGGCATAACCCCACGAGACTGTTTGTGAACGAGGCGGCGGCATAGCCCCTCTAGTCTGCTTAGTTGGATTGTGCAGGTTGTATGCTCAATATTTATCGTAGCCCTGTATCGAATCGACTACATCGCTCTGCATCTCGGGAGTTATCACCTCCATTAAGCCCAATGGCAGATCAACCGGCAGCTCGTACTTTGCGTGATTACTTAACACCAGAAAGGGGTCCACATGTCTCCCCCATAGCCATTCCTACTTGCACTGCCGCCAATGCGTTTGCTTTCAAGCCAGAGTATCATCGGGTTATACCAGAGTTTCGGGGGCGGGAATTGGAGGATCCTTATGCTCACATTCGGGAGTTTGAGACTATCGTTAGCACCTTTGTGACCGGGCCGGGACAGCTAGATCAAGCCCGCCTGAAATTATTTCCCTTTTCACTCAAAGATAAGGCCAAGCAGTGGTTCCATTCATTGAAGCCCCGATCTCTACTCACATGGGGGGAAGTGCAAGACGTGTTCACCACCAAATTCTTTCCCGTTAGCCGAACCAAGCTTCTTATGGACCAAATTCAGAATTTCAAGCAGAAGGAGGGGGAAGTCTTTTACAAGCTGTGGGAACGGTATAAGGATTTGCTTGCAGCTGTTCCACACCACAATTTTCCCATGTACCAAGTGATCAACTATTTCTATTTGGGATGTGATCGGGAATCCAAGCAGCTTCTCGATACTATGGGGAGTGGAGATTTCATGGGAAAAGACCCAGAGGCCGCTTGGGAATTTCTGGACGCCCTGGCAGAACGGGCTCAAACGTGGCAGTATATTGATCCGGGTGAGCAAGCAATGAGGAACCAAGGTCCGGGAGGCTCTGGCAAGTTTTCGGTGAGTGAGCACAATGGACTTGAGACAAGGTTGGATGAGTTATCGTTTAAGTTGGATAAAATGAAGTTAGACTCAGCCCAGGTTAAGGAAGTAAAAGAGATTCGGCAAGTGGAGGAAGTGTGTGTCATCTGTGAGACTACGGGTCATTCGACCGATAATTGTCATACTATTCCAACCCTCCGACAGCACTATAATCAACTACCCGAGGAAGTGTGCGCACTGAATCAAAGATGGGATCCGTATTCCAATACTTACAATCCGGGGTTGCGGTCTAATCCGGCTTTTCGTTGGAACAATCAGAATGAGATGGGAACCTCGTCAACTCCTCAAGCTCCTCCTCCTCCTCCTCAGAATCAAAATTGGAGGCAACCACCATTTCAAGGTCCACCCCGTTTTCCAGCAACTCAAGGCCCGCCAGGATTCATACCACCGGGCCAATTTCAAGGGCATAACCAATTTCAACAACAACAAGCGCCGCCTCCACGACGTTCTTTGGAGGATATTCTAAATTCCTTTTGCCAGACGCAAACCACCACCAATGAACAAACGGCTCAAGCAATGAATGACATTCGTAATCAAGTGGGTAAACTGACGACGGCAATTGGTGTATTGCAACAAGAGAAAGGGAAACTCCCTACTCAACCTCAACCAAACCCTCAAGGCCAACACTTTGCACAAAGCTCTTCGGTGATTTTCCCCGAGCAAGCAAAGGCCATCATATCATTGAGAAGCGGTAAAACAGTCGATAATGCCCAAGTGGAGCCTCCGGTTGCGCCAATCTTGCTACCTTTTCCGGCACCATCAAAACCGACTTTATCAGATGGGGAATCTTCCAAGCCAGCTCCTGTTGCAGACGACAAAGGAAAGGCCAAAGCGACCAACGCCCCGCCCGCCTTCACCATGCCCGCTCCATATCCTAATCGCCTAAGGACGCCAGCTAAACCCAACCTGAATACGGACATCTATGAAGTGCTCAAGAAAGTGCAGGTTAATTTGCCTTTGCTCGATGCTATTAAACAGATTCCTTCTTACGCAAAATTTTTGAAGGAGTTGTGCACTCATAAACGGCAACTCCAAGTGCAAAAGAAGGTATTCTTAACCGAGCAAGTGAGCTCGCTCTTCCAGTCAACCCTTCCACCCAAGTACAACGATCCGGGGTGTCCAACGATATCCATCACTATTGGGGGCAAGGTTGTGGAAAAAGCCCTTCTTGATTTGGGCGCAAGCGTGAACCTCCTACCGTTCTCCGTATATCAACAACTTGGGTTGGGGGAAATGAAGCCGACTCGAGTGACCTTACAATTGGCGGATCGGAGTATCCGAGTTCCAAAGGGGATGGTGGAAGATGTGCTGGTACAAGTGGACCAATTTGTGTACCCCGTGGACTTCGTGGTGTTAGACACATGTCCGGTGCCGGCGGCTCAATCATCCGTTCCAATTATCCTTGGCCGACCGTTTTTGGCAACATCGGACGCTGTGATTCATTGCCGGGATGGCCGCCTCAACATGAGTTTTGGTAACATGAAGATGCAAGTCAACATGTTCCATATCGGTAGCCAATTGGGAGATGATGAGGATGTGTGCGGAGTAAGCATGATCGATGCACTTGTTCAAGATCATGTTCATCAGTTTATTTGCAAGGATGAGTTGGAGTTAGCGCTTACTTCTGCCGAGGCTGATTTTCTTGACTCCCCCGATGTTTCTTACTTGTGCTCCTTGTTAGATGAGGAAGAGGCGTGTGCTATTAACCCGTGGGTCCCAAAATTTGAGGAGCTACCTCCAATTGCGAAGCGAGCCGTCCCGTCGAGCGTGGAACCCCCGACACTTGACCTTAAACCCCTACCGGATACACTCAAGTATGCCTATCTTGGCGAAGGCCAAACATACCCGGTAGTGATCTCTTCCTCCCTCACTGAACCTCAAGAGCTTCAATTGCTAGCCAAGCTGCAGAAGTATTCCAAGGCTATTGGGTGGTCTATAGCCGATATTAAAGGCATCGATGCTTCCCTTTGCTCCCACCACATCTATCTTGAGGATGATGTCAAGCCATCTCGCCAACCTCAACGGCGATTGAACCCAATCATGAAGGATGTTGTGCGAGCGGAGGTTCTTAAATTGTTGGACGTTGGCATTATCTATCCAATAGCAGATTCCAAGTGGGTGAGCCCGATTCAGGTGGTTCCCAAGAAGTCCGGGGTGACTGTGGTAAGGAATGATAAAGATGAGCTCATCCCAACGCGTGTTCAAACCGGTTGGAGGGTGTGTATAGATTATCGGAAGTTAAATGCAAGCACGAGAAAAGACCATTTCCCTCTTCCGTTTATCGATCAAATCTTAGAAAGGGTGGCGGGCCACAAGTTTTATTGCTTTCTGGATGGTTACTCTGGTTATAATCAGATTGAGGTGGCGTTGGAGGACCAGGAAAAGACTACTTTCACGTGCCCATTCGGGACTTTTGCGTATCGTCGAATGCCGTTCGGGCTTTGCAACGCCCCCGGTACTTTCTCTCGGTGTATCATGGGCCTTTTCAGCGATATGGTGGAGAAAATAATGGAGGTGTTCATGGATGACTTTTCTGTGTTCGGTGATTCTTTTGAGGCTTGTCTTGCCAATTTGGAGCTCGTTTTAGCTCGGTGTGAGGAAAAGAACCTAGTGCTCAATTGGGAGAAGTGTCACTTTATGGTGACCGAAGGCATTGTACTTGGCCACATTGTTTCCTCCAAAGGCATCGAAGTGGACCGGGCAAAAATTGACTTGATTGGGAATCTTCCGACTCCTAAGTGTTTAAAGGACATCCGATCTTTTTTGGGGCACGCCGGGTTCTATCGGCGTTTTATTAAAGACTTCAGTGCCATCGCCCGGCCATTATGTCATTTGCTAGCTAAAGATGTGCCGTTTGAGTGGACGCCGGCGTGCGAGGCAGCCTTCGCCAAGTTAAAGTCAAGCCTCACTTCTCCACCTATTGTGCGATCTCCAGATTGGGAGTTGCCTTTCGAGCTGATGTGCGACGCCAGTGATTACGCCGTCGGGGCCGTTCTAGGCCAACGGAAAGGAAAAGAGCCATACGTCATCTATTATGCGAGCAAGACCCTTAACGAGGCCCAAATGAATTATTCGACTACCGAGAAGGAGTTGCTTGCCATAGTTTTTGCGTTGGACAAGTTTCGGTCTTATCTTGTGGGCGCCCCGATCACCGTGTATACCGATCATTCCGCTTTAAAGTACCTTTTCACAAAGCAAGATGCCAAGGCGCGATTGATTCGGTGGATTTTACTCCTACAAGAGTTTGACCTCACTATTAAGGACAAGAAGGGTGTAGAGAATGTGGTGGCCGATCACTTGTCCCGGCTGGAATTCGAAGATCATACATCGCACATTCCTATCGGTGACTCTTTTCCCGACGAGCAGTTATTTGGAATCTCCACGGCTCCATGGTATGCGGACATTGTTAATTACTTGGTTACTGGTCTGATGCCTACCCATTGGAATTTGCACGAGCAGCGTCGATTTTTAGCGGAGGTGAAGCGGTTTTCCTATGATGACCCCTATTTATTTAAGTATTGTGCCGACCAACTTGTTCGCCGTTGTGTGCCAGATTCGGAGCAGCAGAGTGTTATTAAATTCTGCCATACAGAGGCCTGTGGCGGCCATTTCTCTTTCAAGAAGACTGCCGCCAAGATTTTGCAAAGCGGGTTCTATTGGCCACAGCTTTATAAGGATACGTTTGCTTTCTGCCGGGCGTGTGCACGCTGCCAACTTTTGGGGTGTGTAACGCGACGGAATGAGATGCCGCTTACGCCCATCTTGATTATTGAAGTGTTCGATTGCTGGGGCATAGACTTCATGGGGCCATTTCCGACATCTTTCGGGTACCTTTACATCTTGTTGGCTGTCGACTATGTTTCCAAGTGGGTGGAAGCCATCCCCACTCGTACCAACGACGCTCAAGTTGTAGTGGAATTCCTCAGAGAGTACATTTTATCGCGTTTTGGCATGCCACGGGCTATCATTAGTGATCAAGGGTCCCACTTCTGCAATCGGTCGATCGCCGCCCTCATGCGGAAGTATGCCATCATTCACAAGGTCTCGACGGCCTATCACCCGCAAACGAATGGTCAAGCGGAATTGGCAAATCGTGAAATCAAGCACATCTTGGAAAAGACGGTCAATCCCACCCGCAAAGATTGGTCCACTCGTTTGGTTGATGCTTTGTGGGCTTATCGTACTGCCTATAAGACTATCTTGGGGATGTCGCCGTATCGGCTTGTCTATGGGAAAGCGTGCCGCTTGCCGGTAGAATTGGAGCATAAAGCATACTGGGCCATCAAAAAGCTGAATTTTAATATGGCCAAAGCCGGCGCCCGCCGCAAACTTCAATTGACAGAACTCGAGGAGTTAAGGTACAATGCTTATGACCATTCTAGCGCTTACAAATCTAAACTCAAAGCCAAGCATGATCATAAAATTGTGATTAAAAACTTTGAGCCCGGTCAAAAAGTGTTGTTGTACAATTCTCGCTTGCACTTGCATCCCGGTAAGCTGCGCTCACGTTGGGCCGGGCCGTATGTCGTAAAAACTGTTTTCCCTCATGGGGCAATTGAAATAGTGAGCATGAATAACGGTTCATCTTTCAAAGTTAATGGTCAAAGGCTTAAGCCTTTCCTCGGTGGCTTTGAAGTGGGCGAGCCCGATGAGGTGTTGGCCGACCCCGTTTACACGGATGGCCCGGCGGCCTAGTTGTTGTGCGTTTAATTACTACGGGGAGCGAAAGCGTAACCGCTGAACTTAATTGTTTGTCGGACCCGGCCCCCGGGTAGGGGGTACCCACCATTGACTTGGGTATTTGTAGCTCCGCACGCCGCTACTAAAACAAGGATCGTGTGCCCAGCTCCGGTTAGTAAGGGCAATGTTTCGTACTTGTACATATTTTCGCGTTTTATTCGTTTTGGGTTTTTCACATCGCAAGATTTCACCAATGCATCATTGTATCGGGCTTTTATTAGCCCTTCTTTGTGGTAGTTTGCCGTTAATGATCCCTGCTCACCAGATAAGTCCCTATCGGGGGCAATTTAGGTCTTTGGGTGAGGCTTGGTATTCCCGCGCCTTGGCGCTAGGCTCTGCTTTGTCTCACTTTGTTTCGATCATAGGGAACGCTGGGTTTTATTGCTTGGCGAGGTCAAGCGGTGAATTTTACTTCGGGCGTGATGTAACAAATTTGACGGTCTAGTATAGCCACCTGCGTTTTACCTACTTGGTGGGACGCGGGAAGAAAAGTATGACTCGTAAGATTGCGTGAAAATCGGGTGGTGTTCTTTGTTGCTTTCCTTTGTTTCTCTGTTTGTGGCGCCCGGATAACATGAGCCGGGCGGTTCTAATGTCTTTTGGCTCTTAGTAGGTAGTTCGAGCTTAAGTCTTTTACAGGGTGTACGTGCTACCACACCAGCCTTGGTGGATTGGATCTACCGTCCGAGTGAGTGCGGCATTCAGGAGCCCTAAGCATGGGTGCGATTACGTGTCGCGGTTGTTAGTCCAACAAAGCTCGGATCATGATCCTGTGTGACTAGCTATGGTTCCGTTCGAAGAACCGAAGGAGTTGACCTTGGAAGCTGTTCGGATGACAAAACGAGCCGAAGACACCAAAGCCTCCAACTTGGTCGAGGTATAAGGGGGTTGACATTCCCCCGTTGGTATGATCTTTTGTTCCCTTTTCCCTTACTATTATTCTCCATGCTCTGAGGGCATAGCATCTTTTAAGTTGGGGGGAGGGAAATAGTTATGCTTTTTCTGTTGTTCTTTGTTATCTTTTTGGTAAAATTTTTCGCTTTTCGCTTTTAGGTTGCAATCCTTCCGTTATTACAGAATTTAGTGGATTAAAATAACTTGGCACATGCTCATACTTTGTTCTATTTTGGCAAGAGTTCGTTAAGGCAAATTTTGTAAATCACGACTTGCATGAATGGACTAAGGTGGAATTCGCGGTGTTTGAGTATGTTTTGGTCAAGTTTTGCCCATATCCCGTTTTGTTCTTCTTCCATTCGTAAATAGGTAGATAATCCTATGTCATTCCTGTATATGTGTATCATCTAAATTGAATCATTTTGGAATTTATGGCGCAATTAGGACATGATACAAGGCATTTTTGTATGATTAAACCACATAGGAGTCTCATTGTCCTTATTTAAAAAGCCCAGTCCGAGTCATTCCCACTTTTAACCATAAGAAACCGGATGTTTGGTTGGACTTGGTTGTATTTTCAACGGCTGGATTACTGATTTCTCATGGAAACGGCAATATTTTGGGGGTTACCAATGGTTTGTGGGAATTTGGAAGAGTTAGAAGGCTGGAAACTGAGAATAGCAAGGGAACAGATCGGTATCGATACGGAGGTATGCATATCGATACTTCATTAAAACAGTGGGTTTTGCAGGCTTCAGCGTATCGATACGGATATAAGAGTATCGATACGGGTAACTTTCAGAGTTCAGGGGAAATGGCCTCGGTATCGATACGGAGTTATGCGTATCGATACGGGTCGAGAATCTGGGTTTTTAAAAAACCAGATCGGGGCGACCTTTCACTTCCAAACATCCCTCCTTCTCTCTAAACCTCCATGGCCGCCGCTCTCTTCAACCCTAACTCCATTTCCCACCCCAAAAACTCTTGATTCACCACCAAATCTCACAAATTCCTTGCCAAATCCGCTCAAAATCGCACTCTCTCCGTGATTCAAGCACCAATGTAAGGATTCCATGCTCCAAACCCCCAAAATCAAGGTAAATTCGACTCTCTCTCTCTCTCTCTTCGTTTCTCTTCTTTCTTCCCCAAAAACTCTTGAATCTCTCCACATTTCTTCCATATAAACCATCCTAGACCTATTCCCAACAAAAATTTCATCTCCTCTTACCAAAAATCCGAGCCCCTTCATTTTCCCTTTCTAGATTCGAATTTTCTTTGGGGTTTTGAAAATGCCGAGACTCAAGCGGGCTGCAAACAAACCTCCGAGGGTCCCAATTCAAAATGTGGCATCCTCCTCACGTCAACCCGAACCTGAGGAGGGGGATGAGATTTTGCATGATGTTGAGGAGGAAGAGGAAATGATGGAGAATCCGGAACAAGTGGCTCAACCCGGTGCACGGCGGAAACGGACTTCGGCAGAGGTTAAAGCTGACAAACAGGCTAGGTGGGAGAAGAGTTTTGTGAAGCGGGGGGTGAAAAATGAGCGTCATGTCGATGTGGAGAGTATCGGGCCGAACCACACTTGTGTCCAGCGAATCATTGCTCAAGGTTTGGCTTATTTCTTTTCTGAAAATCCTGGGTACATTAAAGGGTTAGTGGCTGATTTTTATAAGAATGTGAAAGTTCCCGAGTTAGGGAAAATTGAGGCAAAAGGCGCAAAAATTACGTCAAAAATTGGTCGAGTTACTGTTGTTGTTGACCCTGAGATTATTGCTAAAGCATTGAATTATGAGCGTCCTCCTCCAGAATCTATAAATTGCCCAAGAGAAGATTTTGCCTCGAGGGATGAAGTGAACCAAGCTCTGTATGTGAACCCAGCGGAAGCCAAGCGTCCTCATGTACCGGGAAAGTTCAAAGACGAGTACCGTTTGATTAACCAGTTTGTGCATCATAATTTAAATCCAAGGGGTACAGAGAACAAACCGGCAAGGAGTGAGGGTGAGATGCTGTATTTCTTCATGGAGCCAGGGAATGTTTTCGACTGGGCTAAGTACATTTTTCGGCAAATGGTGGAGTTCAAAGCCAATGTCCCCACTCAAACAAGGATGCCATATCCGTGTATGGTGACCAAAATCTGTTTAGAAAAAGGCGTTCCGAGGGATGCGTATGAGGAGTGGGGAAAACTGGAGCCCGGGATTATTAATAGCAGTATCTTAACTAGGAGTGCTTCACAAGTTCGCGGAGCGTTGGGGGAGGAAGGAGTTCGAGGTGGTAGTTACCTCACTACAATGCCGCCTAAACGTGCTAAGCAATCGGTGTGGCAGAAGTTGTTGTTTTGCCAGGGGGTGGCCACTATTAATAGTCACCGCAAGCTGAAAAGGGAAATCAGGGAGAATGCTAGGAGGCAGCAGAGGATTGATCACAAATTGGACTATGTTTTGAGGAGACAAGAGGGGACTGTCAGTGAACCTTATGTGCCACAACCTGATGTGGAAGCAGAGGACAGTGATGATTTTGCCGGTGAAGAGCCGGAATCGGGCGATGAGGATTAGTTGGGGTTTAGAAGTTGGAAATCCCTATACTTGGTCGGGGTGCCTGATGGTTGACAGCCCACCTATCCTATCCTGTTTTTCGTTTTATTAGTTGCACTTGTAGTTTGTAGTTTGAAAAGTTTTTGTGTTGGCCGGCTTGTGGCCGATTGACTTGGTAGTTTATCATGGTGGCGGCAAGGGGTAGATAAACCAAGCCAGTATATAGCCGCCACCCATTGTGCTAACCGTTCTTTGTTAACCGAGGTCAATATAATCTTAATGAAGTCCTTAGTTGATCCATAGTGCGTTTTTATTCCACCTTGATTCAATTAGTGATGATGTGTATATCTAGTTTGTGGCATGTTTCTTTCGATACTTTCATTTTTAGCTTTGTAATTATGATTTCTGTTTAAAGGTGCTCCCCGCATATAAGGCATGGTTGTCGTTGTTCTCCATTGCCTAGTTTCGAGCCCTTTTTCTTGGGATATGGATTGTAGCGTGCAATTGCATCCGTGTTGCCCGTACCCTCTTTTTGTTAGGAGTACGGAGTTTTCATACTTGGCTTATAATTTTCTCAATACTTTGTTTTTCTCCTCAGTTTTCAGCTGTTAGTTGTGAGGTTTGAATAAATTTGTTTTTGGAACTTTTGCTAGTTGGTTACGACAAGCGCATGTGTCAATTTATTTTAACGGAAGGATTGTTTAGTTGTTTAGTAGTATGTTTTTGTTGCTCGGGCCTAGCAACGTTCAAGTTGGGGGGTGTGATAAGCACCAAATTGTGATGTCAATTGGTGTGCTTAGTCCCGTTTTTGGTTCATTATCTTTTGTTGTCCTGTCATTTATCAGTTATTTTGCGCGTAAGGTCTTCGGTTGAGCTTTTCAGGTAATCCGCGAATAAAAGGGTCCGTTTTGACGTTGTGATCAACCTTTGAAGGAATCCGAGCAGGAAGGCCTTGAATATCGCAACCGTCGGGTGACAAGATGGGAAGCTCAGAGGTTGATGTGCCAGAAGACAGCTCGGTATCGATACGGGCTTCTGCGTATCGATACTATTTTAAAACAGAAGGGAACCCGGGCTTCAGCGTATCGATACGGGCTTCTGCGTATCGATACGGATCATCTACGGGAACTTTTGGATTCCAGCCAAAACAGCTCGGTATCGATACGGATATAGGGGTATCGATACGGGAGGCTCACCGACCTGCTTTTTGACAGATTTCAACTTTCCATTAGTAGCAACTTTCACTTTTTGGATATTTTCTAGAGGGAGAATGGACCATCTTGTATAAATAGCTCCCTCTTATCTCTCTATTAGAGGAGTTGATTAATTGCTTTAGTTCTTTCTCCATTAATGTTCTCAAAACTTTCCTAGTTAAATCCTTCAAGAACTCTAGTAAGTCTTTGCCGTTTATTGTTTTCTCGTTTATTAATGTTGTAGTTACGCTCTAGATCTTTCTTAATATCAAGTTTATTTTCATTTCCGTCGGTTAAACATCATGTCTCGTTTTTATGCTTGCGTTTATGCTTTAAGTATGCGTGAGTAGTCGTCTGGTTAAGTCTCGGGATAATCTTTCCCGAGGGCTTAGGTAGTTATTCGGTTCTCGAATCCTCGAACTTTAAAGCATGATTCACGGAATAGAGCTTAGCTTGCATTTTTGGTCTAAGCAAAGGGATGTTAACTACTCGGTAAGGCGTTTGCCAAGCGGTCTTGGCAAATGGCTCGCCGAGGGCTCGTGGCCTCCTATGTTCTCGATAAATGTGTCAAACAAGCGGGTTTGCCTCCGTCAAATCATATCTTTTTGAAATATAGTCATAAAGCTAAATTCTCCGAGCGAGAGCGCGCGGTCGTGTCTCTCGTTTGAGTTATAATTGAGAACCGGTAACGTCCTTTGTCAAGGGTTAGAAGATCCTGAGACTTGACTCTTTAAGTTAATCGAAGCGCTTTCCTAGTCTTTTGCCTTGTCGTTTTTCTCCGTTTCAAAGCAAACCAAGTTGGCCGCCTTGAACGCCAGAATCCCACCATTTCAACCTACAATCCAATTAAGCTATCATCGAATTCCCTGTGGTACGATCCCGGTCTTACCGGTTTACTATGCTACCGTCAATCTAGCCCTACGCTTGGGGTTTTTATTCAACCGTATTTGAAGGCGAAGTTGAAGGCTAAGCAGGTTGGATGCTCTTTCTTTGTTTTATTTCCTTGTTGTATGGGTGAGTAAGTGTTGACTTACTCTTGTTTTTGCCCTCGATGTTTCCCTGTCGAGTTAATAAAATCGTTTCGTTTGCCGGGAAAAAAAAAAAAAAGGTATGCTTGCTTGCTCACTACAATATCATCAATTGAAGGGTACATCTTCGGTAACAACGTAACACATCAGCTTGTAACTTCCTCTAGAAGAATACTTTATTTGTAAGAGAGTTGTAAGAGCTACTAATTATAAACTGTGACTCAAATACATCTAAAAAACTCAGACACATGTTTCACACAAAATTCGTGGTTTATACTTTATAATTCATACATGATGTTATGATCTCTCCTATCGATCCAAAAAAAAGTTTTTTCTGACCCTAACCCATTAGTCATTTTGAACATCCAATTTCTAGTAGTACTAGTAGTATTTGAGTCACAGTTTCTAGTAGTCCTAGTAGTAAACATCCAATTTCCTCTAGTAGTACTAGAGGAAATACTAGAGGAAAATACGGTTTGGATGGTAACTGTTGGCTGCCCTATGTTCACGGTTCTTGCTCATCATCCAGAATATGGTCAGATATTTGTTCTTTGGATAATTCCTCCTCCCATCTGGGCTATTCCATTCGAGATAGCTTTAGAGTCCAGGTAAACTCAGGCAATGCAACCGTGTTTTGGGATCATATTTGGTTAGGTGAATCTTCTTTGAAAGAAGATTACCCAAGGTTGTTTTCATCATCTACTCACAAAAAGGTGTTGATCAGTAATTTAAGGGTTGAAGGATCATGGGATTTAGTATTTAGGAGAGAATTGTTAGGGCGAGAGAAGCAAGAGATGGATAACTTGAAACAGAGGCTCCAACAGGTCACTCTAGACCCATCGAAACCTGATACCTTGCAGTGGAGATGGATGAATGACAGTATTTTCTCTGTCAAGTCAGCTTATGGGCACTGGGAATTGCTAAACTATCCGAGCAATACGTTATTAGGGTCCCTATGGAAGAATTTAGGCCCTCCTAAGGTGGAAATCTTTGCTTGGATGGCGGTTAAGGAAAAAGTAGTAACCAGGGCGATCCTTCTCTGCAAAAACTTGATCAGTGAGATTCAATTAGCTTTGTGTCCCCTTTGTTCCTCGAAACTTGAAACCCATCAGTATTTGTTTCTTCATTGTCACTTTTCTTGGAGTGTATGGTCAATAATCCAAGACTGGTGGAACATCAAATGGGTCTGTCCACTCTCTGTCTCGGAATTAGCAAATTGGTGGTTTGCGAATGGATTTTTCAACCTGGAAAAACATTTGTGGGAAGCTTGCTTCTATGCAACATTGTGGTCTCTTTGGTTGGTGAGGAATGACTCTATCTTCAACAATTCAACGAGACAAGTTGGGGAGGTGGGGGAGTTAGTCAAAACTAGAGTTGCGATGTGGATGAAGACGAAGTTCGACATCAAGGTCTACACTATTGAGGAGTTCAAAATTTTCCTAGATGGTGTCCGAAAACTGAGATTGTAACCTAGTTTTCCGGTGCGCACCCAACTATCGGTTGGAGGTGTATGTAAATTCGGGTTTTGTCTAGCTCTTTCTTTACTTGTTTTCTTCTCGATGTACCCCTTTCGAGATTAATAAAATGTTTCCTTTGCTGAGCAAAAAAAAAAAAATATAAGCATTTTATTGGTATAGTGGTATAATCCTTCTGTAATTTAATTTGACGCATAACAAGTAAGAAAATGGACAGAGATGAATATTTATATAAATCACATTTCAGATGAGAATGATTGATCTTCGAGGAAATAAGTATCTTTTCTTCACCTTAGTAATTGTTGTTATGCATGTATTTGTTAAAACTTAATTTTCAGCTCATTCACTTTGAAAAGTTATCTATAGCTTAATGGCTTTAGACAAGATTGTTTTCGCTGGTTGAACGTTTAGTTGATATATATGAGGAGAATGACATATCTTAAAATTTGTATTTTTGTGGGCTTTAGCCCATTTAGATGATAAGAAAAACTTGGCCTAATTTTTTAAATTTAACTACTTTGTTAAAAATATGGAAGCCGAGTCCCTAGAGCGGCCCAAAAGGGCTGTAATGTGCAGCGCCCAAAGGCCACGTCGCTTTGGGGCCAATTTAATTAAGTAGTTCTCTACGTTTTGCTCCTATCTTCCCCTCTCCTCTCGCTATCGTACGAAACGAAAGGTGGTGTGGGGCTTACTTTGAGGTGCCACAAAATAATCCGAGCCGTTCAATAATGTCAAAATAATAATTTGAGTATGATCTGATCAAAAAACAACTCAATCGAATAATAGTAAGTAATTTATCTAGTCTTCAAAATTTTCATATTAAAATTTAGGATTCTGAATAGTGAATGAATATTGAAAAATAATTTAGACAACTGTGTGCCCAATATGCTCACGATCCGAATCACAGTTGGATTTCTTTTCCTAAGCTGCCGAGCACTTGAGTTTTTGGTGGAAATTCCATGTTTAGATTAATGATAACCAACTAGTTTGTTTGAACAAAGCGCCTTCAATCAAGTATTGATGCTGACATTTTTTGCATTTTGGGACCTGGAATATATTGTGTATTTTTTGAACATGACTTGTCAATTACGAGAGAATCGAGAAACCAAGCTTGTCAAGTAGCTTGTCTCATTTTTCTTTCAGTGGTGACCTGAATTCGTGTCCCACGGGGAGCAGGTTTTAAGGTTCAGGGCTATAGATAGCCTAGGAATCCCCTGTTAACTAACATACTAATAGCCTACTAACCCGCGCTGATGTATAATGTATGACCAAAAAAATTTATTACGAGAGAATCATGCTAATATTATAATTAAGTATATATATAGCTGATTCTGGAAACATGCAGGACTTCTCTCAACCTACGACTGTAAATGAACTGAGCCCTTCGTAAACTGTTTGAGATAAGCCCGGCCCTGAGATTTACGTGGCCCTAGGCGAACATGAATAATGAGGTCCCCATATATTTTCTTAATGAATTCTCAGGTGAAAAAATTAACTTCAAAATATACTCGTAATTGTCATAAAGATGATGAAAGTGTCAAAACACAAAACTTTTTTTTGTTGCTTAATATATGCTAGTATCTGATTACTAATTTAAGACTTGGTATTGAAAGTTTGAGACTGAGAGTAATTCCACTGGAAAAGAAATTCTAATTTTGTGACACATCCATACTGTATCATACAATTCCAAGAACTCCTTGTTTGAGATGAAATGTGGTTTTTAATTTGTGTACCGTATGAGAGTAAAATTTTTTAAGAACATCACTTATCTATTTTCTAATATATAAAGGGGAGCACCACTTTGGTGTCTCCATGTCATGTATTGCCCTTTCCCAAAATTACCCTCTTAAGCAAAAAAACACACAAAACAAAATAGTTAATTATGATGATATTTTGGATATTTAAGCACAAAGAACCACCTAAAACAATTATTACCCTTCCCTGAACTGCCTACCCACGGTCCTTTCAAAATTGTCAGACTACACATACAACCGTCACTATTAACTTGATAAGTGCCAAAATATACATATTTTGACCCACTAATATACATTTATTAGTCTTTTATATTTGTTAATTGATTTTTATTATGTGTTTGTATGTTTATAGGTTGTTTGAGCCCGTTGTTTCTAGACTTTGGATAAAAAGAAGATTTTAAAGAAGTTTGGGGTTAAATGTGAAACAATTCAAAATTGAATGGTTCATTTATTATTTCATGAAGTCCAAAGGACCTTTGTGTAATTAAAGTCTCCAATCCGTATAAAAGCAATTTACCCTACTGGTTTCAAAGGGGTCGTGGCGTGGAAAAAGAAAGAAGGCTGCTGCCGGGGAACAGAATTAAGGGAGGCGATCCAGGAACTGGTTTCGGCACTGGGGCTGCCATTCTTTGGTTTCGAATATTGTTTAGTTTCTTCCAAGTTTTTGTTCTTCAAGTTATTTATGTTTTGCTTAATTATTCGCACTCTGGTATTTTGTTTTAATTTATGTTCTTCATTAAAGTTGTTCATTGATACTTGTTTATTAATTTATTTCCTTTGCTTATTTCGTATTTGGAAGCATGTTTCAAATTAGGGCTTCTTTTGTTTTATGCACAATGATTAGTGAGTAGTCATCGGGGTAGGGTCGCAGAGTGATTAGCACACCGTTGCCGGTTCGGATGCGTTCTGCTCCTATTTCGAAATAAAAAATGTAAGAAAAATAATTTTAGATTGGTAAAATACATCCCGTGGACGAACCTAGCATTGTCGGAGCCCATGTGAACGGGGGAATGGGGGTCTGAAACTCATTTTCCGCTGCGCATAGGTAAATGGCGACCATAAGGATTCGCATCTTACGGGATATCTTTTTCAGTCTAAAATCAAATGTTTTAAAGATCACCGATTGGAGCAAATGAGTCTAGGCCAGTTGCGAGTGCTATGAACCCTATGACCGTACCTTTCTTTAATTATTTAAAAGTACAATTAATTTCTAGGTTTTAGTTTATTTAAATCGAAATGACAAGGGGTGGCTACCTACAAGGGGTGGCTACCTAAGAGCCAGTTTAAATAAGTATAACCCGAGTTTTTTGTCAGCACACATCACCGTTTGTGGATTCAATTCAGGTCTTACCGAGTATTATGCTACATCGGTTTCCGCCCTACGCTTGGGGCAACCTATTATTTTAGGACTAGGAATCCGTCAAGCATAACTTTGTCATCATCCTCTGTCTCGGTTCCATAATCAAACGAAGAAAAAACACAGTGTTAAACATTGGATTCTTCCTCTTTTGCTTACAAGAAGACAAAAGAACACATTACTTTCACACGGTTTGCTACTGCTAGGTAGTCCCCTTTCTCATTTTTTTCCCTTTTTTTCACTTGTACATTTCATTGCTTTTATGTTGGTAGGAAAAAAAAAAAAAGAAATACCCACCAATAACTTGAATTTAACCATTTTAATAAAAACAATCGTAATTAAGTGATGATGCAATCGATTGAATCACATGATAATGGAGATGAGTAGGTTTGTCAAAACTTTTATATACACTAGAGGCTGGGGCACATGTGATGCGTGTGTGTGCGCCGCAATTCTAATTTTAACAAAATTTGATCAAATAAAAAATTAGTGGAGCTATTGTCAAAATTCGACTTGCACACGCATCGCTTGTGCCCCGACCTATAATAGCAAAGACTCCACTAAAGTCAAAATTTATCTACTTTTTAGTTATGAACTTCTTTCAGCTATTTTAAAACATGTATTCAGGGATTTAAAATAGTTTGTCAATCAGTGAAAATGTTTTTTTTTTTGGAGGTGGTCCCATCCCTTTTTTTGTGTGATATTGGTACAACAGAAAGAAATTCATTAATATGAAGTACTTACAATATATTGTGTGCATCTAATACAATTGCTAAAAAGACTAATTGCACGAGTGAATAGCAAACAACACATTCAAATCAAATGAATGATACATCCAGCGATAAATTGATCAGACGGTTACATGTCAGATGGTTGGATGCGAAAAATGGCTTGTGATATGACAAATATATAGGACAATAACCATTGACACATGCAACATGTGTTGTATTAGGTTCCTACAAAGCTTACATAGGGAGGATCATGACTAAATGCAAATCTACCCAAAAAAAAATGGTATTATCAGACAGCTAGCAAATGTATAATATTATAATATATTTGGTGGCCTTAATCATATGGTGGGGTAGGGAGTAGGGAAAGAAGAAAAATAGAATGAGAAACACGTTGCATTCTCGATCACGAACTTTCATGGTCAAAGATGGAATATATATAAGAAGAGAAGAATTAATGAAAATGATCCCCTTTGTCATTCCTTTCATAAAAGCCTAAAAGGCACACAGCCATCATTGATGGAGTAATGTACAAGCCGCGGTAGCCGCCCATAAGTTTCCGTAATTGTTTCTAAGCGTGTCAAAACTTGTTTTCTCCTTTTGAATAGTTTGGGCTTTTTCAGTAGCTAGCATAATATGGACTTGGACATCTGACACGATATTTTCAACATCAAAGATTGCGTTTCTTTTTTGTTTTCTGTGAACAAGAGAGGGAAACCAAACAAATTGCCCATTAGAAAACCCTGCCAAATCTACTGTAAGGAGATCCGTCACTTCATCTGAAGGGGTCCTACCATAAGTTCGTCTTGGTTTGGTTTCCAGCCTAGCCAATTTGTCCGCCGCTTTTTTTAGAGACGACTCATAAGTTTTGAAGGCTAGAAGCAAACCTCTTAAATGAGGACTCCCTATATTTTCTATACAAAAATTGGTCTACAAAAAGTTTCCTACAAAAAAAAAAAAAAAAACATTACAAAAGATAGAGGTGGGGAGTTGGAGATGGTAAAAGAGGGGCCTCAGAGTATGTCGTATGCAAATATTTTCCATCCACAGTAATCGGTTCCCCTTTTGAGTCATGAGACTGACGTCACGCATTTCCTTCTTTTTTTTATCGCCTCTAGCGTTTCTATCGGAATGTAATTGCGTAATGGTATGGGAGTATTTTTTTTCTTTCCATGGGGTTTAAGGCAGTTGATTATCAGTGTTTCTAATTAGTAATTCTATTATTGGGCTTATTTTATGGTTCCTAAATTTTAATTGAGCTTATTTTCTGTAAAGGAGGCTGTAGTAGGCCGAGCGAGATTGCCCGTGCCGTACGTGAAGCATTGCTCCACTTCAGAACTCTCGGAACCCCATCCGTTCCTAGCAAAGTAACATGGAGCTCGGCCAAGCCGACGACCGTACACCGCAGCTCTTTCTCCCCTTGTTTGCACGAGCAGCTTCGTCGGATCATCAACCATCGGCTTTATGCTCGGTGTTGGACGAGCGTGGGCCAAGCCGCCAGCTCGTTCGGATGACGATAATGGCCTCAATCGTGATGATGGTCATGACGTCATTCAAGCGATTACCAGGATTGACGTGAGGGCACGTGAAGGTGCCAGCTCACCGCCCAGACGGTTACAAAACCCTGGGGTGGCGCATGGGCGAGGTCAGCCGACACGTGTTGAGTGTTGGTGCAATCTTGGAAGCCAAGCTAGGGAATCATTATAAATATACCGTTATGCCTCCTTGGAAAGATACGCATTACTCATTCCTAAAAACCCTAGCTCTTGGTTTTCCACATCCCTTGAAAGCAGTATTGATCCTTGCACCGGAGGGCCATCCCGGAGGACTTCTGGTGTGGTCTGTAGTCGTGCCTCGTTTTATAGGGTGAGGAGGATGACCAAGAGCAAGCCACGAATCAACCGGACAGGAGCCCCCACAATTTGGTGAACCCGACGTGAAACTCTCTCTTTCTCTCATGCCTGCGGCGGCTCCTCTATGGTTCCTCCTTCCCTTCGTTTTTCTAAAAACTTTCACAACCACATCTTCTCCTCCAAAATGGGTGGTCCACCACCTCCTTTTCAACCACTTAATCCTTCTCTATAAATCCACTCCGAAACTGGAATAAACACACTCTCTCCCTCCCACCCTCCTGGCTTCACCCCTCCTATTGCAAGCACCTCCATCCCACGTCCAGCGGGTCTAAGTGAAGACGCTTTAGCTTACGTCCAAATGTTGGAGCAGCAGCAGGAATAAACCAACGCAGACGTTGCTATCCTTAAAATGGAAATCGCTCGTATCAAAGCAAGTAGTTGTCCGGCCGCCTCCCATTCTGACTCTCAAGGGAGACGCCGACGGAGAAACTTGCCTCCACATCCTCCCCTTGGTGAAAATGACAACCCACGTCGTATCTCTGTCCACGACCATCTGGATCCACCCCTAATGGCTAATCGGGTCGAAGGCGTCGCTCGCTTCGGGCAGCAACGTTCTTCGATCCACAAACGCCTCGGTGGTGGAATCAGTATGGACGGAGCCGATGGCAGATGAGAAGGCAGCTTACATACCGTATACTCGAGCTCGACGGCGAGAGACGAATACTCTCAAGGCTCTCAGAGTTATGACACAGTAGAACTCCTTGATAATCAGCAGGCACTGGTTCCTTACGACTCAGGACGGCGAAAAAGCCGAACGTCTCGTAGGAACGGCAAAGATCCTCAGGGTTACGCCACGGAACCCGAGGATGCTCCAGACAAAAGTGACACCGATAGGCGCTCCACCGATTCTCGAAGCGCCCAGAAGCTCCCTCGGGAAAAAAGTGTGAGAGTTGTCATTCGGCACAACGATAATCCATATCGCCGCAGGGTCTATCGAACCGAACACCTCCCAGCAGATGTTCAGCAAAATCACCCGAACCAAGAAGACGAGAATCGGATAGGCGTCGGTAAGAAGAAATGACTGATAAAGAAAGGGAGTATCGAGCTTCCAAACGACCCCGCAGTGACCAAGATGGACGTCCTCCTAGGCCGACGCATGAGTATCAGTTGAAAAAGCTGACCGAATCTCCATTCTCGGCCAAAATTCAAGCAACTCTTCCAAAAGCAGGTATGCACCTCCCAAAGTTCCAGAAGTTCGATCCGAGCACAACCGAGGCTTACACGTACCTCATCAGTTATCGCAGTACCATCTCATGCGTGACCGATGATGACGCCATTATGTGTAAAGCCTTCCCTTCAAGCTTAGGAAGCCTCGGCTTGTTGTGGTTCAACCAACTGGAAGTAGGGTCAATCCATAGTTTCAAAGAGCTTGAGCGAGCCTTTAACTATCGGCTCATCACGAGCAACAAGCAAGCCAAAGAGGAAGATGCCCTGGCACAAATGAAGAAACGACTCGGTGAAACGCTTCGGAAGTACGCTGAGCGTTATTGGCAGTTGTTTAATGAGATACTCGGTGACGATCAGTACTATGCTGCCAGGAACTTCAAGAACAGGCTGGAAACTGGGAGTAAGATTCTAGATGAATTGGCGATATGGGCCCCCCATGGGATGAACGAGCTCATGCGGACGGTTGAATAATTCTGTTCCTATGAAGAATTTCTAGCCGAGCGAGAACTACAAGGAGGACAAACTTCAACCGTCCCGCCAAGCCTTCTTGTCGCTACACCTCAGCTAGCGGCCCCAAAGCCAGTGGTAGCCTCAGTGCCGAAGAAGCAAGTCAACACTGTCAAAGTATCAAACAAGAAAGCTCCAAAGGCACATGACTACGTAGCCGATACAACGGTGTTTAAAGAGCCGATATATTTCCTCCTCTGAACATTGGAGCGGGAACCATTTTTTGTTTGGCCGAACCCCCCTAAACTTAACACCGAAGACCGAAATGACAACAGCAAGAAACGATGTTCGTACCACAATGAGCTCAGCCACTATACGACTGCTTGTGCCCCTTACAAAGCACTACTGGAGAACTTGGCAGCCCAGGGGCTTCTCAATGATCACATTGATTAGGCAAAAACACCGAGGTGACAACAGAACGCCGGTGGACAAGACCAAATTCCTCAGCCGGCTGGAGTCATCAATGTCATTCATGGACCGGCAACGAAGGAAGCCGTCAAAAAGCTTCGGCAAGAGCTGGACAGCGCCAAACTATCTTCCCAAATATTTTCTATCGGTAATGCTCCCAAGCGACTAAAGACCCTCGAGCGTCCTTGGTCAATCACCTTCACGGAACGAGACCTCCAACACGTCCAACAACCTCATAACGACGCCCTGGTGGTCACAATCCAAATCTCAACCCATTCGGTTAAACGGGTACTCATTGATCAAGGAAGCTCGGCGGAAGTGATGTACCTATCTCTCTTCAGAGAGCTCAATATCCCAGAATCTTCTCTCGTTCCAGCCGAGGTCCCTCTAATTGGCTTCAGCGGAACACCCGTCTGGCCCCTCGGCAAAATCACCCTTCTAGTAATCACGGGCTCGGTCTCTACTACTATGGAATTTATCGCGGTCGACACCCCAAGCCCATATAACGCCATCCTTGGGCGCAACTGGCTCCATTCCATCAAAGTTGTGGCCTCAACATATCACTAGGTGGTACGTTACATTGGCGCTTATGGCCGACAAGAAGACTTATTCGGAGATCAATTGTAGGCCAAACAATGTTTCATGTCAGCCGTCCGCAAAGCCCCAAGCCCCACCCGAGTTCATTGGGTCGAGGTCCCAGAGAAACCCGTCCTGGCGGACGTCAGGTGTCCTGCCGAGCAAAAATCCATTGAGGACCTTGAGAAGATCTCGATTACTGACGATGCGTCCCGTTATTTCTTGCTCGGATCCAAATTGCCAATAGACGAGCGGAACGAAACCTTCGAATTTTTAAAGAAACGCATTGAAGTCTTTGCATGGTCGCCGTATGACATGCCAGGCATCGACCCGCAAATTATACAGCACTCACTCAACGTCTCCAAATCAGCAAAGCCGGTGATTCAAAGGCCGAGACGCTCGGCAGCTTTCCATGTTGACGCGGTAAACGAAGAAGTTGAGAGGCTCCTCAAAGCTTGTGCCATCAAAGAAGTTCAATACCCTACATGGCTTGCGAACCCAGTGGTGGTAAAAAAGAAGAATGGGAAATTGTGTGTCTGCGTTGACTACACCAATCTCAATGACGCTTGTCCAAAAGATTGCCTCCCGCTCCCAAAGATTGATCAATTAGTTGATGCAACAGCGGGTCACGCTTGGCTAAGCTTTTTGGATGCTTATCGAGGATACCACCAGATAGCAATGAACCCCGACGATATGGAGAAGACATGCTTTATTACTGCTAGGGGTCTCTTCTGCTACCTCGTCATGCCATTTAGTCTCAAAAACGCTGGAGCAACATTCCAAAGGATGATTTACATTCTCTTCGGCCTTCTCGTCGGGGAAATAATGGAGGCTTATATTGATGACATGGTTGTCAAAAGTCTTAAAGCCGAAAATCACCTTTCCCACCTTGTTGAAGTATTTGCGATCCTGAAAAAGTACAAGTTGCGACTTAACGCTGAAAAATGTGCCTTCGGCGTAAGCTCCGGGAAGTTTCTCGGCTATTTGGTGACACGGAGAGGCATCGAGGCAGATCCCAACCAGATAGTAGCCATTCAGCAGTTAAAAGCCCCATCAACCCCCCGAGAGATCCAAAAGTTGACAGGCATGGCGGCGGCCTTCAATCGGTTCATCAGTCGTTCGTCGGACAAGTGTCATGTCTTCTTCTAAACTCTGAAGAAACAAAGCCGACGAAGCTTCAAATGGACTGCAGAACGCGACATGGCATTGGCCGAACTGAAGACATACCTAGGCTCGTCTCCACTTCTTGTGAAGCCACACTCTTTTGAAATGTTGTACCTTTAACTTACAGTTTCACTACATGCCGTCAGCTCGGCACTCATGCGGCGTGATGGCCCCGACGACCAGCCTATATACTTCACTAGCCGAACATTGCTCCTAGCACAGACGCGATATCTTCCTTTAGAGAAGCTTCTCCTAACGTTGGTCACAGCTGCTCTGAAACTTCTCCCTTATTTCCAGGAGCATTTCATCACTGTTCTCACTTAATTCCCCCTCAAGAACCTTCTTCGCAAGGCGGATCTTTCCAGCCGAGTCTCACAATGGGCTTCGAGCTCGCAAATTTTGACATCCATTTTGAGCCTCAGACGGCCATCAAGGCCCAGGTATTAGATGACTTTATCGCAGAATTCACTCCTGGGAATCCCGATGCGGAAGCCCTTGTTCGGCCCGAATATGGGATGTTAGAACAACATGAGGCTCGGAAAACTTGGAACCTATTTAGTGGCGATGCTTGGAAACTTCACGTCGACAGCGCATCCAATAGCAATGGCTCTGGGGCTGGTGTCGTCCTCGTAACTCCCTGCGGTGTCCTCCATGAAAGTGCCATCACACTTAATTTCCCAGCCACAAACAATGAGGCCGAGTACGAAGCATTACTCGTAGGACTTCGAGCAGCTGCGCGTTTACAGGTTGAGGCCTTGCATGTTTTCTGCGATTCTCAACTCATCGTCAACCAGGTAACGGGCGACTATGAGGCTCGGGATCCCAGAATGCTTAAGTATCAAGCTACTGCTCTGGAACTGATTCAAAAATTCAAAGGATTCCACATAGGGTAGATCAACAGGGAGAAAAACGCCCATGCCGACGCCCTGGCTAGCTTAGCTTCGGCAAGCAAAGCCTCGGAATACCGAAACATCAGCTTGGGTGAGATCTCTGAGCCAAGCTTTGAAACACCTGATGAGGTCCTCAGCATAACCATCGGCCCTAGTTGGATGGACGAGATCGTCGCTTTTCTCAAAAATGATACACTCCCTTTAGATAAAAAGGAAGCCCATCGAGTTCGCAGTAAGGCACCTACTACTGGATTTCCGACAGTGGCCAACTGTACCACAAAAGCTTCACAGGGCCGTACCTTCGGGTCGTTCACCCTATCGAAGTCCCAGTAATCCTTACCGAGCTTCATTCTGGAAGCTGCGGCTGCCACTCCGGCGGCCGCTCACTTTGCCAACGAGCTTTAAGCCAACGCTACTTTTGGAAGGGGATGAAGAAAGAATGTGAAGAAATTGTTCGTAAATGCAAGTCTTGCCAACTTTTCTCTCCAATTCCAAAGCAGCCCGCTCAGCACCTCAAACTCATCACCAGTCCTTGGCCCTTTGCTCAATGGGGCTTAGATATCGTCGGTAAACTTCCCACAGCACCTGGGGGTTTCAAGTTCCTAATCAATGCCACAGACTATTTTTCGAAATGGGTAGAAGCCGAGCCTCTCATGACAACAACGGAGGCAGACGTTCGGCGATTTGTTTGGAGGAACATCGTCACCCGATTCGGTGTACCCTATGCAATCGTGTCCGACAACGGTTCTCAGGTCGTCGGCAAGGAGCTGATCGGTCTTTGCGCTGAATTTGGTATCCGTTTCTTCAATTCTACTCCATCGTATCCTCAGGGCAACGGCCAGGCCGAAGCTTCAAACAAGACGGTATATGCTGGTATCAAACGCCGACTCGACTCCAAACGTGGCAGATGGGCAGAAGAGTTACCAAGAGTCCTTTGGGCCTATTGTTCCACACCACCAAGGCGATCCACGGGCCAAACACCCTTCGCAATGGCCTTGGTATGGAGGCTGTAATTCCACTGGAGTCAAGATTTCCAACACTTCGAACTGAGACCTTTGATCCTCAAACCAATGATGAAGCAGTTGCTACCGAGCTTGTGTTAGCCGAAGAGAAAAAGGATGACGCCCAGCTCAAACTTGCGAGTTATCAACAAGAGGTCGCTAAGGGATATAACCGCAACGTTCGACTCAAAAAGTTCAGAATCGATGATTGGGTTTGGAGGAAGGTTGTCCGAGCCAATCAGAAGACTAAGTTTAGACCAAACTGGGAGGGTCCCTACAGGGTTGTTAAAGAAATCGGCAATGGGTCCTACATGCTGGAAGATAAAGACGGTCGGTAGATTGAAAAACCCCTGGAATGCTCTAAACCTTAGGAAAGCCTACCTTTGAAGCTGGCTGCCTGGTTTTTGAGCTGTTTCGGCTACTATCACTCATTAAAATTTTGTAATTGTTTCTGTCAACCTGTTACTTAATGAGAAGTTCTTCCTCTTTCAGACGCTTCAGATCCTCTTGTTCGTTTTGCTTATTTCACTTACATCATCCAAAGCTCGGCCTATTGGCCAGCCTATATACGATCGAATACCTTGTCCACAAACAAACCGTGGCTTCGAACGACTCGATGTTTGGCCCCAGCAAGATCAACAAATTTATAAGTTTGTTTTTGGTTCGGCCACGTTCATTTTTTGACTTGAACAAATTGGCCATTTAAAGCATTTACTTAGAATTTTACTTTGGCATAAGTCTGGCGTCTGAGCCGAGCCTTATACCAATGCAGGGGCTATTATGAGTAAATGTTGGCAACATGAAAACATTTCTGAGGATGAAGGGGTATTTAACTCATCCAAATCATAGCAACACAAGAACAATTTTCTAAGGCAAAGGAATCGAAGCATGCACTCATTCGGATTAACTGTTTGGTTTCATAAAAGTTGCATAAAAAGCCAAACGAAAAGTAGTTCAACAGAAATCCTAAATTCAGGTGTTTCATCTGGCACGGCAAACTCCTGACGTTAGGAGCCATCCAGTCCAAAAACAATTTCAACTAACAAAGTTCTTGAAAAATAATAGACTTAGAAGAAATTCATGACAAGTGCAAAGGTCTTCGTCTACGGCAGCTGATCAACCAGCTTCAGCGCCTGCAGTTGTGTTCTGTCTCAGTCAAACCCCGGTTTGCTCATCTTCAACAACCTTCCCCGTCATTCCCTCAACCCCGCCTTGAGGTTCAGCGATAGGCTCAACCAGCATTTCTTCCTCATCTTCTCCAGGGGGTAAGGGCCGGCATTCTTCCTCGGTGTAGGGGAGATCAAGATTAGGAACGATCGGCTGAGGAAGCTGCTTGAGAAAGCCAGACTCAGGTTGTATGGCATCACCCCAGCCATAGCATCGGCTCCAGCAGCATACCTGAGCTTAAAGAAATCTGGAAGCCGAACTTCGAGCTCGTCGTTCACCATCTTATGTGCTATCTGGGTGTACTCTAAGGCGGCTCGGTTGATCCCGGCTTCATAACCTTTGGCATAAGCAATTTTTAGCTTCTCCCTCTCCTCCTCCCTAACCTTCTTCACTTCAGCCTCGGCAGTTGTAGTAGCAGCTTTCGCCTCGGCAAGTTCAGCCTTCAACTTTTCAACCTTTGATCCCGTTTCCTTGACTTGCTGTTCCGAGATCCTCCATTTGGTGCGATAAGAGTCTCGGTCAGACCTGTATCTCTCGTGCTTGGCGGATATCTTTGAGGCTTTGTCATATGCTTTCAATGCAGCTTGCCCAGCCTGATTAAGAAAAACGAGTCAGCAATAGGGAATATTCAAAGTGTGAAGCTGTAAAATCAGAAGATATACCGACACAAGGTGAGAGCACATCTCACCAAGGCCTGGCATCAAGTCAGTTGGAACTTTATCATAATCCCTTGGCAGAGCCAATCCCTTGAGAAGAGTGACCGCGAGGTTTGACTCCTCCTTCACCGAGTCGTTCAGAAGCAACACTCTGCCGTCGGGTATCGTGTAAGAAGGGCTGAATTGATGACGGATAGCAGCTTCGGTTTCCGGGTTGGTAAGGTCAATGTGTGGCTCCATAATCTTTTCTCATTCCTTCTCTGGGGCGGAAGAGACTGGTATGTTCTCAGTAGAGGAAGGAAGAGAAGACTTTGGCAGAGGGGTGTCGGAAGAAGTCTTTTGCCTTTTCTCCTTCTGTTGCTGTTGCTCATCCGAAGACCCCTTTTGCCGACCAGGATTGGCCGACTTGGTGGGGATCACTGGTCTCAGGATATTTCTTCGAGACATGTCTTCGGCAGTGGGTTCGATGATTTTTAGCGGTATGCTCAAACTCGGGAATATGGGTTCAGAGGTCCCGTCGGCTCCAAGCGGCGTGAGCCACTCTTCGGCTGTATATCCTATCCTCGGCAGCCTCACTCCACGCTGCCGACGAGGTACGTCAGTGTTCGTTGGCGTCTTCTTCTTCTGCCGAACGTTTCCAGCGCTGGATTGGCCCATCTCTATCTTCTTGTTCGGCTCGCCTTCTTTATGCTTCCTCCTCCCCCTGAGCACTCCCTTGTATGATGGTTTGTACTCAAGAAGGGCGGGGGCATGCCGACAGACCTGTGCGAGAAGCGTCTCGTTGGCCCTCTCACGGGTGTTTGTGTTGAGCCCCTTCGAGATTGGTCCGAGCTCTACAATAGGAAAGCAACAGCTAGAAAAAGCCTCGGCAAATAATGAAGTGGAAAGTGATTTACAGGCAATGAAGCACGCGCGTTCGGCATAGTTACCTCTCATATCGCTCACTTTCGGGATGGAATATCTATAGGGGCCGGAGCCGAACTCGAAGTTTTCATGTACTTCGAGATAGAAGTCAGCCCATTTGTTTGTGTCAGACAGGCCATCTATCGACGGTTTCGTTTTTGGACACTTCGTCAAGTACCGAGGCCAGTCTTTGCGTGACGGGACATTGTATACGTGAAAAACAAGTCCATCGGCGTAAAATAGAGGTTCTAGCTCTCGATCAAGGCAATCACTGACATGATTATTCGGTAACTGTTGATCGCGAGCTGGTGAGGGGCTAGGCTGAATCTCCCTAATATCTCCCTGAGGAAGGGGTGGAGTGGAAATCGAAGTTCAGCCTCGCAGATGGCCATTAGCGGCACGGTGATGTGTTGGGGACGGTGCTCCCTCTTGTCTTTGATCTCGGAGCTCCTAACTCTATGTAGCAGCACGTCGTTGGGGATTTGGTATTTTCTGCAAAATGCCTCATATTTCCCTGGCTCGCCACTAAAGTAATGGGAATAGGGGCATAAAGAGCCCTTATCGAAAAGGTCGGCATCGCTCGGAGTAGATGACGAGGCCTCTCCTCCCGATGCAAATTGGGATTTGGCCTCGGTTCCCATCCTAGGTTCGGCTTCGGATTTTGTCTCCGGAGTAAAGACGATTTCTGGCTCGGTCAGATACTCCTCCTCGGCGTAATCGTAAACCCTTTCGGCGTTAGAATCATCGGAAGGGGGGGATGTAGCATACATCCTGGTAGAGATTGGGGAATGGTTTCGGCTTCGGCGTCGGTGTCTCTCAAGTAGTTCGTTGATCACTTGATGGTCGGATTCGGTCTCCGAACAACCAGAATTCGAGGAAACCTCGATGTCCTCGTGAGCCAGACCTAAAAAGAAAGCAAAAATGGAAAAAATAAGCAGTGGGTATCTGCGTCGGCAAAGGAAAGGAGTAAAAAGGTTCGGCATACTTATTGGCTCACGAGTCATTTTTCTATCCTATAACGGTCAAGACCATCCTTGTGTGGAATTAAACGTTCGGTCTCCCTCTGGAGGGGATCATGTTCGTATATTCGTTTTTTCTTAGTTAGTGTTCGGAAGAACTCCAATCCCCCCATGGGGCTCGGAAGAACAAGTTGAGTTTGGGATGAACATCCCCAGATTTTCGATACTCATTTGGGACAAAAACTTCTTAGAAATCCCAAGAAAATGCATGAAAAGCGAAGAATAAGTGAAAACGAATACTTACTTGGAGATTCGCTGCTTGGACCAACGCTGGAATTGAAGACCTTGAAAGGAATCGAAGGCTGGAACGGAGAAGTTTTAGAGAGAGAAGCTCTGGGACGATGGAGAGAGAGACATAGAAAACGTTCTCTCTCCTCACCCGTCGATATATATAAGCGGGCGTTGGTGTTTCGAATTTCCCGCCTCATTATTTCACTGCCGAACCAAAGTCCAATGACGGTGCGACACGTGTTCAACCATGGCTCTCTCCTGCTAGACGTCCCTTCGCCTGCCAGGCCGTCCTTTCAACTGACACTCCAGCTTAGAATTTGACATCTGTCCCCTTACCATTGGGGCTCCTATCCGACCGTTGCTGCTTTTGTGGTGAGCCTTCGTCGGTTCCTTTTGGCTTGGCCTTATTGGAAGTCAATCCCTACCGTGTAAAGAGCGTCGGCAGGAATTGAGGGGCTATTGTAGTAGGCCGAGCGAGATAGCCCGTGCCGTACGTGAAGCATTGCTCCGCTTCAGAACTCTCAAAACCCCATCCGTTCCTAGCAAAGTAACATGGAGCTCGGCTAAGCCGATGACCGTACACCGCAGCTCTTTCTCCCCCTGTTTGCTCGAGCAGCTTCGTCGGATCATCAACCATCGGCTTTACGCTCGGTGTTGGACGAGCGTGGGCCAAGTCGCCAGCTCGTCCGGATGACGATAACGGCCTCAATCGTGATGATGGTAATTGTAGACACCCTATTCTGGACTGTCCAGATTAGTTCTCTTACGATCTTTGTTGCCCCAATGATGATTAAAGGTTGAAAACGTTCCGAGGTTGATAGGAAGGTTTTGAGCTTTGAGCTTTGGACATTTCCCTTTCAAACTCTTTTAAAAAATCCCATTTCAAATCCCCTCAAACCCTTCTGTAGACACCCCAATTTGATTCTCCCAATCATTTTGTTTCTTTTCAGTTTTCAGTTCCTTGTTCCCCCGATGATGAATCAGGTCGAGAACAGTTTTGATTGAAATGGTTTGAATTTGGTGTATGTGGAACCCATCCCTTAACCCCAGAACCATTGAGCCCAGCTTTGACTAAGGGTTTGACTTTCGCGTGACTTTCTAAGACACTCGCGCGATATTCCACTTGCCAGGTGGTGGTCAAAGTCAAACTTTGACTGATTGACCATCGCGGGGAAGTTAGAACCCTCGCGCGACGATCGCCCTCCATCGCGCGATGGTTGACACCTGTCGTATCCAGCTGGATTTTGTGATGATGAGGCGTCTGCAAGTCCATGTGACCCCGTTCCATCAACTGAACGGCGTTTGCTCGGCCATCCTTGCACCACCTAAACCCCCACTCTCCCATCAACTTAGCACCCCACTTCTCTACCAAGTGAGTGCTGCCAGCATTGTTGGCTGGCTGCATGGCCAAGTTCACCACCAACAAGCTCCCTCTTCTCCTATAAATAACCCCCCATTGATCTCTTTCAAAGGGTTACCAAAAAATTCCCAAAAAGAAGAACAAGAATTACAACCTTGATCTTCTCTCAATCAAAGCTACTACCACTCTCTTTTTTGTCAAAGGCATACCACCTCACTCAAACCATATTCAAATCATTCAAGCAAAGGTATAATTTTCAGCCTTTACTGTCTTGATCCCTGAGGGGGGCTGACAGGGTCAGGACTGGTAATCAATATCAGCTTCTGACCCCAAAGCCAGGAAATTTACAAGTTGCTGCGAATGGGGTACCCACGCGCGATGAACCCATTCAATCGCGCGATGCTTCTAGCTCGTGCGATATGATTCTCGTGGGGATGGGTCTCTTGTTCTATTTGATTTATATGATTTTATGTTCTCCTGCTTAACCATATTTGATACATCTCACTGTCTTGCATGCTAAAATCAGTAGTTTAGTTTAGTTTGTTTTCCTTGTTCATGTTGGAATGCCCCTGGGTAGCTTCTGAATATGTCTCAGAGCCCAGGCATGCAAAGCAATTCCTGGATGTCCAGTCAGAAACGTCGCGCGATGATGTGACTCCATCGCGCGATGGTTAAGGCATTCCCAGTGATTGCCCTTGCATGGGCAGCTAGACCTTTGGTCTCTGATTTTATCACCCTCACTGTTTAAGGGTTGTATTTTATTCCTATTCGGCCAGATTGTAATAATTATTTACTTCCAGTACATATGAACTGCTTGGTTTGATCCTGGGTGTGCACTGGTCCTTCCAGAGCCCAGAAGGAGATAAAATTAAACCTGTAGAAGGGATGCTGACACTCGCGCGAGGGTATGAGTATGTCGCGCGATGGTGTGACTTGCATGTTCCCATTCTGTGCATGCAAGTTGGTCGCTGTCTGTGATAAACTCGTACCCATGCACTGTTTTGGCATCTTGAAATCAGTGTTCAGTATTATCTCATTTGTTCTTTTCATCCATGCTATCTATCACATCCTGCAAACATGTTACAGTTTTAATCCCCGATTAACTGTTCCCCCGCCCTAATTGGCTAAAAATTGATTAATTAAACAGAATCGCAAACAAACATCTTTTCGCAAATGCCTAAAGTAGAGACCGATCTCCGGATTGGGAGAGAGGGGTGCCATAAAACCCTTCCCCTCTCGTAACCTGGCTCCCGAACCCAGATATGGTTATGACGGACTGGTTCCTTAAACTTTTTCAAATCCAATAGCGCGGTAAGTGCTTCGAAATACGGTTCCTTGGATGTCGGACCTTCAAACCCAGGTGGCGACTCTGTATTTTCGCGAGCGCTTGTCGTCTAGCTAAAAGCGCTCCCGCGAACCGGCAGCATCCTTCCTTTCTCAAAAAGGGTGGGGAACGGAATCCCTTCCCCGGAGGAGGGAAAGATCGGGGCAAATCGCATTGCCCACACCTTCAAACCCAGAGCCAGAAAAGCCCCAGCAAAACCCTACTTGCTTACGCCAACTTTCACTTGGCGTGCGCCAGTAAACTACCACGTGTCAGTCATCGACCGTTGACTCAGTTTGACTGGCGCACGCTTGGTCAAGGCCGGTCAAATCACCACTTTTCTGTCACATGCTCGAGACTTTGTAACCGCCCCAGTACGACGAAGAGCTCCCTGATCATTGCATTCTGCAGAGGACGTCCCCCTCTCACTCCTACATGCCCCATCACCTAGTCCCATGCATTAAATGCATGGGAGGCTCTCTCCCTAACCTAACCAGCCCTAACCCAACTGGTTAAGGCCTGCGCTCAGTCCGTCTCTCCTCTATAAATGCTCCCCTTGCATTCATTTGCAAGGGGTTAACCACATTAAGAGGTCCAAGCTCCTTTCCCTCCTCTCTTCTTGCTCTCTTTCTCTCCTCCATTGAAAGAGAAAGAAGAGAAGTCTTCTTCCATACACACCCCTGTTATTCAACCATCTAGCCTCCATCTTCAACCTCAAAGCACAAAACCATCCATCAACCTCCAACCAAAGGTATACCACCTTTGCGTGGCCTTCTGTTTTCGATCCCTGAGGGAAACCAGAAAGGTCCAGGCTAGTAACCAATACTAGTCCTGGCCTTAGGCTGGTAAAATAAACAATCATGTGAGACAAACCATGGCGCACGCCAGACCATGAAGCCCGTACGCCAGTAATGGCGATACGTGCGTGGGGACCATGGGTTGTCTGTTTCTTGCTTAGATTTTATATTCATCACCTTATGGCATGTTAAGAACTGGCTTACGGCTTTCTGTTTCCTAGAACTGCTTAGCTGTAGTTGTAATGCTTTGCTTCTGTATGCTTTAGAGGGCCTCTGGGATCCCTCTGGTCATGTTCCAGAAGCCCAGATAATGCAAAGCCAAGCACTGACCAAGAGGTAAAGCTGGCGTATGGTCTTCCAAGGCTGGCGTACGGCAGTGTTATCAGGTTCCAGTGGCTGGCCCTTGTATTTAGCTTAAATCTTGGCCTCTTTTTTATCTCCCCACACTGTTTATGGGGCTTTCTGTCCATGTTTAGGGCTTCCAACCATTTCATCTGTTTTTAATCTGTATATCTGCTGTTATTAAACTGCGAGGTTTGTCCTGGGTGTGCACTGGTCTATTCCAGAGCCCAGAGGGTTGCAAACAAAGACTGTGAGTACAAATGAGTGGTGTACGTCATTTTTTTGGTGGCGTACGCAGGCCCTGGTGCCGTGCAGAGGCTTGGCCAAGCACATCAATATGGCTTGTTCACGCACCTGAAAGACAGCGTACATCATCTCATTGAAACCATTTTCAGTGCTTGTTTTCAATCTATATTCATCTATCAAATCAAGCAAATCATCATCCATAAGCATTTTGTCATGTAAGCTGCAAACTGTTACAATTTGTAATCCCCATTATCTGCTCTCCCGCCCTAATTGGCTAAAAAATGATCAATTGAGAGAAAAATGCAAACCTCCCCCCCGCTCGCCCTAATTGGCTAAAAAATGATCAATTGAGAGAAAAATGCTAAAACCCGAGTGGCGACTCTGAATCGAAGCGTCTCGCCGCGCTTTTCCAAAAAGGGCCGCACCCAATATTTAAACAACAAAATCCGAAATTTTGGGGCGTGTTTAGACAGTGGCGACTCTGCTGGGGACTCATTGCATTAATTGATATTTGGAAATTAATACATAAGTGAACAACTTTCAAAAGTTTGTCAGAACAATACGCTCCGCGCTGCTGAAGAACGGAATGGTAACGTAACAGGATCTCAGCATCCGACCACTCCGAACTGGGCTTTTACTATTGTTCACTTCTGTAGTTTTCTCCAAGTATTGATTAATAAAAGTAGGCCAAACTGAAAAAGCATTTTCCAAAAAACTCTGCGTTTCTCTCTCATTCGATCATTCTTTGGCATTCTTCCATTTGCATCGATGTTGGCTAGCCCCATTGAGGAGTTTTGGATAACCGGCACAGTTTACTGGAGCCCGGGGTCCTCGAACGCCCAACAACCTTGGACGATGATGAGTTGTAATACCGTTCGACCATTGCTCTGCTACACACGTTGCAGTGGGAGGTATATTGAGGCTCTAGTTAGAGGAACCCCCTTAAACCAAAACCAGCCTTTACATGCGTACAAAGCACTAGAACCTTTCAACCTAAGACAAGAACCTACAGGGTAGGTTTTTCTTGCATCTAACCCCCATAAACTGCCTATGTGTTACTGCTTTCCCTATCGCATGCCTGTGCATACATTCATACCGTTCTACATAGGAGCATGCTAGGGCAGCTTTTAGGTTGTCATTTGTCAAGTCCGCCTTATGTCCGTTAGGATGCTGCTATGGACCGGTGACGAGTCGTGCATCTTGATGTTGCACGTTATCAAACTTTCAAGTCCTTTAATCAAGAATACTTCGGGAAGTCAGAGCTTTCTAAGCCTTTGTTTAAAAGTCCAAATCAAAATTTCAAAAGCGAAACGGGAAGCACTGGAGGAAATGTCGTGATACTTACACCATTCAGGTTAAAAGTGCCAATCACTCACACCATCAAGGCTCCAGCACAGTGTTGCTTACGCCACTCCGGTTACGGTATCACGCCATCTGCACCGGGTTATTCCAAATTCAAACGTTGAATAATAATAATAATAATAATAAATATAGCCAAAGGCTTAGGCTGTTTTGACATCTCTTGGTGTTAGTCAATTCAATCAATCAAGGGTACATTGTCGAAAAGAAATCTGAGGATTCTATAGCAGCATCCGAATGACGTAGGGTAGTCTCTCTTTAGTTCTAAAGTCTAGGAGGACACCGACGACGTTGATATGCTCATTTTCCATTTTTTCAAAATCTTTCGCATAACTGCTGCAGGCTGTCACTGAGCTCTTATACTTTGCTGTCTAGCTGCATTATGGGAAGCTCCGAGTTCAAGACCCAAACCTACTTGGGAATGCCTGCCGGGGTTGTTTGAGCATCTGTTCTGGGGTTTGCTTATGGGTTAGCAACAACGGAAGCTCTGGCTTGTACTCTGTCAAGAGAGGATTCGCCGCCGACAACTCCACACAAAACACCGCGTCCAGTCCGTCTCCACCCCCGAACGCTCAAATTGGTCAAGACAGAAATCCTGGATATGGCTAAACTCCCGCCTCTGAACCTTGCCAATGCCTTGGCAGACCTTCAGCACAACCTAGCCATCATGCAGGAGAGAGCCGATCAAGCTGATACCTCCATGGCCAATCTGCGTGCTCTGATTGAGGAACGACTCCCCGCAAGAGGTGGAGGCAGGGAAAGGAATGACCGTCAACCTGAGGCTGAAGAAGTCCCTTAAGATGAAACCCCTCCCCCAAGTCCGGAAATGGCCGCTCTGATCGCCAAGATGGCCAAACTTGAAGAAATAGTTTCCAAAGTCGAGAGGATAGGAGCCGGTGGTTTGGACATGGACCGTCTTTGTCCGTTTCCAAACGCCAGGCTGCCTGAAAGGTTCAAGATGCCGGACTTTGCAAAATTCGATGGAACAGAGGATCCCAAGACCCACTTGTTGGCTTACCATGGTGCTATGAAACTACATGGGGTAGAGGAGGAGGCCATGGCTCAGCTCTTCCCACAGACTCTGGCTGGTCCCGCTTTTCAATGGTTTTTGTCTCTCGACATCGCTAAGCGCTGAACATGGGAGGACATTGGGGCAGCTTTGAACGCCCAATACAGCTACAATGCCCAGCTCAAAATGACCACTTTGGAGCTCGAGTCGACCAAAATGAACGCCAAGGAGTCTTTTGCGGACTTCATCAAAAGGTGGAGGGCCAAGGCAGCTCTCATGACTGATCGGCCTAGTGAAAAGGACCAAATCCGTATCATCTCCCGTAATCTTCAGCCCGATTTCGCCAAGAATCTTGTACTTGTTCAGGGCGCCGATTTCGACACTTTCTTCGAATCTGGTCTTGCTATTGAAGAAGCCCTCAAAACTAGAGTTCTGCAGCGAAGTGATACACCGGCAATAGCACTGCTCTATTCGGCGGTAACAACTACGCCAATGCAACGACTGCCAGCAACAGTGCTACGCAGGGTTCCAGTCATGTTGCCGACATTAACCAAGTTCAAACCCCTCAGAAACCCCGTAACCGTAACCAACCCCGGAACTTTGCCAAATTCGAGGCTCCGCTGTCTCAAGTGCTAGAAAGGTTGGTTAAATCCGGTCATCTCAGGTCGTTAGGCCCAATCCCTCTTCCTCAAAACCCGTTTCCGAGCCACAACTCGAACACCTTCTGCGCCTATCACCAAATGCCCGGCCATTACACTAACTTTTGCTATCGTCTCCACCATGCGATCCAAGATTTGGTGGACAATGGTACTCTTCCAACCCCTCCTAAGCCTAACGTCATTACCAACTCCATGCCCAACCACAATTCCAACCCCTGGATAAACCAGATAAGCCTCACCTCCACCATATTCAACCCCACTGACCATATAACCCCAGAACATCACCCTAAACCTATTGTAGCCATCCCGGTGGAGCTCGATGTCAACATGTTGGCAGTTGGCTGGGATATGGAGGACAAAGCAAGGGAGTGGGCAGAACTCGCCAATGACTGGAATGAACGATACGTCATGGGATTCCCTTAGGCACCAGTTGTCGATCAGGCTCAATTGGACCAATGGGAGGAAGAGTGGAATGCAGCAAGGGTAGATCCACTCGACGGCCTGTCGTTGTTTATGCTTTTCTATCAGCCTGAGCCTAATGCGGTCGAAGCTGAGGAAGAGTATGTGTGGGATCCGGAGCCCGATACTGTGCAGTTGGCCTGGAACCAGGATTTCAACATGGAAAAGGTAGACGATGATCAGGATCTGGACAAGTAGTACTTGGATTGTTATGTCGAAGGGGAAATCATCCCCGACACAAGTCGACAACTTGGGGCACCGTTGCCAATAATAGACACCATTTTGAGGGCTGTACATGCAGGCGACCCAATTATCAACATTATGCCTGTGGACATTCCACGTCCGGTAGTGCCCCCTCGTGACGATTGTTCGATCATGGTCTTGAACGCACCGCCCGATGACCTGTGGGAGGTGGATGAAATTGTCGACCTTAATAAGAGTCCACTGCCGGCCGATTTTTGGGACGTCGATAAAGTAGTTGACGTGAATGTGGGTGACGAGGTTTGGACTGTCAACTCTACTTTGGTCGACGGGGGCTTCTGGGATGTGCCATTTGTCACCAATCCGGGATTGCCATTAGAGGAAACTGCTGCACAGGATCCGAGCTTTTGGGAAGGAATGATCATGGAGGACTTGCTATGGGATGTGGTTCCGGAACAAGACACGACAATAATGGTTACATCGACCGACAAGGGGAAACGCAAGCTGGAGGAGATACCTGCAGACTTCTGGGGTTCGCTTGATACATCTTCTTGGTGGGACGTTGCCAATGTCACAAGGAGCGGCCGCGTCTTTCAGCCGCCAAACCTCTCAGCTGGAAGCTCGTCCAATCTTTTGGCTCAAAAACCCACCTCTCCACCGGCTCAAAGGAATGCACCACTTGTTCCAAGTGGGGCGCCAGATGAGGACTTTCTTCAGAAGCAACTAGACAGGATTCCTGCTGCCGTCTCTATGTGGGGATTGATATCATCGTCAAAGGAGCATCGTGAGAGACTTGCCACAGCCCTGGCCCGTTTTGAGGTACCGACAGACATTACTCCCGAGGCAATGATCGCCTTAGTCTTGCCTTTGCTCTCTAAGCATTCTGTCACCTTCACCGAAAGGGATCTACCTGTCGATGGGACCGCTCATAACCGCCCGCCGCACATTACCATCAAGTGTAGGGGACACTGGGTCCCGACTGTGTTGATTGACAATGGCTCTGCCATTAACGTCTGCTCGATGAGGGATGCTTACCGCTTAGGGCTAACGAAGAATGATCTTACGCCCTCCAATCTGGCTGTTAAAGCTTATGCCAATACGTGTCGTGTGGTGGAAGGGACCCTGATGCTTAAGCTTGATGCTGAGGGTTTTGAAATGGATGTAGAGTTCCATGTGGTCGACATCCCTGCTACTTTCAACCTGCTGCTGGGCAGGCCATGGCTGCACAGGCCAGATATTATGGCTGTACCCTCAACTCTGCACCAAAAGGTTATGCTGGGGCTTCCTACTGGAACCTTAACTATCTACGGAGACTCTGGGATCCGCGCCACTCAAGGATGATGGAACACTAGTTCTGGGGATCATGCACGGAGAAGAGGACTCAGACTTTGGAGGGTTCACTTTTGACACATCCGGCTCAGTCCTATCCATCGTCATGGATGACGACTTCTTCATCAGCTCAACCGTTCTCGAAATTATGAGGAAGATGTCATTCATGCCTGGTCTAAGACTCGGGATCAACCAGCAAGGGATCTTTGAATTCCCCGCCTTTCCTTTCACTGAAGGCCGCTTTGGTTTGGGATACGTTCCCCCAGCCAAGGGCGCCAAAAAGAGGAAAGACGCGGGAAAACCTCGAACCCTTTATGGTAATCCTGACAGCTACTTCGTCCGTGAGGGAGGTGGCACTGCTTACCTGGGACAGATCGAGCCCTTTTGGGATCCTAAGACTCGTACTTGGCTTCCGGGTTTCGAGATCTTTGCTGCTGACACCTGGGCTGATGATGAGGATGAAACAGCTAAAGAGCAGCTGGCTTAGTAGAACTTCAAGCGGCAGCTGGTCGAGATCAAGGAAAAGGTTGATTGGGTGAGGACCTTTGATCAGGGGAGATTGGAGATGCTGTTCTCCCAAGTAGGTTTGGTTGGCAGGGGAGAAGAGGCTGAAGTGCTAATGCTTGGGCCCGACTCTCAGGACATTCTCGAGGATCCAACTTCTCTCATCGTCAAGGCAACCGGTAATATCAATAACTGCATTTTTACTCCGCGTTTAACATGCATTGATGATACCTCTGAGTCTGACACAGAGTCTGTCGAGTCTAAGTCTAGCTCAGAGTCGGAGTTTGTGCCTCTCGGCCCTCCACGTCATAGCTTTTACTTCGAGTTTGAGTCTACTGTACTTGGCTGCTCTTCCGGGCTTTATGAAATGAATGATCCTACTTCCGACTATTTTGCTGACTTTTATATAAACTGTGTTGACCCCGACGATGAAGGAATCGACTTCGACGGGAACATCTCGGCTGAGTTGCATTCCCTCATCGAAAGGGAAGACGAAAGGCATGCTCAGCCTCTAAAAGAAGAAGTAATTTCAATAAATCTGAAAGATGAGGATGACCCCCGTAGGATGCAAATTGGCTCAAACTTGTCCCCAAAAAACCACGCTGGTACAATCGAGGCACTCAAGGAATATTTCGAGGTTTTTGCTTGGTCCCACGCGGATATGCCCGGAATCGATCCTAAGATAGTGCAACATCGAATTCCGTTAATGCCAGGGGCAATTCCTGTCAAGCAGAAGCTCCGCAGGATGAGGCCGGACTAGGTTCAGAAGATCAAGGAAGAAGTCACCAAGCAGATTGACGCAGGGTTTCTAAGGGTTGTTGAATATCCCAAATGGGTTGCTAACATCGTGCCCGTCCCCAAGAAAGATGGGAGGATTCAGGTCTGCGTCGATTTTAGAGACTTGAACAAAGCAAGCCCCAAAGATAGTTTTCCCTTGCCTCACATCGATGTGCTTGTAGACAACACGGCCGGGCATGCCTTGCTCTCCTTTGTCGACGGATTTGCGGGATACAATCAGATTTTCATGGCTCCAGAGGATCAAGAGAAGACAACGTTCGTCATCAAATGTGGAACTTACTGCTAGGTGAAGATGCCGTTTGGGTTAAAGAATGCGGGATGCACCTTTCAGAGAGCCCAAACAACCCTATTCCATGACTTCATTCACAAGATGGTCGAAGTGTATGTGGACGACATGATTGTAAAGGCAAAGGAGGAAAAGGACTACCTCCCTTCACTCAGGCAGTTCCTTGAAAGGCTTCGCAAGTACAATGTGCGTCTTAAGCCGCAGAAGTGCACGTTCGGGGTTACGGCGGGCAAAATATTAGGGTTTCTGATCACCAAGAGAGGGATTGAAGTAGACCCGTCCAAGATCAAAGCAATTCTCGAAATGGAGCCCCCGCGATCTGAGAAAGGAGTGCGAAGCTTTCTGGGGAAGGTCCAGTTCATTAGCCGGTTCATCGCTAAATTGACTCCGACTTGCGAGCCACTGTTTCGACTGCTCAAGAAGAATGTCTCTTTCGAATGGACAGACAAATGCCAGGCTGCTTTTGAGTCCATTCAGAGGTACTTGCAGAACCCTCCAGTACCAATGCCACCTACGCCAGGTCAACCTTTGATCCTGTACTTATCCGTGACACCAACAGCGATGGGTTGTTTGCTAGCACAAGAAGGGAAAACAGAGTAGAGAAAGCCATCTACTATTTGAGCAAAAAAATGGTGGGTAGCGAGAAGCGATATACCCCTTTAGAAGAGACATGATAGGCACTAGTTTGGGCTACCAAAAAGCTTAGACACTACATGCTAGCCTATTCGGTGAAAGCTGATTTCTCGGATGGACCCCATCAAATATCTATTCGAGAAGCCAGCGCTCACCCATAAGCTAGCACGTTGGTTGTTCTGAGTTCGATCTCCAGCATGTCATAAGGAAGTCAGTAAAGGGCCGTGCTGTGGCAGAATTCTTGGCAGACCACCCTGTTGAAGGGCCAGAAGATGTCGATTTCACTTTCCCGGATGAGGATGTGCTAACCGTAACTGAGGAAGTGTGGACGTTGTATTCTGATGGGGCTGCTAATCAGAAAGGGTTCGGAATTGGGGTGTTGCTGATCACGCCTACCGGTGCTTATATTCCACTGCTTAGCCTCCGAACCTCGCCTTCCAATAAGGTTGAGACACCCCAAGCGTAGGGCTAGATCGTCGATAGCACAATAACCGGAAAGTCTGGGATCGTACCCACAGAGAATCGAAATATAGCTCAAACGGATTGTAGATTGAAATGGTAGAATGTAGCGTTCAAGACGGCCAACTTGATTTTGCATTTAACGGTGAAAATGCTAATAAAAAGACTAGAAAAGAGATTTATGAACTAAAAAGAGGCAAGTCTAGGGATCGTCTATCCCATGACAAAGGTCGTTATTGGTTCTCGATTATAACTCAAGCGAGAGTCACGACCGCGTGCTCACGCTCGGAAGATTTAGCTTTAATGACTACGTTTATCAAAAGATGTGATTAAACGGAATTAACTCAACCTATTTTTACTAATGTGTCTAACACGTAGGAGGCCACGAGCCCCCGGTATGCCGCTTGACTAAACAACGTACCAAGGAGTTAACACCCCTCGCTTAGACCAAAATAGCTAGGTTAATCCAATTCCGAAAACCATGATTTTAAGCCTGAGGTTTGAGAACCAAATAACCACCAAAATTATTGGGAAAGAGTAGCCCGAGACTTAGCCAAAAGGCTACTCAACCATAGCTAAAAGACGAGACATGAGAAAATTGAGCGAAAGATTTAACCGAAGAAAACGCAAATAAACTTGATTTATGCAAAGATCCAAAGCGTAGCTACAACATTAATAAGCGAGAAATTAACATAAGACAAAGACTTACAAGTGTTCTTGAAGAAAATGACTAGCAAAGCTTGAAGAGCATTAATGGAGGAAATCCTAGAGAGAATGAAGACTAAGGCCTAAAAAAAGACTAGAAATGGCCATCCCTTCTATAAAAGGCATACAAGCCTATTTATAGGCAACTAAAGTTAAGTTACAAAGGACCAAAAAGTCTAAAAAATATTCCACAAGTGAAAACTTTCCATAAATGGAAGGTTGAAAAAGGTTACAAAAAACCTGCAGATTTTCCCAGGCAGTACCGGTACTGGGCAACTCCCAGTACCGGTACTGGGCAACTCCCAGTACCGGTACCAGGCTTCAACAGGCTGGAAAATTGATCTCTGGACACCCAGTACCGGTACTGGGAATTGTACTGGGAATTCCCAGTATTGGTACCCGCTTGACAGCTTTTTTGGCAAACTTCACGGGTTCGCTTCGGACACTCCCGAACTCAGATTTAGGCGTTCTTTGGACCGTTGGAAAGCTCGTTGAGTCTACTTTCTAACCCAAGTGGTTTGGATTAAAATTAGTTTGTACATCAAAAGTTATGACGATTCTACCCTCAGTTCGTCGGAAGATGAATTCCTTTGATAAAATCCTCACATGCCCTTCAATTCCCTTGACCCTTGGGTGACCCGAGCAACCTCCAAACCATCTCTTCATGACTTTTCAGGCACCACAATGGGGTGACATGTGGCTTTGAATACTTTGTTACACCCGGAGCATTCCTTAGCGTTCAAACGCGCCTTATTTATACGAATTACCTGAAATACACAAAAACACACCTTACGTGCGATATCACTATAAAAGCTAAATAAACGCAAGTTAAAACAACATAATATGGGACTAGTCGCACCAAATATCTACAATATTGGGTGCTCATCATCCACTCGCCTTCAAGCTGAACTTAGATGTCACCAACAATCAAGCCGAGTACGAGGCCTGCATCATCGGAATGGAGGCAGCAATTGCACTGGGGGTCGAGAAGCTTGAAGTAATTGGAGATTCAAATTTGGTAGTCTCTCAAGCCAATGGAGACTGGAAGGTTCGTGAGGAAAAGCTGAAGCCTTATCACCAAGATTTGGAAGAACTGATTCCTCACTTCAACAAGGTCACTTTCACCCATGTTCCACGCTTGAAGAATCAGTTCGCCGATGCTTTGGTGACATTGGCTTCAATGATCGAACTTCCGGTAGGAGTTAATTTGTGGCCAATTGTGATCGAGCAAAGGGACTTGCCCGCCTACGAGTATGTCAACGCCATTGATGATGTTGATGATGGCCTGCCCTGGTACCATGATATCTGGAACTTTGTGGAACGAGGAGATTTCCCGGCTGAGGCCACTCTGAAGGATCGAATCGCCTTGCAACGACTGGCTGCTCAGTACATCATCTGCGGGGGGAAATTATATCGAAGGTCTCACTGTGGGATGCACAAGCTATGCGTTAACGGTGCAGAAGCAATAAGGATAATGGAGGAAATTCACGAAGGAGTCTGTGGTCCTCACATGAGCGGCGTTATGTTTGCAACGAAAATCCTCAGGCGGGGTTACTACTGGTCTACGATGGAATCACAGTGTATCGATTACGTGCGGCGTTGCTACAAGTGTTAGATTCACGCTAACTTGCAGCATGTTCCTCCGTTTGAGCTTTATGGCATGACCTCGCCCTGGCCTTTTTCGGTATGGGGAATTGATGTTATCGGGATGATCAGACCTTCTGCTTCAAACGGCCACAAGTTTATACTGGTAGCCATTGACTATTTCACCAAATGGGTCGAGGCCGAATCTTACAAGACCCTGACAACGGTTCAGGTTGCACAGTTCATTCGGAAGAACATCATCTACTGGTATGGTGTCCCCCAGGCTTTCGTAGCGGACAATGGAAGCCACTTCAAGGGAAGGGTCCTGGAACTCTTCGAGGAATTCGGGATCAAGATCCACCAGTCAACAACCTATCGGCCGCAGACGAATGGGGCTGTCGAGGCTGCGAACAAAAACGTCGAGATGATTATCAAGAAGACTGCTGAGTCTGCAAGGGACTGGCACGAGTTGTTACCTTTGGCCCTCTGGGGATACCGTACATCGATCCGCACTTCTATAGGCGCAACTCCGTTCTCCCTAGTCTATGGAATGGAAGCAGTACTCCCCATTGAGCTGGAGATTCCATCTCTTAGAGTCATGGCTGAAAGTAGTCTCGAGGAAGCTGAATGGCTGAGCGGGAGGTTTGTCGAGCTCATGTTGTTTGATGAAAGGAGGCTCCGTGCTTTGTATCATGTTCAAGGGTATCAGCGTCGAATCACCCGGGCGTTCAATAAGAAAGTCAAGTCAAGAGGTCTGGTCGAAGGGGACATGGTCACAAAGGAGATCCGGGCTCCAGTGTTTGATCCTCGCGGGAAATTCCGGCCGAAGCGCTCTGGACCATACATCATCAAGACCATCCCATCCGGGGGTGCTGCTAAGCTCATTGATCTCGATGGAAATAAATTCAATACCCTAGTCAACCTGGATCAACTCAAGCGTTATTACCCCTGAGAGATACTTGTTGGGTCGAAAACCACAAGGGTGGGCGATTCCAAGCAAAAGTTAGAGCAGCCTGCTAGACCGAAAACCTAAGGAGGCGGTCTAGGCAAAAATAAATAGGCAAAGTGTCGAAAGCTCGCTAGACCGAAAACCTAAAAAGGCGGTACTAGGCAAAAGTTAGAGCGTAAAAGGAGAGGTAAAATACACGAGCGAACCTTAGCCTGAACTACGTTCTGACCTGATTCTCTGCAAAGGGATACGTAGGCAGTCTCACCTTGAGACTCGGTCATATTCCATCAAAATGATCCAGGGTTTGACATTTTGGGTTCACATCAAAGGTTGAAAAAGTTCAAAGACGAGTTGAGGCAGCATTGGAAACTCAGAAGGGGGAAACCCTTCATCTTTCAACTTATTTGCAAATTACTACTTCTAATACAACAAGTTGAGCATAAAAGCCTTAAAAAAAAGTGAAGCATGAAAAACTGAATAAAATGCTTGAGAAGCCTAACGGCTCATAGCTTATTCTAAGTATAGCAAAGTGGTCTGGAGTCAGTCGATATTTTCTCTTGCATGAACATCTGCTCTTAGCCACTGTCTATATCGGTTTCTCAGCCCTGTGGTAAAACCCGGTATTTCTGCCTAGAGAGCCCTCAGGCCCCAACGCCTCTGATAGCCATTCAGCGTCTGAGCATTGAAATTAGGAAGATGGAAGCCCCCGATGCTAATACGGATGTTCTCTTGTGAAGCGCCCAGCTGGTGGAGAATGCGACCGGGGATGTAAAAGGTGAAGCTGGTCAGTCCTGCGATAACCATCCTGTCAAAGCCATCAGAGTGGATGGCCATATCCGGGAGGTTCAGCCAAGGGCACCTCCAAGCAATTTCCTCTGGTTGCATCTGCTGCATGAACTCATACCAGCCTTCCACATCCAGGTCGGGGTACCGCATCTCCCTCTGGTGGATTCTTTTAGGAAATAGATTCCAGCCCGCTGCCGGCGGGTGCAGCAGATTCAGTTTGTCTGACAACCACAGCTGCATGAGCGAAAAGACAAGTAAGAAGTCAGATAAAGCCTGAGCGAAAAGACAAGTAAGAAGCTAGGGAGCAGCCAAAGCCGAGTGTGGAGGTAAAAAGAGAAAGTGTGAAAGCCGGAAAAAGGTGAGCTGAGTGAGTTTACCTGGAGCAAAAGCGGACTCCTGCTAAAAACGGCCGATTGGCCTGTGCTCACTAGATCCAAACCCAAGAGTGTCTCGGCTAGGACCAAAGGATCATGTTCCTTCGGTCCCCCATTTGAGCGGCCACGCTCACCAGTAAAGGGCTGACCTGCCCATTGGCCGGAACGAGCAGGTAGGCGGCAAGCAAGCAGATGACCAAAGCAAAGCGCCGATGCGCTTGAGCTTCCTCGCTATCCGAACTGTCGTCTGGACTGTACATTTCTATCAGCCGCAGAATGTTCACCTGGCCACCCTCCAGGATAGTGTTTGCCAAGCCCCGGGAAATGTTGAGCGAGCTGGCCAGCAGTTTAGGCATGCTCACTTGGTAGGGAGGAACGACGAGTGTCGGAGACGAGTAGGTGCGGAGGTACGCTTGGAACTCCTCAATGGTCGGGCACATCTCGTCATCGCCGAAGCGGAAGACGTGAACATCAGGGTCCCAAAATCTGAGAGCAGCCCACAAAAGCGCTGGACGGAGTGGCACATGCCGAAGAAAACGAAACGAGGCAAGGCCGTGATATTGGAAATTAAGCCAGTCAACGCTCAAAAAGGACACTAGCCAGGGCCTAAGCAAAGTGGGTAGGGGATTATCCATGGAGAATGCAAACTAAAGAAAAGAAGGGAAAATGGAGCTGTGAATGCCTCAAGGCAAGCACCTCAGCTTTATAGGCCTTAGCCTTCCGTTGCCATTTCACATAAATGATGCAGGCAATTTACTAGCCTCCAAGGGGACACAATGGCAAGTACTCTGCTTCCTGAAAACCCAAAAGCCGTGTAGAAACCGTGTGAGGGTAAAAACAAAGTTCCCCCTAAAAAAGGACAGTTGGTCAGTCAAGTGGATCTGACTCTCAGAAGCCTGGCATACGCCAACTTAAAACTGGTGTGCACATATCCCTCAATTCATGGCGTACGGGGCCACAACCCTGGCGTACGTTAGGTTGGTTCACCAGAAACCAGTTTGCAGCAGCTACTGCCTCCGCATGGTCGTTTTTAGTTCCGGGGCTAGCTTTGGCCGTTTGGTGATTCCCACAAGTCTTAAACATCATTTGGGACTGTAGCGAGGCGTCGGATCCCAAAAGCCACGCTCGTTGAAGATTTCGGACCTCCGGCGGTCCGTTTTAAGCAAAATCAAAGGATACGGAAGGTCGAATCTCGTTTCAAGGGCGTTTGCTAGGTTTTGTCATGCCGTACACGTTACATAGGACTTATGTGACTGCACGGGGGTGTCGGTTTTGGTCCGGGACCATATCGAGTCATCTTTTGCGTCTTATGTCCATTTTTGCGACATTTTTAGCTTTTTATCGGTATTTTTCCTCGTACCGGGGTGTTTTGACGGTTTTGATGGTTTGTGCAAGTCATTATGCACCTATATAGTCTTTCAAAAGTGTAAGTTTCTTCCGATTAGGAGAGTTTTGGGGTTTGGCCTACAAACGCCCATTTTCCCGTATCCTTCGCGTGTCTGGGGTATATCTCGTATCCTGAGGCTTCTCTGTCCCCTTTTTCTTTGAGCTAAAGTCCATCGTGCGCATGTGCAAGTGTCTCGTGTCGGTTCAGAGCAATCATTAATGCATGTTAGATATTAGTGGATGGTTTGATCATTTTTTTTACTAAATCTCATCAACAAAAGGGAAATCGATAAACAGAAAATGCAAATATTATACTCCATGTCAATATTTAAAGCAAAGTGTGAAAGTGTATCAAAGCGGCACAACGGCCCGAGCAAAACCCAAAAGTATCAAGGCACATTTGCCCCAAAAGTCAAAGGCACGCAGGCCCTGTATCTAACATCAAGTATCTACTGTATCAAAGTATCAGAAGCAAAAAGATAGCAAAATAGACCGAGGCTCGGTGATATCCCTCAATCGCCAAAAGGTCCTCGTCGTCGTCGTCCTCCTCGCTCTCTACCATCTCTCGTGGGTCCATCCGGAACCGAGGATCGTCCACGGAGTCAGAGTCACTGCTGAGGGACGTATCCTCCTCCTCCTCTTCTGCTTTTTCCTCCTCTCTTCTCTTCTTCTGTGAGGGCCCCTCAGCAGGCCTCTTCTCCGCGGGCCTCTTCCTCAGTTCTCGGTGGAACTGGAGCTCCTCGCTGGCCGGAGTGATCTGCACTCCCCTCTGAGCGCTCGCTGCTGGCCGGGAAGAGCTCGGTGCTATCTTCTTTTGTGGAGGTGGCCTCACGCTCTTCCTTCTAGGAGCCGCCCTAGCCTGTCCCTGCATTGCATTTAACTTTTTAGCATCAGTTGTACATATTGCATATATATATATATATGTTGAGATGTTGAAAGCAGGTCATATTCTATCAAAAATCAAAAGCTGAAGTTATACCTGAGGCTGCACAGTAGGAGCTGGGGCTGGAGGTGGATAATGAAGCTGCAACTGAGCGCCGCCCGCTATTCTGTGAAATTCCTTCTCCATGGCCTTCATCAGGTGCACTGCCTCTCTCACCCACTCCATCGGGGCCTGTATTGCAATTTTGTCAGAATCAGAATGCAAATCAGATATACTTGCGAAATGTGAATAAAGAAAGTACAAAGGATGAAATGGTATTGTACCGGCCCTGTGATCTCTTCTGGTTCTCTCCTAGCAGGCTCAAACTGAACTGTGGCCTCCTTTCCCTGTGCATCCCGCACGGCCAGTGTCCAAGAAAGTCGAGGAAGGCCTGTCGCTATAACATGTCCGCTCCTCTCCCTCGAGCGAGCAGTCTTGCTACCTTGGCCGCGCCTCTCCTCTCCGGCCTCTCTAGCCTCGATCTCCACAGCTCCGTGCTCTATCACCCCAAGTGGCCTCGCCACGTACTGCCTCCGGTAAACAGCATAGTCTCGCTCAGGCCTCAAGAGAGCAGAAGAGTCTGTCGGGACGGTGAAGCGCTGTAGCTCACCCAGCATGTACTTGTCAGTGTGTGAAGCACGAGGCGGAAGTGGCCCGGGCGTGACAAACTCAGAAGACTCAAGTGACTGTCGTGTCACTCGGTCGCCCAGGTACCACTGCCACCCGAAAGCTGACTCAAGCAACACGCGGCTCGTAGCCACCACTCTGCTCTGGGCAAGATACTCCGGCTCGACTCCTGTTGTCACGACCCAAACCCGTGGTTAAAGGTCTAATGACCGGCCAGTGAGTTTACATCACCCTAGGCCTAACATAATAAGATCAGTTTAAGGAATTTATAAAATCCTCACATCAAAATGATTATCCTTAAGAAATTCAGTAAGCTACGGAAGCACAATTTCAATAGTTCCAACATATTCCAGAGTTCTACATGCAAAAATAAAAATAATTGCTTAATAATACCTGTAAACAACCATAACATAACCTAACCGGAACAAGTCGGCTATCAAAATTCGTAATTCTTCGAATCAAGTCCTCACAGCTCTATATTCACATAGAACAGTACTACTATGTACACATAAGAACTGATCACCAAAAGACTTTAGCTTGAGAGAAAAGCGAAGTCCAACTATTGCTGCTAACCTGAAAAGTATGATTTTTGAAAAACTCCATAAGCTAAAGCTCGTGTGAAACATGGCATATCCAGTAGACACATTAAATCATTGATACAACTAACATCTTATAAAAAGTGTAGTCATACTCTTCAGTTCCGTACATATAAAATATACTTCCTTTCAAAGATAATTGTAGGGAGGTATTCCCGAGCAGACACAATTAGTCACCAGATACGTGATGTACAGGGGCACGTGATAAGCTGGACAAGGCTTATCGCCGGGCAGTGCGATGAGCAATAATATGGACCAGTGACACCTAAAAGCATTGGTCCAGACAGTCTGTTCGGCTACTAAGGTCAAACGACATGTGAAGTCATTCGACCAGATATAATAACGTGGACCAGTTGCATATGAGGTCATTGGTCCAGGAGGACTGTTCGGCAAAGAGGAAGCCGAACAGTGGAAAGAGTTACCCTAAGTCGTGACGTGGCGAGAGTACTCCGGAATGGTAATATTCCGTAAAAGGATAAAATCCCGAGTGTATAGGCTCGAGGCTAGAGACCCAACGTGAGTGGGATGTTCGGATAATCATGGGAAAGAGTCCCAAAAGGACTGAGAGTCCTATAAAGATCAAGATATTATACAGATAAGGGAACGAGAGTCCATAAGATATTAGGTTTCCTGTACGAGGCGGGAATCCTAGGGTAACTGGGATGCTTGGGCAGCAAGCATCCGTGAATCTATAAATACGAGGTAAACCTGGAGGTAAAAGGTACGCAGTTTTTGGCTATCTCTTATTGTTTTCCTACTGATAATTAGGGCTCTACTAGTACGTGATACTAACTTAGGCATCGGAGGGCCTTTGCCACGAGAGGCAAAGGTGCACTCACCCCTTGTCTGTTTTGCAGATTAGGGTTCCGACGAAGAACTAGGGTTCCGGTGTAGAGGCACGTGAGGCCGTCTGCAGTTTGGTACGTTCAGAGCACCAACTGTTTTCATCCCCCTACAATTGGCGCCGTCTGTGGGAAACGAACCCATTCTCTGAAAAACAATCACGATGGAAGAAGATCCAGTCACGCCGTTTAATCCAAAGGACCAGTTAAGTGGTGGAGGAGATAAATCTCCGCCAGCTGCTCCGAAAAAGCCCACCGGAAGGCAGGGCAAGACACCCACGGCCTCCACGAGAAGGAGCAAGTCTCACCGAAGAGAAGCGTCGGTGGAACAGTCAAGAAGTATACACAACAGTGAGGATGTCCTCGACCGAAAGAGGAAAGAAATCGAGGAGTACGCTCGTTTGATTAAGAAACGAGAGTACGAAATACAAGAGTTGCAACGGATACGGGAATACCCAGAAGATTCTGGACTCTCGAGGAGGAGTCCTGAAAGAGATAGACGGACTGTAGTAGTCCATAGGCAGGCTCGTTCGCGAGGAAGAAGGAGCAGGAGTCCTACTATGAGGCGAAATCAGGTTTCTCCACGAAAAAGGAGCGACGGAAGCAGAAGCCGAACACCGGAAAGACAGAGGGCGTTCTCACGAAAAAGGAGGAGTAAGGACCGGAGTTCCACCCCTGAAGAAGAGGGCAAGAGGAAACATCACCGGGACAGGTACGAGAGACCTGATGCTGATTGGGCCAATGCCACGGCTCACAAGACGAGGGAATTCGAAGATGGGGCAGTAACTGCACGAGAAGCAGCTAGAAAGGCCCTAAGCAATATAGCGGCTTCCCCCTTCTCGAGAAGGTTACAAGAGGCTAGGTTGCCGAGCAGGGTGAAGCATGGAGCATTCGTACTTTACGAGACAAATACGGATCCTGTGGCTCACATACAGCACTACCAGCAGGCCATGTTCATGCATGATGGCGATGATGCCATTCTGTGCAGGATGTTCCCATCAAGTCTTGGCAAGGTGGCTCTATCCTGGTTTCACAAACTGGCCCCGCGCTCCATACGAGGATGGAGACAGCTGGCAGAAGAATTCACTGCTCGGTTCTTAATAAGTAGAAAGGCTCCAAAGACGTTTGAAAGCCTCTCTACGATGAAGCAAGTAGACGACGAGCCGATCAGGGATTATGCAAAAAAGTACTGGGAAACTTTCAACGAGATTGAAAGTTGCAGTGAGGAATACGCCATCGCAACGTTCAAAACTGGATTACCTGTTCGGGGTGAATTGCGCCGCTCATTGAACAAACATCCGGTAGCAACGCTGGCCAAGTTGATGGAGCGGATAGAGCAACACGCCGGCAGGACAGTTACCGAACAGCCCAAAGTGTCTGCCAAAAAGGTGGATAAGCCAGAGCCCAAAACTTACAAAGAGAGAAAGGAATACGGGCAGGCTAAGAAAGAGCCGTATAAAGAGAAGCAAGCCCCTGATCCAAAATCCTTCTTCTCTATCACTACTGTTTGGAAGGAACCAATTTATAGGATTCTTTATCGAATAAAGAATCAGCCATATTTCAAATGGCCCCCGAGTCTGGGTGGAGATAAAGACGCTAAACGTGCTACGAATCAGCACTGCAGCTACCATAAAGATTGGGGCCATATGACCGAGGATTGCGAAATGTATAAAAGGCATCTCGACGATCTAGTTTCTCGTGGCTATCTCAAGGAATTTATCCAGGAGGACTCGAAGGAAAAAGGGAAAGCCATGGAGATGGATTACGAGCAGAATCCTAAAGGGGTAATCCACATGATACACGGGTTAGCCGCACCTTATACGAGAAATGAGGTGAGGTTACTGCAGAGGAAGGTTAAGCACGATCAGCATGTGATGCGGTTGGGAAATAAGAGAGGCCGAGAAAATGGTGATGAAAGCATAGCATTCACGGATGAAGATTTGGGGGAAGTCCAGGTTCCCCATAATGATGCTTTGGTCATAACCCTACGAGTTGGGGAATATGACATTGAAAGGATCTTAGTGGATTCAGGAAGTTATACGGAGGTGATGTACTACGATGCGTTCAAAAAATTGGGGCTAGCCCAGACAGATTTGGACCAGTCCACGACACCCTTGATTGGGTTTGGTGCAGCGGCAGTTTGGCCACTTGGAAAGGTAACACTGCCTGTTCGGGCAGGATCAGTTGTTTTGAGGACGGATTTTTTAGTTGTTGACGTCCCTTCTTCCTATAACGCGATTATAGGAAGAACCTGGTTACACAAAATGAGGGCAGTCTCCTCAACTTACCACCAGATGGTGAAGTTCCCAGGATCCAATGGGATCGAGGCAATTAGGGGTAATCAGAAAGTGGCCCAACAATGTCTGATTTCCATCGTTAAGAAGGCCCCAAAGGCCCACCATGTTCATACATTGGAGGTACCAGATCAACCGACTATCGAGGATGTCGGAAGATGCCCGACTGATAAGGTGATCGAGGGCTTGGAAAAGATTCAGATCAACGGGGCTGATTCTGAAAGATATTTTTTGATTGGGGAATCACTACCAGCAGAGGAAAAGGCTGAGTCAATACAGTTTCTGAAGGAATATGTCGATGTGTTTGCATGGGTACCAGAAGAGATGCCCGGCGTAGATGCTGAGATAATCTGCCACCATTTAAATGTTGACCCTCAGCATAAGCCAGTTATTCAGAGAAAAACGTAGGGCGGCCGTACAGCACGTGGATGCTGTTATTGAAGAAGTTAGTCGTTTGCTTGAGGCAAAAGCAATACGTGAGGTTTATTATCCTGAGTGGCTGTCCAACACCGTGGTCGTAAAGAAGAAGAACGGGAAGTGGCGTGTCTGTGTGGATTTCACAGACTTGAACAAGGCCTGCCCTAAGGATAGTTTTCCCCTCCAAGGATAGACCAGTTGGTTGACGCCAACAGCTGGCTACGAGCGAATGAGCTTTCTTGATGCGTATCGAGGATACCATCAAATTGCTATGTTTGAGCCCGATCAGGAGAAGACATCTTTCATCACCCCACGGGGCTTATACTGCTATAATGTCATGCCGTTTGGGCTGAGGAACGCAGGAGCAACTTACCAAAGGCTTGCGACTATCATGTTTAAGGAACTGCTCGGGAAAACCATGGAGGTTTACATAGACGATATGGTGGTAAAAAGCCGAGATAAACAAGGGCATGTCTCAGACTTGAGAGAAGTCTTTGATATTTTGAGAAAGTACAAGTTGAAACTCAACGCCTCGAAATGTGCGTTTGGGGTTGGTTCTGGAAAGTTCCTAGGGCACTTGGTCACCATAAGGGGAATTGAGGCTAACCCAGATCAAATTGCAGCCTTACAAAGGCTGCAAAGCCCCAAAACTACGAAGGAGGTTCAAAGGCTAACTGGCATGGCTGCAGCACTTAATAGATTTATCAGCAGATCGAGTGATAAGTGTAGGCCCTTTTTTCAGTTATTAAAAAAAAGGGAAGGGTTTGAATGGGGAGCAGAATGTGAGCAAGCGTTTCAGGACCTGAAGAAGTATCTGGCCGAACCTCCTCTTCTGTCAACCCCACAGCCAGGTGAGTCCTTGATTTTGTACTTAGCCGTTTCTGAGCATGCTGTAAGTGCAGTCCTGTTAAGGGATTTGGGAGTCGAACAAATCCCAATATATTATGTAAGCAAGACATTGTTAGACGCAGAAACGAGATATCTGCCCTTAGAGAAACTTGTCCTGGCGCTTAGGACAGCAACGAGAAAACTGCCACACTATTTTCAGAGCCATAGGATTGTGGTATACACCGAATTTCCACTGAAGTCCCCGCTACGAAAGGCAGATTTTTCAGGAAGAATCTCGCCGTGGTCGTCGAGTTGAGTTAGTACGATATTGATTATCAACCACGAACGGCAATTAAAGGCCAAGTGTTGGCTGATTTTGTGGCAGAGTTTTCTCCCACGGTGAAAACTCCCTGCCTCCTACGAAAAAGGAACATAGGAGAAAAACATTGTCCAAGAGGGATAAGTCTCAGCCGAACAGGATGATACGGAATGGGAATTTATTCATTGACGGATCAGCCTGTAACACTGGTTCAGGAATTGGTGTTGTCTTTTCCTCCGGAGGAGTTATGATAGAAATTGTCCGTTCCGCCTGGGATTCAGCGCATCAAACAATGTGGCGGGAGTAGAGGCACTCTGCTGGATTGAGAAGTG